>JANPWX010000008.1:5075428-5141781 GCA_024734555.1 Trochalopteron elliotii | reverse complement strand
TTGTTATCAGTGTTTAGAATAGTTAAGAATTGGGCTCAAATGCTACAAAACTAAAATTCTGACACAAAATTCTCAGTTCTATTCATCTGCGTTCAATTCCTCTTTTCATCTGCACTAGATTTGAGATGACCACCTCTTGTATTCCTTGCTTTGCACTCCTGTTATCTCCTTGTAGACCTGTTCCTTCCTTTGTAACTTTTCCTGGTCCTTTCCTTGCTACGAAAAGGCTGATAACCTTTGTTCTTTCTCTGCCACAGAGACACTTGGCTTTTCCCTTTACACTTCAGTCTCTGATATATGCAACTCTGAAATCCAAGGTGTCTCCCCACTGCAGTAACTTCAGTTCAGGGGCAGCCACAACAACTGGCTTCTGAAGTGCCAGGGTTGCCACCTTCTTTTAAGTTCTTTCTGAAAAAGTAAAGGTGTTGCAGACGGGGCAAAAAATGCAGCTCACTTCACTGCAGAAATTATCTCTGAATTGATACTTTCATAGCATTAGAACATCCTGAGGCATGAAAATACAAACACAGCATCTTTGCTATTCTCTTCATCTTTTTTCTTTCTTTTTTTTTCCCCAGCAAGGAGAGGACCTGTTTTCTCCATCCAATTTACAAACTGAGTATATTTGCTTTATATTATGTTCTAAATGTGGATCTAGATTAAGAACTCTTCAGAGGGCAGGGTGATGTCCCTCACTTTCTGCTTCCTCTTCCAACCACTGCCTCACATGGGATCTTTTTGTTCCTCCATCTGGCTAAGCTCCAGGGAAGGTACCCTACAACCAACAGTGGAGCTGCAGCTGAGTGTGCAGCTAGGAGTTCACAATATCATCCTGAGTACAAGACTTCCCAGTCACACCAATGGCAGAGCAGCACAGCCTCCACCACACTCCACGGTGCCAGTCTTCACCCTCTCTTCCTACATCTTACCCACTGCTAGAACTCCTCTGCCTTCAGCAAAACAGCCTGCACAGCTCAGGTTTTATAGAAAAAACAGCTGACTGGGACATTAAATAGGTCAATGTGGAGGACACAGCCAATGCCCCTTGTCAATACACACTCCTGCATTACCAAGTTCTTAGAAGGGAAAATAAGATCACCCTTTTCATTAATTTGCAGTCCCCAGAGCTGCCACATTTACATATTGGCCTCATCAGAGACAGGTAAGAATGCTTTTAATGAAATGGAATCTTTTATAGATCTTGTCCTAGAAGCTAGTTGATATTGATTCTTTAGCTTATCATGGCAAGAAAAAATAGAGCCCTGTGCTGCATGCTGACCTTACATGGTTCAAAGTGGGAAAAAACCCTACATTTTTTATAAACTTTCACTAAATATGTTTATGCACAGATGCCAAAGTCAGTGAAGGAGAGGAGGTGCTCCAGACACTGGAGCAAACTCCCCTGCAGCCTGAGGTAAAGCCTGCAGTGAAGCAGCTGTGCCCCCGCAGCCCGTGGAGGTCCACAGTGGAGACAGATCCACCTGCAGCCTGCAGAAAACTCCATGATGGAGGCAGGTAGATGGTCAAAGGAGTCTCTTATTCTGTCTGAAGCCTGTGCTTGAAGGAGAGACTCCCAGCAGGACCTGTGGCCCCACAGAGAGAGGAGATCACACTAGAGGGAGTCTGCTGGCAGGACCTGCGACCCCATGGGGCACTGGCCCTGGAACAGTCTGTTCCTGATAGACTGGACCCCATGGAAGGGATCCATGTAGAACAGTTTGTGAAGAACTGCAGCTTGTGGAAAGGACCCATGATGAAAAAGTTGGTGGAGAACTGTCCCCTCTGGGAGGGACCTGATGCTGGAGCAGGGCAAGAGTGTGAGGAAGCTTTGCCATGACGAGGAAGGAGCTGCAGACACAGTGTGTGATGAACTGAGCACAACCCCACTCCCTGTCCCCCCTGCAATGCTGTCACAGGGGACTAGAGCAAATCCAGAGCAAAGTTAAACCTGGGAAGAAGGGAGGGATGAGTGAAAGGGTTTTTTAAAGATTTGATTTTATTTGTCTTTATTCTGATTTGATTGGCAATAAATTAAACTGACTTCCACAAGTCAAGTCTGTGTTGGTAATGAGTGCATGATCTCTCCCTGTCCTCATCTCAGCCCAAGGAGCCTTTAATTACACTTCCTCTCCCCTGTCCAGCTGAGGAGAGAGAGTGATGGAGCAGCTTTGGGGGGCACCTGGCACTCAGCCAGGGTCAGCCCACCACACTTGGTTAATTGTGAGCCTGCAGGAGATGTGCTCTGCAGCAGATGTGCCCCCAGACAAGTGGAATGAAATTCTGCATGTACCAGCAGCACAGAAGTGTATGGCTGCACTGGGTCTTTACTGCTGGAGGGCAAAATGATAGAAAACTTCATTACAGTGTCCAAAAGAAATGTTGCAGAATCTCATAATACATCAGTATTACAAGAGTCTCAGCTACTAAAGTTATCCTGGTACAGTGTAAGTAGCTGCTTTGCACTCTAGAAAAACCCAAAGATTTTGAATTTAATTTAACACACATTTTTAGCAATTCATTCTCAGGCAGGGAAAAAAAAAAGGTTCCAAATCACATTGCCTTTGATGCTACCCTTCCAGGGAAATCTTTAAATTGGACATAATGAGAGATCCAAGGTCAAAAGGGAAAGGAGATGTGATGTAGCATACCTCTCTCTGAGATACCCTTTCCTCTTCTATTTTCATTCATTTTGCAGTTCAGAAAGGTAGTCACCAGAAATTCAATGTTCTATACCAATGATTCTCACCAAATTGCCTTGCAGTACAGGTCACGCAGTTCATATACTCCCCTCTGTTCTGTCTGTTCATGTGTTTCAGCTGACTGCTTTAGACAGGTGGTTTCTTTATCCATCTCTGAATTTCTGTTCCCTATAGTTACTGAGTGGAAGTCTCAGGATGCCACTCTGAAAGAACAGTAATTTTGATTTCCTCAAGTGTACTGTGTCATTACAATCTGTCAGGTTAGCATATCCAGCTTATCACTTCATTCTCCACCCAAAAAGGAAGCTCCAAAATAATATACACCCTTTAGACTTCTTTTGCAGAAGTAAATCATGAGCACATCATCATGTTTTGGTCACAAGCACAATGACAGAATACTTCAGTGTAATATCAAACTAAAAACCCTTATGGAAAATCTGGAGAAAAAACAGTAAGATCCTCCTGCGCGCTTGAGCAAAAATGATTTATACAATTCAGAATATCACAAAACTAGTTGTCTAGACCTTGTAATCTAGCCTGAAACTATTTTCTACATGTGAAACAAGGTGGTAGTAGAAACATATTTCTTAAAATGTTTTCGGAACTGTGGGAAATGAATTACAGTCAGACATTAGTTCAGAGAAAATATTCCAGTGAATCAGGTTCCAAAGATAAAATGAAATTAAAAAAAACTCACCCCAAACAATCAAAACAAAAAATAAGTTCAGTTATATAGTAGGAAGGTGTCAAGATGTTTGTTTTGTATGTCACAAATCCTGGGGGGTTTTTTGTTTCATTTTGAGTTTTTGCTTGTTTGTTTTAACACAACACCACCATATGGCAAGCTTAGCACCAAGAATATTGCCCTCTTATTTGTTCCTTAATAGTAAAAACTTGACAAAATACTGGGCAACATTTACTGTTTCTCAAAAGGGATAATTTCCCCAAAACAACAGTTTGAATGAAGTTCAACCTTCTCAGTTTTTTTTCTTAACAGTTATTTTATCTTGGCAATTTTGTTGCACTGTTTTGGGGTTAAATGTTTAATTTGTTACCAAAAAATTAATCCACACGCAATACAACTTTTTAATTGATTTCTAAGGCCTCCATCTTCCAAGCAGCAATCACTGGCATGAATGGGGAAATTTCCAAGTCTTAGCTCACAAGGAATTACACTTTGTACTTGGCAGAAAATAAAAAAACAAAATCTGAACTGCATAACATACAATGATTATATTAAATACAATAAACTTTCATCAGAAGATTAATTTCTCGCTCTTTTAGGAGCTGGGGTGAGGAGGGGGGAAGCAGGAAGACGACTCATGTAACTGGACATTTTATCACTGGCAGCAGGAGCATGAGCAGAAACAAACCCAGTCGTCTGTACTTCTCAAGGGAGTGCTTTGCTTTCCAGCCTTCATTTTCCTTCAAGGTTTTGTAATTATATTTCCATAATTTAGTCATATAAACAATATTATGACTTAGGTACTTCTTAATTTTATCCCACAAAAAGAGCAAGTTTGAATGTTCCACTTATCACTGTAATAGCCAACTTATTAGAAACACGTAGCAGAGCTAAGTGGTAACAGGATATCCTCACTTTCCAATATTTCTATTAGAAATAGCTTTTACATATCTCCTTGGAATAGAGGGACTGGAACAATATGACTTTCTTCACTGTAAAGTGACTCTATCAATACGAGATTTATGTATCTGGCTGATGGACTCGCTTGTGCAACAAAGTTCTAAAGCTTTGGGGTGGGTTTTTCAGGAGGTGTTGGGGGGGTGAATTTCTTTTTTGATTTGGGGTTTTGTCATGTTTTTTATTACAATGCAGTTCTGGGTTAAGCTGTTAAGTCCATAAATAACCCATTTTTCAAATGCTGGAAGCACACAATTATCTGGATTAGCTTCCATGAGGCTCTCAAATACCAGTTGTATTTGAAGACCTGTGCAATTTTCAAGGTAAGGACTCAGAAACCAAAATTTAATGAGAATAAAAAAATACAAGGTAAGTGCTTAGTCTCCAAAACTTGTCTCTGATAAATTCATGCTCTTAAACCAGAAAAGCAGTGAAAAGGGAGCGAAGTATTTCTTTTACTATAGCATCTGACTAAACTAATCTTCACATATTAACAACACAACATTATTTCACCAACTGAATTAAGTTTTGAAAGGCCAGTGAGCAACAATTGTTCCTGTCAACTTGTCAAATAAAACTAAATTCAATGAAAATCTGAAGCACCAGCACAGAAGTAAAGGCACTTAAAAATAAACATAAATACAAGAAATTAAGTTGCAGAAAATGAAGGATATTTTAAAAAATACTATGAAAACTACATCCTGAAGATTGAAGGATGGGTGTTTCGAGTATGAAACTAATTCCAGAGAACGCACCAGATTGTTTATTTTTATTTATGGAAATATTTAGCAGATATTTCTTTTCTTTTGTAGACTGAAATAGTCAATCAAATAACTACCTAATCAATGCACCTTGTATTTCTTATGAATACAGTAACATTCAGTCAAACTCTCTAGGATTAAAATTGTTAGAAGAATAAGGTTGAAAATGTTTCAGAGCAGTACTGCCTCTGGTCATTAATTCAAGTTACGGCAACAAGTCTTGAATTTACAAAAGTTGAAGCCAATTAAGGTTGATATTATAAATACTAAATTTGCAGCACATTTCAGCTTGAGCATCACAGTGTGAATCCAAACACCATCAAGCAAAATTGTTACATCATCATCACAGCTGCAGGTATAAAACAGGACAAAACCTGTATTTATGTTTGTCACACAAATGACAAAGTAATTTCATCACTATATTCCTAATACCATGTCAGCATTAACGTGGAAAGATAAACTTGCAAGCACTTGCAGTTTAAGTAGAGGCTTTACTTTGCAGTCAGAGGGTTTTAGTTTTTCAATAATTATTCCTGCTATGCACTGTTACACAGTGATAATCATCTAAACATAAGATTTTAATATTTTCTTAAGTTTAACATAAAATGGCATATCTGGGGAAAAATAAAACCCATACTTACTTTTCAAAGAGCAAAGAAACAGGCCTGCAGAAATAAAAGTATAGAAGCAGTAAACTAAAAAAGTAACTCCAATATAATGGGGGAAAAAAAAGGAAAAAAATTATTAAAATAAGTATCTGGGAGTTTAGGGAGCCATGAAAGATGGTAATGAAGGAGATACACTCACTGCTTATTAACGGCATACATAAAGGCATTCTACCAAGACCACCAGCTGGTGGTTGCACAGACCTCCCAGCAACAGGACTTGTAGGAACCTTGCTTTGGAACAGAGTTCCTGTATGAACTGGGATATTTCAGTGGGCCAGCACAGATGCCAGAATACTGACAATTCAGATCAGAAGACCAGATGGTGAGAAAGGCATGGTTAAAACTGGTTTGGTTTGGTGAAGGAAGAACATAGAGTAAATTAACTAGATTTTCTAAACCTCTGGATTTATACAATCATGTAAGAATACATTTCTTACAACAAATACCACTAGCACCAAACTGACTTAGACAAAGCAAGGCAGTAGCTGGAAAACAATGCAGAGAAGCAAACTGAACCAACACATTTCTGCCAGCATTTTCTCAATCTAAAGCTTTCAGAGGGCTTGTTCCTCAAAGTGCAAGTCATTAACGTTAGTATGAACCAGTTCAAACTCCTAAAGCACACAGAACTTAGAATTACCTACTACTTAGGTGAGTGAAAACTGCTGGATCATGTTTTTCAATGTTGTACAGAGTTATGTACACCAAGTACAGTTACAGATAAATTACCAACTATATGATTTTTTTGGTGTATATTGTAAAGAAATTCAACAAAGAATTACAGCATTTAGTACTAAACATATTGTGTTTGGCAATGTGCCCAGGCTACCTTCATTTCCTTTGTGGGAGCTGAATCCAATGTTTTCCATTGCACAGATATGAATTCCTAACACTACACTGTCACTGAAGAGATAGGCAGCAATGGCAGCTGCTTTGCATTCCAGACCTTTTTGAACATGGAATGATGCATTTTCTTACGACAACCAGAAACACAGCCACAGATTAGGTATCTCTAGATGCCTCTTGTTCAACTAAGCAATCTCCTAAATGTGAATGAGGTAGCAGCCATACTGTGTTCTTCAAAGGCAATGATGTTTAAAGGTATACACAGATTAGAAATCAGGAATATGAAAAGCACATTTCTATGTGAACATGTGCAAAAGGATCCAAGAGTTTTAATCCAGAAGATATTCTAGTTTCAACTACCTTCTGAAAATCTGAGACAGTACTATTTTGACTTCCTTATTTTACTGCATTATTTTTAAGCAAAACTGATTGAACACACTTTGCTATCAGTTCTATCCTGCCAAATTCCATTCCTCTATGCTAAATTCCACAAAATACATTTAATATATCCAAATAAAGGAAATTTGCAAATCACTAAGCATCATGTGCGTTGACCTTCGCTCTTCTTTTGAATTTGCAGTATGGTTCATTTTAGTCAAGCTGTTGAAACATTTGTGCTATAATGCATCAAATTAAGGCAACCAGCTGTGATGTTTAATTTAGGCTAAAAGTTTATGATCTACAACTACACAAGACCTTAGGGAATAACTGATATGTCATTTTACTAAGCTAAATGCACTTCAAAATGGTTACAATCTTCACCACATTTTACACACAGCACATTGTCATTTAAGCTTTGGGTCTGTAAACAGCACAGGCATTCAGTCAAAGTTGCATATTATAGAGAATAAATGAACAAACAGTTCTAGCCTTTCCTGAAAACACAGTTTCAAAGCCTTCTGTCTAATGTGTTGTTCGATTATGGCTATATTTTATCCTTTATTATGTGTAATGGAGTTTCTCCATTTGTGATAGAGAATTAGAAAAAGTCATTAACTATTTTGTCGTAATGCACCATTTTTAGCAGATACTTTGTCCAAACAAATACAGTAGATAGAGCTGAATAACTGGAACAAAAACAATTAAAAAACCCAAAGCCAAGCATTTTCTAACTATGAAGCACTCATGAAAGAAAATCCCCTCCAACAGTGGTTAAATCATTGTATTTTTCTTGACAATGGCAATGTATAAAAGGAGAAATGAACAACACTTTCAGAATGATTAAATAACAATACCTTTTAGAATGTCTTGTGAGATTAATAAAGGAGATAAAAACTATGACATGTATATTTATCACATGCAGAAAGTGTGAAAATCAATGGAATGAAAATTGAAACTTCAGGTTAACCATCTGGAAAGGAACTGATCAGTAATAGTATCGATACATGGCAAAACCATCATGCACAGTAACCAGCTTACTACTTTGTTCTATGGGTGGTTAGCTGTTTTTTTAAAAAGTTTAACCTACAGAAGTCATGGCTTATAAATATAGGACAGAGGCTCCAGACACACATGCTGCAACAGAGACACAGAAAACTGTCAGACAATGTGCCTTCCAATGTGGATTGGAAACATGCTTCTCACTGATTCTGAGGTGTTCTTGATAGCCCCTTCACTTCAACAATCTTCTGCAGAGCCAAAGCACACAAAAAATGCCAGGAAAACAAACAAACAAAGCCATCTTCACCCTTATTGCCGCCTTCTGGAAACAAGCTGTGTCACAGGCAAAGAGATCCAAGTGTAAGGATGGTCCATAATGGATGCAGCTCTGCTACAGGGTAGCACTAGAGCTTCTGGCTATTTTTTAACTAGCACAGTCTATATGAAGGCAGGAAGCTACAAAAAAATTATTAAATTAAGCATTTTGCAGATTCATTCTATTTAGGTTAGTGCAGCTTCCCCTTTTAGAAACTGGAAAATTACTACTAGTTCAGTGAAATCTATTCAAACTCGCCTCAACTAAAAAGAGGAAAAAAATACCTGTTATTCTTATTACTGCAAGAACAATGAGACACTCTTCACCTTTAACACACAGATACTCACAGTAATTTTAAATACATTTTAATAAAATAGATATCCATTTTCATTTCACTAAATTCCTTTTAATCACCACTCTGCTTCTCTGCCATATTACAATCATGCATGATTGCAGTGGGCAGTTTCACCAGTGGATCATGCAATTGAGAAAAGCTGCTTGAAAGCTGATTACAATATCAACCTCCTCGTGACAGAATTATTACCATGTAGGGAAGGGTGGAATCTGTTACTTTCACTACACTCTGACACCCCTCAGGCATCATAAGTCTGTACTAATGCTGTATTAATGCCTGAAAAACTAGTGATTACCTGATACAAACATAAATTTGAAATACAATATTATTTCAAAATTTTTCCTTTGATTCAGAAAAAAATGCCCCAAAAATCTCAAAATTAAGAAACCAAGCTGAACCTTAGGATGGTTTATAATGATGGCAACAATTATTTAGAGGATTTCTGAAGTGAAAATTCCTGGCTTTACTCATATTAACACAATGATAACACAACAACCATTAAAACACTCACACAGAAGTTTAGGCAAACCCTATACCATCCATACAATCTCAAACAATGCTATCATTTCCCAGTGAGAACTAAAAACCATGAAAAAAAATGAAGTATTTTCAGTATATAAGGTGCTGGAAGTCATAACTAATATGGACAGCATTTTCAAATGATTAGAGTCTGTCATTCAAACAGACCCCAGCTACAACTCAGACAGGAACAAAAGAAATCCAAATTGCAAAATAAAGGTCCATAATAATTATATTTAAACACAGAATACTTGACACTCAAATCTTCCTTTGTTTGCCTGCCAATACTGAAGTCAGGATGTTATGCTACTATGCAAATTGTAAACTAGATTGAGTGTCTGTAAAAACAGGCTTTAAATTTCGTACCAAGAAAACACTATATCAAGATCTGTGAAAAAAAAAAACAAAACAAACAGAAAAGGACACAACAACAACACAACAGCCTACCCCCAAAAAAACCCTCAAAAAACCTAACGCACAAAAAATTGATCCTTAACTTGTAACTTTCAAGGTAAAAACCTCCTGAGTTGAAGCATTTTGTCATTACAGTTAAGAAACACCAATAAAAGTTTAATAATGAATGATTAATAGCTAACAAAGTGTATTTCAACCTCAGCAGCACTTTCCTTAGTGGTCTTGTAAACACCAAGAAAAAGTACTGAAAAAAAAACCCCAACCCAAACTGATTCCTTTCTCTAAAAATCAGCTGTGTCTGAGACTTCCTGGAGTCAGTGGCATCTTTAATATTCTTTTGGAATCCTTGCAGGGAGGAGAACTCAGTGGTGCTTTGCTCAGATGTTTGCTCTTTCTTTTTGATCAATACATTTGATTTCCTACAAATATTGCTTCTTTATTATTCCAGGTTAGAAGTCATTCTAGAGTTCATTTTATCTTCTAACATATGCTGATGACCAAAATTCGTGTAACTCGCATGAATAAGCATCTAAAAATGTAAAACTATCTGACTACTGTAATCAAAATTATACATGCAGTGTGTAACTTTGTAGTGCTGCTTACAAATGGTGGACTTGGTTGAATATCACCTGCATTTGCATTTTGTAACAACATTATAGTGCACAAAATGGTATTTTCTGTCAGAAGAAATTTAGACCTGCCAAAATTGATAGATGCGTGTGTGAAACACTGGACAATGCAATGAAAGAAATAAGCATTCAAGAATCCTTATACGAAAAAATAGTGTTGTTGCTATCCTGTCTCCTGGAAGAGGAAAAAAGCAGGCAAGGAAGTTTTCCAGAAAAAGTTCATATTCTGCAACTCTTACTGTAATATTTTGCTGAAGTATTACATATCAAACAATAGTAATGTTCTGTATTCTATTCCACAGCAGCTTTGCTGACTACAGGTTTCCTACACATTATTTTCTGATAGATAAAAATTTCAGAAGAAAACAATCTGGTTTGTAATTCCTAAAACTTAACTTGATGTTTATTTTTCCTAAGGATATGTGTATAACCTCCTCAGACATTTTCTTTTTTTGACAAATCAGTGAGGAAAAAAGTTGTTATATTTTATATCAATATCAATAGCTAAGATATGAGCCCTTTTGGAGGCAAAAGGAGCAGGGGAAAAAAAGGGTAGTAGTAATGCTTGTGTTTTTCTACTAATCAGAATATATCAGCTTTACATGAAACAACAGGGATGGCTCATGAAAATACAAGTTCTGATTATACCAAGATTAATATAGCCAAAGATTTCAGATTAAACACGTATGAAAAGTATTTCATTATCTTGCCATGGACTATACTACAATCAGGACAGAAGTGACATGTCAAAACCCATGCAATCTCTCTCTAAAACACACTAGCAACGTATTTCAAGTATTATATTTTACACATTGAAATTTTTCCCAGACAATCTCAAGAAAACTAGAAATTCCTAACAGCTCTCACCTAAAACTGGTCAACAAGCATTTTAAAAAGGGACAAACATAGATTTACAGCTTTAAAACTGTATGTCACAGAGTAAATTTTTGTGAGGAAAATCCCCTTTTATCCTAAAGTTTCAGGACACTATCAAGAGCCAAAGTACTTAAGCAGTTTGTACATTCACTAGAGAGTCTAATAAAATTATGGAATTGCACTTTCTCCCTTCCAAAATATAAGGTTTGCTTGTCATTAGACTTTTCTTTGCATTGAAGAGATTAACAAATTACTTCATAATTATGAGGAAGACTGCAGTTTTGTGGGTATGGAAATGTTTTTTGAAGAAAAGCATTGTCTCTGTGTTAAGTTGAATTTCCATGGCTGAACAGCCCTTCCAGACATCGAGGCATTCACTTGCAAGGCACTGCACCTCTGTCTCAGCAAACACACACACACAGAGCAAACAGAGAAGGCGCCAACTGTTCGTGAGGAAAAAGGTGTGAAGCTCACCACAAATGCTCTTTCCATAGTTCAGGGAGAATAAGAACACTCCAGAAAGGAGGAGGAATGAACCACCTGCTCTGCCAGGGACTGCACGAGACACCTCCACAAGCTTCTGGGCGACAGAGCAACAGAAGTCAAGAATTCCTTATGAGCACTGTTGGGTTTACGCACCCAACAGAGCCATGCTGAAGGATCACAGACATTTCCAAGCCCAATTCCACTGCACAGCCTCATCAGTCTGTGAGAGCTGTATCACAGTCAATTGCTGATACTGATGTACAGATTTTATTCTCATCCACAGATCTGAAGGAAGACTTAAAACTTATTTATTATATGAATACTTATGAGACTTATTAGTACATATCATTACCCATGGAGCCAGTGTTAGTTTCTTAATTCCACATTAAGGGAAGCAAGGAAATGGCAAGTGACACAAATTAGTCATGTTGAATATTGATGGACTTTGAGTAGGAATATAAAGTAATATTAAAAACATTTGCATATGTATGTAAATAAATAAATATTCTAATCTAGTATATTAGATAAAAGGATCCAAAATGAAGTAACTAATTGAATTTTTATACAGCTTATAAAATATTAACACCTCAGAAATATTTAAGTAAATGCATTTTGTTCATATTTAATTCTATTATGCTCAAAATATTGAAAAACAAATTAGTTAGTAAAAATCTATTTTCTTCTTCTTTTTATCTTCCAACTTGGGGATATTCTGTTATTCTATGTTGCTAAATAATGCCTCTCACAGATAGAACATATTGTGGATGCAGAAAATGTAGATTGTTTTAGAAAATTATTTAGTGGAACTGGAAAAGGAAAAAAACCCCACTATCAAGCGTTTATAAGAAATAAAGATAAAACTTAACTCAACTGCTCAAAGACAGAAAATTATGCTACAATGTGAAACTTTGTTAGCAACAAACAGTAGTGTAGTATCTTTCCCAAGACATCTGCTAGCGACTACTACCAGAGATAAGACTTGGTATGAGACAAATAGTTCAGCTGAATCAATGGATGATGTTTCTCATAATTTTAGAAATATACGAATGTTCTTATACTCTTACATTTTTATGGCCTCACAGAGAAATCCTCAAGCATCACAATGGAACAGACAATGTAGCTCACAATGAGATTTTAGAAAAATTCAAGCCTCACTTTTGGCCAAGCAGTTAAACACATGCCTAATTTTAAGGTCATGAATAATTCAAGTCACTTTAAAAAACCCCTAAGCATTTAAATCACACATAATGCTCAAATGCTTTGCTGCAGCAGTTAGAAACCCAGAGGATGGTACAGAATTGCCCATACCCTGCCTAACTTTGCAGATTTAGGCTCATCTCCAGTTTATTATGGAGAAGAGTTTCTGCATACATTTGACTCTATCAGTGTCTTAAGAGCTTGGATACACCTTTACATACTGACATCACCACTAATGCTTTTGAAAACTGAATCAAATAATATCTCCAATGTTTTAATAAAGCTGGATCATTGAAGTCATTAAATGAGAATATGAAAGACATAATTTTGGTTTAACATGGTTAAAATAGCAATTTTAAAGATGTCACGGTTAGGCTGTTCATCTGGAAGATAGTACCTCATATGTAGCCTAATAAAAATGAAGCCTTACTTTCAACATATAATGAATGTGTATTTGGAAGTAGGTGCTTCCAAATAGGTGCTTTAGAAGAGAAATAAGCTACTGTAGCAAAATGTTCCCTTTTGTATGTTACAAAGCAGGCATTTTGCTGGCTCCACGATAATGCGTCCTTGACTATTAAAATTATTTTCCTTCACATACAAAATGGAAACAGAGTTACAGAGATGTGAGAAAATTATATACCCAGAAAATACAATTAAATAATTTCAGTAACCACTAATGCTAACACTAGTTTCAGTAACCACAAACATCTCAGTGGCAAAATATGTTTTTCTCTCATTCATGATCTTATATACTGTCCTACATGGCAGTAACTTTGTTATCTTCATAGGGCAAAAAGGAGATGTTGAAATACCTCCCTAGAAAAATCAGTTTGATCCTGCTAATGATAGCACTTGGCAATTTATTAAACTTCCATCATCAGGTAAAATCTTGAACACAGTAATTGAAAAATATATAGAATACCACGACAGAACCAACTGGTACCTCAGAACAGAGGCTGTAGATTGCTCCAACTTTCAGACCTACTCCTTAGAGACTTCTGCATGCTCACAGAGCAACAAATAAACTCTGCTACAAACACTGCACTGCTCACAGAGTGATCTCAGCTGGCATAAGAGCTTCTGAGCAGTGGTAAATGGATCCAAACCAGCACTTGCATTACATAAATTTGCACTTAATGATTTTAAAGAAGAAACTGTCGGAGCACAACAAATTTTCAAAGCAACAACCACCTCTATATTGAAAAACACATCTGATTGGACTTAAATTGACTGCACCAGCTGAGTAGATCAGCACAATGCATGAAGACTTAGATTACACTCTAATGCCCTTGCTATTCTTAACTCCATAATGATGGCCCTTCAGCTCAGGGAGTCTGACCAAAGTATAGGTACAGCCCAGTTATGCTCGCTCAATGAAGCAGCCCATTCAAAGCTTTCAAAAGAGCGGCTTCCCACTCAAATAGAGAAAAACAAATACATTTGTAACCTCAAAGCAACCATCTTATGCTTCACATATTAAATTAAACATTGAAACAGTGAGGACAGCCAGCTCTGTTTTGTAACAGGTGGCTTAATGGATAATCTCTCTTAATTTTCTACCCATCAACTAATTTTTTGCAGTAATTCAGGACCCCTGTACCTATTTAACATCAATTGACATAAACAGTTTCCAACTGAATGTCAACTGAAAAATCAGACTTCCTGCCTGTGATAGCAGTTAATGTCAGGTACTACACGTCAAACAGATACCTTTTTCAATCTTCAAATAAAATATATGGCATCCATTTATGGTTTCATTTGAAGGTGATCAGTGAAGGACTATACCATAATAGCTTCAAAAAACAGGACTGAGAAAAGCACTATATAATGATAATGCCTTTATAACCACACTTGTAGCCTAAGAACAAACAGGCAATTAATAATCCTGCACAGCATGAAAAAATAATCCTATACATTCTGGAATTCACTTCAGATAAAGGGAAAAAACTTGCAATTTCCCTCAACCTTTTATAAAATAAACAACTTGTAACTACACTAATATTCGAACAAGAACAACTGTAAAACCTTGGGACATGAAAGACCTTACCCAAAGGACATTTTTGAAGATCTTGCTGGATTTTCTAAAGGCTAATAAGACTTCTCACAACAGCACTTCAAAAATAAGATGATCAGAATTATGCCGGTGTCATAATCCATGTGAGAAGTGACATCGTTCAGAAGCACTTCCCAAAACACAGAGTCTGCCTCTAATTATCAATAAGGACTTAGAAGAGACATGCACAGCATTGAGGACATGGTTGTCCTGCTCACTACTAACATAAAAGTGCTTCCACTTTCTCCATAATTTATGGTTTCTAATGCTTGAGAGAGTGGTCAAGGATATAGCATAATCTTTGTAGGGTGTGATCTCTCATTCCAAAGCTGTGAATAATGCACTAAGAGCCACACTATCAAAAAAACTCTGTAGGTGCCTGGAGATTCAGTCCAAGTTATCCAAGTGGAATAAACCTATTCAAGGTTTTGGTTTTAATGTTTGGGAGGTTTTCCATTATTTTTTGCTTAAAATATGGATGCAGAGATTTAAAAATTCATTCTGTATACTAACATACTCTACACATATTAGCAATTCTGGAAGTGAGCATCACTTCATGTAAATATGGAAATCAGATGTTGGCTTGGAACTTTTTGGAGAAATAAACATAACAGGGATACAAAAAATGTTCTAACCAATATATGCAGGAGAAATGTACAGAGAGACACAACATCCAGTGAGAGAAAACAAATATCCACAGGAAATCGAGTTTAAATGTTAGCAAAGCCCAATAACCACCTAAAAATAAAGCACTGGCCTTTTCCCCAGCAAATTTAGCTTCTTTGTATCCATAACCACATGGGACAAATCTGATCTAATCAAACATAACAGAAATTCTGACATCAACTTCTAGAAGTGACTGGTATCTGCTTGTCTGAAATTGTAGAATTGCAGAAGTTTTTAATGTGATGAAACATTCAGATATAATCAGAGAAAATTAAATTAATTCTGTAGTGCTTCATTCATAAACTGCAAAATTTTATGCTATCACCCTGCATTCAAAATCTCATCCTCTCATTAGATCTACATTGAAAACATCACATTGGCATGAATGCTACAAGAATGGGAATAGCAAGATTTTCATAATTTTTTTAGGCACTGAAAGGGAGAAGTTATGATTTGTCCACTTAGAATCTGTACAACTTTAAGGGACTCACAGTCACCAAAAAGCAGAAAAACATGGAATTCATGTGAATATCAGTCACTTCCTAGAGAAAGAAGGAGACTCCAAAATACTAAGATGATTCCATGGTTATCTTTTCAAATACCAAATAACGTTTTTAATGCTTACTGGCACATGTGTGCATACACCTAGACGTGTTACAAAACTCCATTTAAAAAAACCAAACAAAAGACAAACCAAAAAAAACCCCAAAACCAAACAAACAAAAAACCAAAAACCCCCAACCCCCCCCACCCCCAAATTTTTAATAAAAATTTTGTACTACACAAAAGGTTGCAGTAAAATTTTTAGAATTCCACTATCCTGACAACAGGAAGTGAAGAAACTTTATTAATGCTTGGTGGAACTGCACTCAGAAAGACTTAAACTGCTGAACTTTTACTCCTGATGAAGAAAGGTTCCCACAGTGGTTTAAATGGAGTGCATTGTTATTTTAAACGGTATTTTTTAAAAATGGCCTGCATGGCACTGTACATTCAGCCATACTTTAGGAATAAATAAAAAAAACTGTGTTAAATAGACTGTAGGGGGTTTTCAGATGATCATTTGGAATCCCATTCTCTAAAGCCTAAAGGGTAATGTACTGTTTTAAACCCCTGCAACACCATGTTGCATAAAAGCTCCTTAAAAGCTACCTTTATATCTCTCTAGGTACTCATCACACTATAATCTATATATGCATAAAAAATGCCCTGCCAATTAAACTGTGAAACTTTCTCTACCTGAAAATGCCTTTTTTTTTTTTTGGACAATAAAATTGTGGTTGACCAAAGTAATGAAGAAAATATTTTAGTTCTGTTAGGATAAGCTCCCTTTGGATGACCAAGGAAGGTGAGAGATACCAAAGAGCATAAACATTCTTTCTTCTGTTCTTGGCAAATCTCCCCCAAGTGGGGTAGACTTCAATATATATAATTCTACTATTTGATCACCAAGAGAGTCTGCAGTAACAGCAGTGTCCGATTTCTTCTCACAGAAACAAGTCATATCATATGTAGCTTTTTGGTAACTCCTTTGTCAAGGCTAATATAAATCTGATCTGGTAAAACCCTTTTTTTTTTTTCCCCAGAACAACTGAAATACTCATTTAAGCCGATGCTAGTGCCTAAACCCCTCTCAAAGCCATTTCCTACCTATGCTTCATTAAAGCTTAGACATGTTTTAATGCATTTGTGATTCCTCTTGGGGGAAAAAATATTACAAGATTCACAGCAGTTGAAGTGAAAAGAACAGTAACAATCACGTCCAACAGCCGATCTTGTGAACAGAGATTTTCTATAGCATTCTAATGCACAATTTTTTAAAATCTTCTCTAACAGGGAACTATTCTGGTTGATTTTGAGATTGCACTCTTACAGTTGTGATTGTGTCCTTCAGCTACTATAAACCAGAAAAGTCTCAGAAAACAAAATTACTACACCTTCAAAGTTTTTCTCGTTTTCTTTGCTTTTATTACATGAAGTCTACAAAAAACTTGCTATTTTACTTTAGAAATATTAACTTTCAGTTTTTTATAGAGATGAGGGTGTGTGGATGTGTGGGTGTGCAGTGGGATAGCATATGGTACTGTCAACACTTTCCTTTCTTCATTTCCATCCTGATGTTAAAAATAACACCTTGTTCTTTTTGGCTATTTAATTAAAGAGGTCACACCATAAATCATGAAGGGAGGCAGTCAACTTTGTTAACACTGGCCTTTCTTGCACTTTTCTATTTCCAATGCAGTGCACAAATCATCTTTAAATCAAAAGGCACAACCTGATCTAATCAATGGCAAAGTAAGTTGCCAACAATCTTTATGTGTGAGGTGCTACATTAATATACCTGTCCACCAAAAGCATGTTAAGGAAATGAACCATTCCATCATGCTCTTACAAAATGGATATTTACAACTTTCCCCTCTAGGCTTACAACGACAGCACTTGATGTAAATCAGCACGACCCATCAGCACATCATGTAGCTACACTTACATATGCCCACTAAAGACCTAGCCCTTATTGACAAATAAATCACCATGAGCAGAAATTAGAGCTTTCTTTCCTTTTATTTCACACTGAAGTCTTGCAGAAAAAAAGCTTAAGTTACTTTTTTTTTTTCTTTTAACATGATAAAAAGGCTTAACTGTGCTTATGGTAGACAAGCTCTCACTTTGAATTTGTTTTGCTAATTTGGTTACTTTTTTTTAAAAGACTTTTTGCCTCTGCTAAACAACATATGTGGGTATTAATGCAAACAAAGAGAGTTGCCAGAAATGAAGCCTACACATGAGAGCTTTCATGGCATGATTTAAGGCACATCTCAACCTTGTGTAGGAAACAGAAAACAGCTACTCTGGGGCTGGCACAAGTGAATGAGGAGAAAGGCTGAATTCTTACTTCAGTGGAATAAGATATTACCTGGCTGTAAACCTAAGACATGAACAGGATGCCATCAACATGTTTGTGTGTTCACGTTCAAGGCAGACACAACAGGGAATCAAGTCCAACATACATGTTGATGTATGGCTGAGAGCTGAGATTAATAAACATTTTTTCTGCTTTTAACAGCAAAGAACAATGCATAAGCCTGTCCATGCAAATCTCTCACAATAATTACATATGAAAAACCAAAGCAGATGTTTCACAGATAAAGGAAGGATCACTACTTTCACTTATTTTAGCATAAAAACAGATGAGCTGTGAAAGATGTCCCTTTGTATGTGATCATTCTCAACAGCATTAATTACTTGTAAGTATAAAATTCTACTCCCGTGCCTTCTGAAAAATATAACACTATTTATAGTACAACTCAGGAGCTACTTTACCCAATGGCCAGTGGGACACCAGCAACATTACTGGGCTCTGGAATATTCTATGTTTTATTTATTCACATTATTCCATACAGGTACAAGGACTCCAGCACCACAAAACATAAAGGGGGATGCTAATGATTAATAGAGCTCTACTAAAAGAAAAGTGAAAGCCATGATGAAATGTCAAATAATGGGGTTTAACGCTTTAACATTCTTCACAATAAACATTTCTAATTCTGCAGCCTGATGTAGCTACTAAGAAAGCTAATCAAGAAACACTAAGGCATTCAGAGAGCTAAACTCCTGCAGCCTGTAAATGTGAGGCCTGTAAGAGGCCTTTGAAGATGCTGTCCCATAGGTTTGATGTATGGTACAATACAGCTGTGATGAGATGATCAGCAAACTAAATGAGCAAACTTCTGTCAACACTTCATGTTGACATTTTCAGTGTACATCAGTGTAAGCAGACAAAAAAGCCTGAAAAGCATTCCTAAAGTCACCTCACACAAACCCCTCCTCCTGTGTAGTAGCAGCTACCTGGGCAGTAGGTGTCCAGGGAGAGGTGAACAGATTCCTCACCCTTCTAAACAAACTTATTTGTCTTGATGAAGTCTATTAGCCTGGGATGTCCTTTCCATTAATTATATTATACCAAGTTAGAAAATAATTAAACTACAAAGCATTCTGTGCAACAGAAGGAGACAAAGAAATTAGAACAGCAAAACATAACCACTAAAAAGATTTTTTTTGAGCAGTGCTTGCATGCCTATCTAGGCATACTGAATAAAATGATAAAAGTGAAAGCTATGACAACAAATTTTACAAACTATATTGGTCAAAGCTGTGGAAAAAGCAAGCGAGAAGTCTGTTCAGAAAAGGGGTCCTATATGCCTTCAATACCTTACTTGAGGAAGAAAGAGTAATTACAGAGTAATTCTATCCCATTCTTACTGGGAGAAAGCACAGCAACATCTAGTTGGTGCACCTGGTGCTCATCTGATAGATAGTTCCAGGTAGTACTGAAATTCTGAGCTGTCATCACCCATATCCACTCATATTCCATCATTTCATCTACTTTAGTTTTATACTGCCCTTGACAAGAGAAATGTTTTCCCACACATTTTTTTCTTTAAAGTCTCATTCCTAAAAATATATCCTACTTCCCTAAAGATATATCCCATTTAAGTGTAGTTTCTCAAGGATTCCTAAGGATTCAGTTTAAGAGAGGCAATGCTGAGTTCTCAGCTCTATGGAGTATGTTCTACTGAGACACTGGTGATTATCCCAAATGCCAGCGGCCATCTAGAGATTTTATGTAAATATATGCCTTCTGGGATACTTTGAGACAGGGTGTAGGATTAGGGCACACTCTAAGGTCCTTCACTTCTTAACTACATCATCTTAAGTTACCTGTTCAGGTTCTAAAAAAAAAAAAGAAAAAAAGAAATCAAAATTTCCTGTATCAACAAGTCTCTGGCAACATGGTCACTGCTAGGCCTGAGCTGTTTCTACTCCTCAGGCCAAATTCTACATATTCCTTATCAGACCAGCCTCCCATGAGGTTAGGGCCTTCATATGTATGGAAGGTTTTAATAACACATGAATAATAAATAAAATAAATTATCAAAATTAGTTTAAAAAGGAAAAATAAAGCTGAAATTCAAGTAAGTTAAAATTCTACAGTCCTGTTTCATTACTGATTCTGGGAATTTTCAAAGTCATAATTTCATTTTTGCCACACTTTTAGGGTTCTTTCTATGCAGACAAACAGGCATGCACACAACCTCCAGTTTCCTGATTCCCTACATGTTAAGAACAATTGCACTTCCCACATAATTGTCACCTTACAGTTTAAGAAGTAGTTTTCTCACACTCTCTCTCCCCCTCAATCTGCTCACTTGATTACAAAGATCTGGTTTTCTGCAGAATAACATATGTGAAAAACGCTCTCTGCCTGGATACTTCTTTAATTTTGCTGGCTAAGCAGAATGGTCCATCAATTTTTAGGTTCAAGTCAAGACAAACAGATATACACTACCAACTGTGATTTGACAAAGACAAAAGAGTACTAGAGAAGATGTCTTCAGCTACTTGTGGTTCATCAGTTCCTTTCTCTACAGCCTCATCACTCTAGTGGTTCTTGAACTGGAGGGAGAAAAGAAAGCAAATATCTTTGTCCCTTAAGAACTGAATTCCATTTCCATAAATTGAAGAAGATGCAAGAAGATGACTTCTAAAAAATTGCAGAAAATGGTCACACCTTTCTTATTCAAACTGGCTAAATAAGGATCCTTTGCACAGCAATTTCTATTTATTTGCACGGCAATTTTCTAATCACGGCTCTGTTGGCAGTGTTATTAAAAGGTATATATCCAGGGACAATCCAAAAATCCTCTCCTTTCTCTACCACCCTTCCATTCCTTCCATTCAGAGCCCATCACCCTGCTCTTGAAAATAGTATGATAAATACACAGTTCAGCCAGAAAACAGAACAAGTTGTTCAGCTGCTTTAGATCATCCTTTAAATGCACCACTTTTAATTTTTCCAGCCTATTAACCTGAGCTCCACTGCAAGCAGCCCCACCAGACAGGTACAAGTTTACACAATTTTATTACTTCTCATCACCATACTACCAGCACAATATCTCCACTTGTTTTTTCTAAAGCCATAATAATACAGCATCCTACTTCTCAACTAGCTTACTTCAGTGAAACCCTCATTTGTAAGCTGAAACACAAATATCACACTTGGAGGAAGTCTGGTTTTATAAATCCCTGTGTTAATAATCGGTGAATTCTGATAAATGCCATAGCCTGCAAACTCTATTACTCTTCTGGCAAGTCACAAGAGCTCCCTTCGAGAAAAACAATATCATCTGTAAGTCAAATTGGAAAGTGTGAGATAAATGTCTTCCATTATTACCAGAAAGTACTAAAATACGTTAAGTACATTTCAAATGTACTGAATTATTCATGAAGAACAGCTCTGAAAAAACGTCACCAATCAAGCCAAAACCGATATATTTTCACTCTATATTCTGAAGTCAACAAAGAATATTAAGAAACAGTTCATTGCTTTTATTTTCCTAGCCATACAGAGCAATCTAATGAAAAAAAAATGTCAGAATTGAGTACTGAGTACACAGACAAACCAAATAAATGTGAGTGAGACTAAGTTGACTTAATATTAACCAGTACCTTATTTTCTCCTTGTAATTTAACTGTAATATGTGGCTAAAAGTCAGTAAGATTGGTTTTTTATTTGATTTTTTTATGATGACCATATACTATTGTTTTATTTTCTTCTAATCAAGATACAAAGGAATATAAAATGTTCATTCAGTTAAACTATCAGAGGAGACCAAATAGGAAATAGGATTACTTGAGCAATAACTTTTGGAAATAGCTTACCAATGAAAGCAGAAATTTGCAAGCTAGCTCTGTGCTAGGACACTACTCAGGCTTTTGTACATAGTCCTGTAACACACTTTTGTATCAATGCTATGCCACATGGGAGTTTTTACTACCACTTGGCATGAAAGCATTACAGCTCTTCATTCATCTGCCTCCTCCTCCCTGCAGGGAGATGAAGAGCATTTTTACTGCCCACTGCCTTTCTCACCAAACACCCAGCCTAAATACAGGGTAACCAGCAGGTAATTTGTGAAAGTTTTGCTACAGAACCCATTCCCTTCTTGTTGCACTGGGACACTGAGAAAATCTCATCAGAGACAAAAAAAGTTACAGCTGTGCAGCACTACAAATGCCTAAGCTGGAAAAAAGTCTCTACCCAAAAACCAGAAGTGGGCATCAACAAGCTTCTGGATAAAGAACTGATAAAACATGCATAGGACATGAAAAGATGTGCAGACTGTGTGTAGTTTCTACAGTAAGCTACAGTAAGAGGGGAACAGTATTTCAATAGATGAAGAAAGATTCTGGAAATCAGAACAGCAGAAGAAAGAATCCAAGGGAAGCATTAAAGACCTGGATGGAAGAAAGAGGCTTGACACCGTGACCAAAACCTACCTCTTGTCGTAAGATTGCTATCCTAATAAAAAAAAAAAAAAAAAGGAAAAAAAAAGCATTTATCTAACATCTCTGAAATAAATGGCCACTTCAGCAGCTCTCCAGCCGCAGCATCAGTCCCACCCATCATAGGCTAATAACAGAGATAAGAGAGCACATGCAATATAATGATTAGCTACTCAAATCTAGAAGATCAGTAGCACTTTATTCTATTTAATTCACTTCTCCAAACCAAGGCAAACTAGAAGGGGCAACTTTCCCAATTGCAGAACCAAAACCTCACTTAAACAAACCAGGTATGAATCCGAACTTTTCTGTGGAAGTTCTACTGAAACTCCACATACACGACCCAGCTCTAAACTGAACTTAAAATCACTGAAGAACATGTTTCAAAGAAGGCAGAGC
The DNA here is from genome assembly GCA_024734555.1 of Trochalopteron elliotii. Taxonomy (NCBI): domain Eukaryota; kingdom Metazoa; phylum Chordata; class Aves; order Passeriformes; family Leiothrichidae; genus Trochalopteron; species Trochalopteron elliotii. The sequence goes on along the minus strand of JANPWX010000008.1, from coordinate 5,118,528 downwards.
ACCTGAGGAAGCGTTTGAGCACCCTTTGAACCATGCAATATTCATGACACCAAAGTACAGAAGGTATCTTCAGTGAGAAAGCGCTCAGTCTTTGAAACAGAATTTGAAACGGATTCTTTGTTGAATCTCTAAAATCTTGTGCATTTCAAATAACAAACTGAACATGAGTAATGGAACAACAAAAACATATACAAAACTTGGAGAGGATCTACGGAGTCAATCTCTGAGAAGCAATACTGGTGAGATGTAAGAAATACTTTAATACAACTAATTTATTGTTAGGTTACTTATTTAGGAAAGGACAGATACTGCAGTTCAGCTTTTTGGAGTCTTAAGAACAGTTTCTCAGTCCTAACATAAAAGTATTTTCAAATTTTTTTTCTTCTTCCTAAAAATTCTCATGTGTGAACAATGTGTTATTTACAGACAAAAATATTTGATGTTCTCAAATTCTAGAATATACTGAGAGTGAATGAAAAAATATTCACTGAGGATGAAAACTGCATTACACCCTTCCTTAAAAAACTTAACTACCATGCAAAGAAAAAGTATATTTTAGTATTAAAACACAGATCATTCTTCATTTGTGATGGTTGCTATACCAGTGTGTATGTACAGACTTTTCTGTGAATTATGCCCAGCTATGGCAAAGAGAAATGGACAAGTCACTAAACTAAGAATGAGGAGACAAAAGAGAAACAAAACAAAACATGATTTTTCTATCAGATCTTTAGCAAATTGCACAGACAGATATCTCCACATCGTCAAGAGCAAAAATATTTCCCCAATCAGGAAATTAATTATTAGAAGAAACAACACTATCAGTTGATTCATTAAACACTGTAGTGCAGAGCTGAGGATAATGCATTTATCAATCTGAAAGTCATCCATATCAGATGATTACAACAAAAATGTGTGACATACATTTCTTTAGCAACATACTGAAGGTGTTGAGTTACAGAAATTAAACTGCTGATCTACAGAAGCAAAACAAGCTTCCCAGCACACCTGCATTTGTTTGTAAGCAATATTACTTTCCTCTGTTCTGTTATAAACACACATACACAACAGTATTTCATTCAATGATACTGACAGCAGTTATGTTCATGCCAGCTCAAACTTGAGTACTTCTTCGAGAACTTCTCATATCACAAACTTACAATCAAGCAACAATGGATTTTGATACTTTGTAACCAACTTTCATGCTACAGAACAAAGCATCTACCAAGCTGAACTGCAACATTCAAAGTCTGCCTTCCCTGCACATCCCCAAGATGCCATTCCCATTTGTCCTAAAATTCACCTGTTGTTAGCTATTTTTAGATCTTACTAGAGTAAAAATTGGTTAAAAAATTAAGTGAAAAAAAGGAAAGGTGACATTGAGACATACACTTTGTCCTTCAGATAGATCAAAAAGTAAACGAGATTTTGACCTAAGGCCAGATCAGAATTGCCTGCTTATGCTAGAAGGCCCATTGGTAAAACATTGGGCATCTCATGAAGGCAGCTGTCTACACGACACTCCTGCCAAAGATAAGCACACACGGTGCATTATTATTGAAGGAGGACAAGCCTTGGCCTCTGTCTCAAGGGAGACTTTGGACAAATTTTGTATTTCAGGTCTGCTCATTTTGCAGTGCTATTTTTATGAAATACTCCAGACTAGAGCCTCAGTGAGACCAGGAATACACTCTGTGCTTGTGACATATTTTTTTATCTATGCCAAACGCCATGATATGACAATGTTTTGTATTAGGAACTTAAACTCAAAAACAAGTGCCCAGGAATATTAAAGATCCTATCTGACTGGCAGCTTTTCATCAAGGGACTGGTGTAGACAAAGAGTTGGAGCCTAATCCCCCTTGTGGGTTATAGGATATTGCCATTTTCACACTCCATGTCTGTCTTCAGAGAGTAATTACTGCTCAGATAAGCCTCTTCTGGAATACGTACAATTAATTCTCCTGCAAAAAAGGGGGAAGATGCCTAACACTTTAATAATGTTTAAGTACACCTAATCTATTTCTTTCCTACCCCTAATTTTTCCTAAATAAGGTGAAGAAAGAGGATTTGAAACTACTTAGAAATGCTGGCTCTTACGGAAATTATCCACGGGTCTGTAATAGCCTCTCATAGAAACAGCCAACGTGAAGTAATACCACAAACCAACAGAATGTAAAGCAAATGGGTAGTCAGTATAAAGATTAATCTTAGATTTCTTTTTCCAAAAACAAGGACTATTATCCTTTTCAAAGGGAAAGTATTTAATTTCTTTAAAATTTCGAAGACAACTGTTTTTAAAATTTTGAAAGTAGCCTGGACTAATGGAAATTTCTCCTTTTCACAACAATTCAAAAAAATATTTTCCCTATGTATTCATGACATTTTAATCCACATCTCATTCTTTCCCTGTCAAAACAAGTTGTGATGTTAAAATTGTAAAAATCCAGGTATCTGTACTGGCATAACTACATTTTGAGGTGATTTTTACACTTAACCTAAGTGTCTTTCATAAACAGTTCATCAGCAGGATTCAAATGCATCTAAGGTTTCCCGTTACACTCAAGCTGAATAACAAGTACTCATTTTCACTATACTTCAAAAATTGAGCAATTGGCTAATTGCCCATTATTGAAATCAACCTAGAGAAAACAGCTAAGCTTGCCATCACTCTTGCCCTCCAGGAATACACTGCATTTAGGATAAAGCAAGTAAATTAACAAATACCAAAAACCGCTCCTGACCAAAAACAATCACCCACCAACCCCCTCCTCCCAAACCACAGAACAAGACCCGTGCCCTCGCAAACATTTAACATAAGTTTTGGGCATGGAGGTAGAGCTTATTTTCCATTTGAAAAGGTGAGAAAATAAGTTTAAAAAATAAAAATAGGGCAGCTATGTTTTGTTGAGCTAACTCCAGAGTATCTAGCCCTAGCGCAGTAACTTCTACAGCCTGAGGTAAAGCCCACTGTACTTCGCTATTCCATAAATGTAGGAAGTCTAACACTTGATAAAGAGCCACCTCCACAGCAGAAAAATATCCCCAACAGCTGGGCTGTAAGGGGGATTAATTTCCTGACCTAACTTTGCCTCCAGTTCCACTCAGAATCCACTCAAACTGCCTCACTACATTTTTCATTTTGGTGGCAGCACACACAACTTAAGTCACACAGGGAATCAAGGTTGAGAGGATAATGTTGTTAACACTCATTTTTCAGCATGAATGTTGCTGTACCAATGACAGCAATAGAATAAATGTTACTGTAAACAGCAGTCAGTTATTTTTGCCAATACAACATGAAAATATTTTCTGCTAAAAGTTATTTTAAGTGCTCACACTGCAGTGGAAAAAGATTAATTTGGGAAAATATGTGTAAAGAGGCAGTTGCAGGCAGACCTGGGTATGACAGCTGAGGTTTCAAACATCCTCATGCCCAATGAAAACTAACATGTTTATTTATTTTGGTTATTTTAGGGGGGAAAAAAGAAGAAAAGAGAAAAGAAGAGTACATCCCCTGCACAATGGATATGCTCAATTTGATTTCCTGGATAGTATTTTCACAAATGAGTACAGTTTTGAGACAAGTGATGGTTTGAATGCAAATTTTCAATTCCTGCTGAGGTTTACCATTTCCAGGTAGCTTTAGAGTACGTTTGGGTACCTGACATTCCTGATGCAGGCATTTTTCAGGAGATAATGGAAGCATGGAGGAATTAATGCCACTTCCCTACCTACCAATACTTATTTCTCCAAAGACAGACACACATCTGGTGACAAAGGGAGTCAAGACGAAATAATCACTAAAAAAGAGAATAAACAAAAAATCTGCAAGAGACTACTCTATGTTCTTCTTTGTTTACTAGGAGGCAGATGATGGCTCCTTGCATTTTATCCTTTCTACCTGGGTATTGTTGCTGAGCATCTAAACCCTTATTTTCATTTCTCTAGTATTCAGCCTCCCCTCCCCTAAAATGCTACGCACCAATTACAAGTTCCTAAGCTTCTTCAGCTCACACTCCATTCTCAGCTCAAGGTTTCCTCCATAATGCACTCAAATGAGGTAGAATGCTTTTTTGTATTTAAAAATCAGGAAAAAAAAATTAGAGGGGAAAACTACTAGAAAAGTCTTGGAAATCTAGAGGAAAGCAAGAAGCAAAAGCACCCAGAGAGTCAAAATTTACCTGAAGTTCATTCTGGGTTAGCTGAAGAATTTTGCAGCAAAACCAGCTAAGGAAGGGTTTTACATCTACATGCAAACATTCAACTTGAATGCTGGAAAACACGCATTTTCATGTACTTCTCAAGAAGCACAAAACTGACTGCTACTCAAATCAGTTTTTATGTGTTATTTCTGAATTAACACCATGATGCCACAATTTCAAGACAGGCAAGTTGAATTTACAAATGTTATATTTCCATATTCAGAGTGACAAATGGAACATGGCCTGCCCCAAGACACAAGAACAAAAGTTCTAGTTTTATATTAAGTGTAATGTCTGTAATAAACTGCAGCTATGTGAAAACATGTGCAGTTTCATTAGCCAAAAATGACTGCTCTTAACTTCTGTAAACATTCACTTTTCAAATATTTACAGTCTTACAAATGCCTAAGTAAATGTAGCATTTGCAGAATATTAAAACATGTTCCACAACAATTTTTGGTGAATTTTATGCAAGTAAGGAAAATGTTATCAGAATTTCCTGGCAATAATTACAAATTTAATTCATTTTTATCAGCTCTGAAAGACAGCTTACTTTCCCTCAAGAGTGCACTGTGTAAAGTTTCTAAGAGCATCTCTCACAACCAGGAGCCAACTTCATGAAGTGCCACGGCGGCAGGACCCAGGGTACCTCCAGAAAAAGGGCACTAGATGTGCAGTACTGCAGATGATGCAATAGAGATTTAAAAAGTACATCTATGAAACAAAAAACCAAACCCCAACCTCCCCCAAACAAAAAACATAAAAAACCCCACCACACCACAAAAAACCAAACACTTTTTTCCCATGGTGCAGGTAGTCACTCTTTTTTTCTAGGTTTCATAAACTAAAATAGTTTCCGTCATGTTCACCTCCCAGCCTGGCTTTACTCAGTTCAATTAGGAGTAAATCACATCTACTGTGTTCTTTCAAAGTTCAATTTCAAACGACTAAACATGGTCTCAAGAATCCCACCTGCACTCCTTTACAAGTCTTAGAGTGTCAAAACTGAAGTCAATTAACCATGAATTAAATTAATATTACTTTCAATCATATAGAAATCTTTATTTCATGGCCCTGGGAAGTTGTACTTTTTGTCTATTATGACAGTTCCCTGTGGGTCTTTTTTTCTTCAAATGACGTACACACAGATAAACTTTGACAACACTTAACAGCAAATGAGCTACAGCTCCCTGTATCAATACAGGGTAATTTTACACTGACGAAATTGTCCACCAGTTAAATAGCATATATCCTGAACTAGACTGATATAAAATTTATGCTCCAGGACTGTGGAGAAGCTTGATGCACCATGTGTCTCATTCTGTCATTTAATTTTAGATAATAATTACACAATACATCATTTCTTAATGTAGCCAAATATGAAACAAAGAATATTGATGGTGTGTATTTATTTTGCAGATGTTAAAATAGCAAAGAAATCTTTCACTCATGGGCAGAACTACATTTTTCCCACGCAACTTGAAACTCGGTTACTTGGCATAAAAGTGTACTCCTACTTCAGTGAGTATAAAAAACGCAGTAATAGCCAGACCTGAATTAATTCTGTTCGAGTTCTGAGGTGGCACAAGGGGCACAAGATAGAAAGGCACAGAAAACCCAAGGTAGATCACCTAATTAAGATCTAATTAGGGAAACAATTCTTCATCCCAAAGGGTGCTTAGACAAAATCTTAGGTGCCCGTACAGCTGCAGCTTTCATGGAAGGAATGTATGTGCTGAATGTCCTCATCAATGTGGTGACCCTACTGCAGCGTTCAGTTCTCTGCTGTGAGAAAGGAGGTGGAAACTCCCTCTCCTTTATTTAAAAATACTGAAGACATCCATGCTTTAACCACATGCCATCAAAAAAGGAATCTTAAAATTATGTTATCACAGCCTTAACAAAACAATAAAATGCATATTCATGTGTTTATTTTTTTTTAATTGCAGTATCACATATTTGACTTCAGTCACTGAAAACTATTTTGTCAATCCTTAAAGCAGTAGTAGCCTTGCATTAGTAGCTCATATGCTAAGGAAAGGTTCAGCAAGTGTAAGAATATTTATTATTTTATGCAAAGGCATCTATTATGGAGAAAAGAGTGGATTTCCTTTTCTACTGAAGAACTCATAGATGTGAAAAGCAGCTCATGGGAGAAGTACTGACAATTTATCACACATGTGCACAGCCCTTCAAGATTTCTGGCATATGCATACAGTGCTGTGCTTATCTGCCTCTGATCAGACAACTGTCAATATAATGTCTTCAAAGAAACTTTTCCAAGCAGTGAACATAGAGAGCAGCCACTTCAGAGGCTGACATGTCTCTAGAAAAGTACAGTCAGTGTTACCAGTGTTTATCTGAATGATTAACATAGCCTTAGGCTGGTAATTGTGTAGCAGGTGTGAAATTGTATTTCTTTAATATCTGGTCTTGGAGTGGTATTATCAGGTAAATTAACCCAAAACCATCCACAAAAAAACCCCACTGCTTCTCCTGCTTACCAGCTCCTCACGAAGCTGGGCTATGAGGTCGTCTCTCTCCTTCAGCTGCAGCTTCAGCACTGAGCATTCATCTTTTATTCCATCCTAGAAAAACATCAAAAGAGATGTTATAATAGGCTTAACGCTTCTACTTTGCTCATGACAAGAGAAGGCTGTTTCACATAGTGTGAGATAATTACATTCAAATAATGAAACTCAATTTTCCTTTGTCATGTGTGGTATTTTCAATAACATTTTCTAAGTTGCTGCATAAACAAATTAATGTACCCATAGACATTGCATAGAAATTTAAATAGCTCCCTGCACAGAAGTCCATGTCATTGTTTTCTGAATCTTTTAACTCTTTTTACTGAAGATCCTATCGGGTCATTCCTCTTCATCTGAGAAACAGCCATGAAATGTTGTAATTTTAATCATACAAAACAACATTAGAGAAATATCAATTTAGAGCATTATTGCAGAGCTCTTTATCTGGGAGAGATGAAAAAGAAAGCACAACAGACACAGGAAAAGGAAAGCACACTCCCCATCCATACATCTTTTGTCCCACATCAGCTAAAACAGCAGCACTTCTGGTATTAACTGGGGGAGGAAAGAATACAGTTAACAGTTAGTGAAATAACCACTGTAATTCAATTTGACCTGCACAGAAGTGACCCTAATAGCAAAAACGGTTGCCAAAGTCATGTCCATGAGGCAGGGGCATGCAAGCTGTCCCCAGGAAATCTCATCTAAGTCTCAACATCGTAATTGAAGAAGAAATATCAATCATGTAGTTTTGTGTTGTTCTGATAAACACCCCAGAGGAGAAATTCAAATTAACAGACTGAACTGTTGAAAGGTGAAAACCTAGCAAACCAACCAGCCAACTAGCTGGTTATACAACTGTAACTGAAGAACTCTATTTTTTACAGCCTTCTAGCATAGAAACATTTAGTTTGGGAAGTTTATTAATTTGGAGTACTATTATTGAAAAAAAAAAAAAATACAAAACAACCAAAAAACCCAAAAACCCCACAAGCCATATGACAAGAAAACTTCTGGAAATCTGGTGGTATATTCAAAACACTTACTCTGAAAATAAAAAAATTGGACCTCTAGTTATCAGCTAATAACAGTGCAAGAGTGCAGAAATTATTTAGATTGTGTAGAGTTCAGAGGTTCTAAAGGGTATAACCAGTGTGATAAACTTGCACTCTGCCAGTACTAACGTGTGTAAATCCAAATAAACACAGGAAAAAAAAGTAGAATGTGATCCCATTTTCCTCACATAAAAGATTATAATTATTATCTTTTGAAGTAATTATATTGCTTGTCATCTGCCCTAACAGAATTGGAAGAAAAAAACAAGACACACACACACATCAATACTGCAAATATTTTAAACAACTGCAATAGAAAGAGTTACACCATTTCTGGCTGCTTACACACTATTTCAGTACTAGCATAGATCTTCTGAAAGATCCAAATTTATAAAAAAGCGAGAACTCACATTATCTCTGTTAACGAAAAACTCGGAGAAGTTTTCTTTATTATATGCTATACAAGCATTTTACTCTACTAGCAGATTGATGTTTAGGCACATTAGCTGAAAATAAAATTCTAGTGCATCCCAGAATACAGCATGCAGCACTGAGTATGATATTAGCACATATTTAACATTACTGTTAGCAAAAATATCTGCTTCTAAAAAAATGGTTTTTTATCAGCAACATTATTTTATCAAAGTGAGGTCTTTAACAAAATGGTTTTAAAAACAATATGGCATTACTTATGGTACCTCAAATTTTTGTTACATTGTTCTGAGTTCTTTTTGTCAGAACAGGTCTACACTGTTGCTACCTTTTGAATTTCTCCTTTTTCACTTAGAATAAAATAGTACAATACACAGTGGAAAAAGAAAAACACCAAGGTGCCATAGCCAAGACTATTACTTAAATATCTTCTGGAAAGCATACACAACCAAATACAGGAACGAGGCCTGTAACAGCGTGCCTCAACCACAGCAGGAAAGATTTTTGACATGAGCTTTGGCACTAAGTTTTGTCTAAGAGGCAAAGCAGAACTCCCTTGGACTAGTGAGAGCTTGAAGAAGGGTTCTGCCTCACAGAGCTTCCAAAGACTTCAAGCCCACAGTGCACCTCTCCTGGCAAAAAGCAGTTGAGCACCCAGCTGGATCTTCCTCACACATGCAAGGAATGGATCCCTCCTCCTCAGCACAGTTTTCCAGGCACTTCACTTCCATATTCCATGCAATTTATTTTGATATAAAATTTAGCCCGTGACTATCCTTCAAGCTTGGAGAAAAGGATGTAGGGCTATGGTTTTTCCCTTGCATTGCCTCATTTCAGCAGAATTCTGATTAACACTTCCAGTGGGACATGGTGTTTGTGAATCAGTGCCTGGCACAATCAACTCCAGCGCAGGCCACCACAGCCCTGTAAAAGAGCACCCTGCAATTTCTGAGATACTTGAGACTCTTCGGTTGGGACTCTATGATGATTTTGGCTGAGGTAGAGTTAACTTTCTCCACAGCAGCTTGCATGGCGCTATGGCTTTGATTTGGTCTGGAAGCAGTGTTGATAGTACAGATTATTTCATTTTTCCCAAGCAGCACTTTCACAGTGTCAAGCCTTTTCTGCTTCTGTACTGCCACTGCAGCAAGGAGAGGGGAGGGCACAAAGGAGTTGGGAGGACACACAGCCAAGGCAGTCAACTGATCCAAGGAATATTCCAAAAAATACGGCATCCTGCTGGGTTTATAAAGCAAGAGAAAGAAAGAGGAAGGAGTGATGGTGTTCATCTTCCCAAGTCATTGCTACACACGACAGAGCCCTGCTTTCTTGGAGCAGCAGACAGCTGTTTGTGGTTGAATGCAGAGTAGAATTAGGATTTTATAATCTAAGTTTGCTGCACCATATCTGCAGAGGCATCAATCTTTCTTCAAATGCAAGAGCGTGAATAAAAGAAAGGAAACACATTGTCAAGCAGTTGACTGCAAAAAGGTTTGGGCAATTTCAATATCCCATACACCTGTCCGAATGTAGCACGAACAGAATAAAAAATGTTGCAGAAGAAACTGTTGCCAAAACACTGAATATAGTACCTCCAGAAAGTAACTACTGCAAGCTATGGCAAGACAAGAGACTTAGAAAATCCTTTTTGCATGCAAGAACCAAAATATTTCAGTGAAGGATTGTGTGAATGATATTAAAGAAAGAGCATATTATTGAATGGTGTGGAGGGCAGCAAAAAGTGGTGGAATGCTGTGTTATTCATTAGTCTGTGGGCAAACAGCAATGTATATCTCATAGTGTGAATTCAGGAATGGATCATCTCTACTCCTTAGGAGGTCTGAAATGCTTCATTATCTGCTGAGAAACTATAATACAGGGCAAAGCTGCTGTGGAAAGACCAAGAATTTTTGAGAAAAGCTTCTGAAGGTGAGTAAGAAATAGCAGACACAGTCTGATGGGGATTTATAGTACAAAAAACAACAGCAACAAAAAGGCCAAATACAAACCTCCCAAAAGCCCAGCACTGCCTCCTAATGAATTGTCACAGCAACAGATATTAATGAGGAAATAACTTGCAAAGGATGGCTTGATGTTAGGAGAGCATGCACTCAATGTATTCTAAATTTACACTGCAATTACTAAGCTGGAAAAAAACATTTCCCTCATAAAGAAGGGATTTCTAAATATACTTTGAATATGGTGGGGCTGTGAGAGTCGGCCTCTTAGCTATCTCCACATTCCAGTAGATACCTGATCCATGTATTCCTATCTTTAGAAAAATAGGCCAAATTATAATGTGGACCTGATCACATTTGCAAAAATATGTCTCCTGCTTTTTTCATCCCTTACAATATTTATAGAGTGTCAAAGAACAGACTGTTATATAAGTAAAGTTGAGTTCAGAAGCCAACTAAAATCAATTAAATGTCCACCCATATAAAAGTCTGCTAGGTGACATTTACTTTTCCTATTTACCAAACCAATATCCTTTGCCACTTTGATTCCTTACCTTTCTGCACAATGAGTTTATGCCAATATTTTATCAAGGCTACTAGTCCAGTAAGAACATACATGCTATGAAATTATCAGTCCAAATAATTCAATCTACACTCTAGGCATGTTTTCATAAGCTACCAGTATACACTGTAGCTTAGAGGTATTTTTTTAGAGCTCAATAAGTTATATATACTACATATTATACTGTCATTATTACCCTCATTGTTTTTATGAATGCTGTTCATTATTTTATTATGAAAAAAAAGAAGAAGAATTCTGCTCTCAATTGCAGTAAGCATGTCCATGACTCTGGAAATGCTTGATAAAAACATCAATTAACACCTCATTGGTAAAGAGAACTGTTAGCATAATCCGTAAAGAGTACATCTTCGAACTACTTTCTTTTATTATATATAGATAATCAAAAAAAGTTTTGCAGGCTAAATTCCAAGTGTACTTCATAAAAATGTAAAAGGAGCCGTGTGCAAAAAGCTGCCTATCATTTTCCTCACTCACGTCCTATGATACTTTAAAAAAAATCCACAGTTTAGGTGCAAGTTCATTATGGATCTGCTGTTATTATTGCATACATTTATGGTCACAATATTCTTCAAATTATCACCCTTTTACTTATTTTCAGTTGCCAGCTATGACAGCAATTACTATGTCTCAGTGCCAGTATTTTCCTATTTTAGTTTAATTCTGCTCATTTGGGAAAATGTTAAACTTAATAGCAAATCTGCTTCTCCTCAGATCAGGTCACAAGATGAAAAATTGTGGTGTGTGTGAAGACAGCTGCAGCAGGTTATGCATAAGTGCCAAGAAGAATACTCATTTTAATTTTGAAAACTTACTTTATACCTCTTCATACTTTGGAACAAAGAGGTATATCGTGCTTACTGTAATCAAAGTGCTATAAACAGAACTAACCAAGTATTCTGGAAGATAAACTTACTGCTTTTCCTCTGATATTAAACAGAATATGTTTCCAAAGAAATACCATAAAATTAGAACGTAATAAAAGTAATTGGATAAATATGCTGAATTTCAGATGTTAAATGGATTATTTCCCAACTTAGGGTATTGCAAAAATCAACAATTACTTAACGATATAGTGTTTAGAAATTTAAAATTAAAAATATCAGGTCCAGAAAGGTACACAAATACTGCAACACTTGAAGCTTTCTCTGAGTTATGCAGAAGATCTATATAGAAAAATTACGTAATTTCTGAATAACTGTCTAGAACATTCAGAGGAAACACAAGGTTTAACATGTACAGTACTTTTTTGAGCACAGCATAGGAGCCTCAGGATTGTGGATATCTTCTATGATTCACTTTATACTACCTGACATCTGAAAAGCAACAAGTGGTTCTGTGGACCTTACATGAAATTTGCAGAGGAGTGCTAGTATCTTTCTCCAAACTGAGACACCACTTATGTTAACGTGTTTTACAAAAGGAAGAGCATCTACCCATTTGAGATTACATGAGCAGACTGCTGGATATTACAGACCACGTTTGCAGAAATGAGTTTTCATCAGATCATGAGTACTTGCACTGTTCATTGTTACTCTTGTTTTAATGAAAGTCTTTAATGACACACCCTAACATTAGCAGAGAAACCAAGCCTACATTATCTGTTTCAGGTGTCAAAATGAAGTCACTGATCTGGTCCCTGCTGTAATGGCACCATGGCACCTCATGTACACAGTGTGACTTTCCCTTTTCTGTGGTCTCTCTACCTCTCCCTACAGCATCACTTCATATCTGTTGTATCAATTTCTTTCAACCACAGCAAGAGAGAAATAATTTGGCTGGCTGCATTTCTTCACGTGTGCAAGGCACATTGATTTTGTTCCTTTGGCTCATCTGCCGTTTTGGTGCCTTGCCAGACCAGTTAGTCTTGGCTGCAGTCCCAACAACGCCTGCAAAGAGCATCCCTGCTGACTGCAGGCAATGGTCACACTTAACTCTGCTGCTTCTCATGTCACACTGCCCTGCCAGCTGTTGCTAACGCCCAGAACAAGGGTGAGGGCGAGTCCTTGCTTCAGAAATGCCCATTAAAGAATAACACAACAGCTCAGAGCCATCTCCCATGACTGCCTCGACCCAACACATGCAGTCGCACTCCAAGTTATCTTTCCATTAGGAAAAACACAAATTAAAAAAATCCTTAATCAGCTTTGTTAACCCTGATCATATCAGAAAAAGACATCGTTCCACACAGCTCCAGTATTCAAATGACACTTCTAAAGGAATAACTATTTCATTTCTTCATCAGGAAATCAAATGGAGTTTGGGGAGCACAGGATCTGATCTTCTAGTGATAGATAAGGGTAATTAATCCTAAAAAAAGACCTATGCAATACTATAACATATTCTAAATATAAAATTCAGTTACATGGAACATGTCAATAAATATTTTACTGGGTGAATTATGGCAGTTATATCCATTTATATACTAGAATTCAATTGATATTCTACTGTGAAGGTAACACTCAAAGAGACTAAATAGGTTATGCTACTTTGACTTCTGACATTTATAAATAGAAAACTAACAATGTTTTCTTCATAGTGAGCCAAATTCCGTTAACTCTGAAATACAGATTGAGCAAATTAATTTGTATTTTTTTTTTTGCTCCGGTTGAAATTTTCTCTGAGTGATAATAAAAAGCATTAAGTTTAAAAGAATGAAACTTGATTAATAAACTGCAGAACATAAAATGTGCATGATTATACCAGTTGAAGTCCAAGATGTATCTAACCTGCAGAAATCATGAGTAGCAGCCAAGAGCATAGCAAAACATATGAATGCATTTTTATCAATATACTCAATCCACCTATTCTCCCTTTATTGCCAGAATTCACATATACAGTACAATGTCTCCTTTGGTGAATATCCCAAAATAAATTCTATATTCACACGGAGAAAACAAGTGAAACAAAACCCCCTAACCTTCCTCTGGTCCTCAAACCTGCTGTGGAACAACATGTCGTTGTTCCTGTTTCCTTAAGAAAAGACAGGTGTATCTCCTATTCATCTCCTCCGTGACTTTCATTGTTTTATAAATCCACATAATTATTGCATAACTACTGTCATTTCTGTCTGAAGCTAGCAAATATCTTCTTCCTTACATAGGACATCGTGTATCTCTGATCAAAACGTATCCTCCACCCTTCCCAGTTGGACTGTGTCATTCATTTGAACCAGCTCATCAGGATTCCAATAAGAATAAATGCTCAACTCTAAGTCCCTTTTGGTTTAAATTTTATTTTAGTAAGTGCTAAGGAGGTCTTTTCAAGGGACTATGCACCATGTCTGAAAGTTCTCTTTCGTCATTTGGAAAAATAGGATTGTTCTTCCCCTTGCATACTCCATTGTGTCCGCTGACATTGAATCTCAACTGCCTTTCATCTTTCCATCATTTACTATGATGAAATCTTTCTGCAACATTTCAAACTCCATTTTAATTCTGATTACTCTGGACCTTCTAGAAGTATAACTCTTCCTTTAATAAATGACTGCTTGGGTCTTTTGTACTGTACACCTCATCTGCCACTAATCCAAGAAAAGACTTTTCCACTCATCATCTAATTTTTTAAAAGCCTTTGATGAAGGGTTTTGTTGAAAGATTTTTGGAAATTGAGTTAACTACACAAAACAGATCATCCTTATTCACATGCATGACTCTTCCAGCAGACTTCTGAGGTCTGATTAAAATCCCAGGAAGTCAGTTCTGCTATTCCCCCTCTATTATATTCATTCATGGTCCAAGCAGATCTATTTTCCAGAACAATTTCTACTAATTTAACCAGTAACAAACTCAAATTAAAAGAACTTTTTAAAAAATCCCAAAAAACAAAGAGCAATTGTCTGTTTCCGTCTGACATTCAGCCACAAAGATTAGAGCAATAGATAACAGGCCAGAGTTAGCAGTTCAACAATTTCTCGTATCAGTCTCAGAATGAGTAGGTGGTGCAAGAGATTTCCTATTCTCTGCAGCTCCGTTACTATTCTCAGATATCTTAAACTGGCATTTCAAGACTCATTCCTTGGATTACTTCCAATGTTAATGGTGCATCTACTGATGTGGAAACAAACACCAATTTTTACATTATACTTTTACTTTTTCTTCACGATAATGTTATTTGCCAAGAGTGCTTCCTTAACCACCATGTTTCTTTCAGCATTGCAAAATCTCTGCAAGAGCTCATTGCACTCACTAATTTGACAAAAGCCTTCTTTAATCAGGGTGGGGTTTTGTTTGTTTGTAACCATGTTTAGCAGTTTAATATTGTCCTATTAACTCCCATTATCATCAGGGATAAAATATTTTTTTTTCCTTAATACCTAATCAGCAAAACCAAAACCTCTCCACACTTTTACAGGCAAATAACCTTATTAATCATGTAATACACACAGATTGAGTCACATGAAAGATTACCGATAAAATCTTTAACATTGTGGAAATATAATTTAATTTACAATTGAAATGCAGCCACTTTTCCATTTTTATGTCAGTTTCTTTCCACCAAGCAGCATGACAAAAAATGCTTAGGCCAAAAAATGAAGTAAAAATATCTGCCAACCTACAGCATTTTTGTAGAAGTTTCATTACTGCCATACCAGTAAATGTATTTCTTCATATTCAGAGAAAAACGTCCTAAACAAAACCTCATTTGTCTAAACAGAAGGAGACTAGTCCAAACTGAATCCTGGCTGCCCTGCGAGGAGATCAATAGAAAAGTTTCCTCTAGCTCCAAACACAGCACAAGCCACTAAACTCAAATCTCCCCTGAATCCACTGTAGTCTTCTACCATGAGCTTGTATTTGTGACACAATACTCATTATTTTATGCTCAATTCAATGTATCAGCTTTAAAATGTTTCTTGTCTTGCCTCCTGGAATCACCAGAAAATTTCAGACAGGAGGAAAGGGAAGTGTTATGAAACAGCGACTTCGGTTCTTCCAGTTGTGAGGAAAAATATGATAAAACAACATTTTCTGCACAAAAATACAAAATATCTATTTTTTATTTTACCATTACTCTTTTTAAAGCCAAGTCAGTTTTTCTTTAGGATATGAATAAAAACATATAAAAATAATTTTAGATTTATGAGGATGATTCAGGGAAGAAAGCAATGAATATGTTTTTAGATCTTCCAAGTACATTAGAATTAACAGAAGTAATCTTATTAAATGCTCTCACGAGAGTAAGAAAGGGGAAGAGATCCAGCCAGCTCTACTTGAAGTCATAATTATGAAAATAATGTGTCATTTCAGGAAAGTCTTTAGGATCAAATAGACAAATACTTGCATGCATGGATATCGTGCGCAAAGAGCAAATAATTTTTCTTTGACAATCTTTGAGTACACCAGCCTAACTAATTTATTTCAAAAGGTTCCCCAGATCCACCATGGTGACACAGAAAAGAAAGAAACTCTTATTTAGATAAAATGAAACCCCAGATATTCCACTGACTGTTTATATTTATATCATAAAGGTGTATTGAAAGAATATTATATCCTCCATACTTAATACTTGTACATATACAATATTACTGACCCTTCACAGAAAATACCAGTGAATAGCAAAATGATGCACAGCTGGTGAGCAAATCAGTAAATGATTTTGATATTTCAGAACACCTTGCTACACTTTAAGTAACTTTAAGTATTTAGATATATAAAACCTGAAGATTGTTTCCTGCCTTTATCACGCTTGCCAAGCAAGTGGATTTTTTTCTCCACGTAAAAAGTTCTTTCACCTACAGCCATTTAGGACACTGAGCTCTGACACAGTGCTTCTCTAGAAACACTGAGGTTTTCTCTCTTCTTATCAGTAGTCAAGAACAGATTCTGAATTACAGTGAATGCACTTCACTGTAGTGAAGTCAACCAGCTTAACTAGACTATATATTCAGCATGACTCCCTCCTCTACTGCATATTCAATTAATTACTGACCTTAAATGGAAATGCATTTCACAGTTGAGAATAAACCTCTGTTGAACCAAGAGGACATTCTGCTTCAAGTTTATGCAGATACATCAGCCCAGGATTATCTATACCTTCCACTTTGCATACATACAGAAAATCAACTTTCTGAACTGACATTATGGTCATTACAAAAGACAAGATTTGTTTATCTTAATTATTTCTTGAGGAAAAAAAAAAAACAAGGCTTTGTCAGATAACTGAGACAAACAAAATTCAGCTATCGTAAGATAATTGTTCTGTGACAGCATAACTACAAAGATACTACAAAATTTAAGTCTCTTCAGACAATACAATGTCAACTATAAATACCTACCTAGTCTGCCCAGTATAGAAAACAGTCTAATTAGTACACCACTCACCAGCACAATAAACATGCTAAGACAGAACTGGTCTCCCTGTCTCTGAGCTACCATGTAAAGAAATGTATCAATATTAAGCCAGAGATAAAATTCTGTGCATAAAATGATGTAAAAATATGCCTGTGGGATTTGAATTAAGAGCATTGGAATGCAAGTAAAAGCCAGGTAATTCCGTCAGTTAGCTGTGATTTGTTATTACTAGACTTTATCTGTTACAGATGAGGCAAGTTGTGGTGTTAGAATCAAAGAAAAATGGGTGTTTTTTCTAGATGTATATTTGCATGAATCATCTCTTTCCACTCATAAATCTTCCCACTTAATTCTCCAATATTTGTAATTATGAAATTGGTTATGAAATAACCTTGCAAGCTTTTCTCTGCTCATTTGGAGCAAAAAAGAAAAATGCCAAGAAACTCAGCCAAAAATGAGCTTGATGTTGTTTTCTTTAGGCAGTTTCCCCAGAGCGCCAGTTACTAAAAGATTTTTTGTATGTCATATTATACATGGTATGTGTGTGCCACAGAAGCATTAATTATTCTATCACTTGTGCAATACTAGGCCTTGTTAAGTTCCTGCATGATTCTTCCTTTATCACCATTAGATGGGCTTAGCTGTTCACCCTTTCCAATTCTAATCATTAAAAAGTATATTCCACTTAGTGAACACCTCTGCTTTCTCCTGTTTTTATGTCAAAAATGGGAAAATAGATGCATTTCAGTGTCCATTTTTTTCCTGGGCATGTGTTCTATCCTATACTGCCAGAGAAGCTTAGTCAATAGATGTGGTGAGCAAGATCAGATAGATTAATGAGCTCATTATAATTCATTAAAGAGTGATGTGGGGATGACTGCCCACTTTAATTAGCTTTATTACTGTAGGAAATTGTTTCATATGCCAAGCTCATCACCAAGCATGCCTGGAAAACATCAGAGTAGTAATCAGACTTGATACGAGAACTTTTCATTACCCTGTAAGGCTAAAGGCACTTACAATGACAAGGAAAATATTAAGAAGATGGACATGAGAGTGGGTAGCATAAAATAATTTATTGTGTCTAGTAATTCAGCAATAAACTGCACAATGGTGATTTCAAGTTAAAAATTTGGTGGAACAGCTGTGTTTCCATGGCACACCATGTGCTCTTCCTGTAATCATGTCATTAACTGACAGTAATAGATTTATAAGGTTTAATAGGTCAGGTTTGCTCAGATAATAAATCCTAATGGAAATTAACTATGACTCAAATATTTTAATGAAAATCTTAATTGGTAACTGGATTTTCTTCAGGAATACGTGAGCCTCTTTTCCCAACCATGCCTCAGATTAGCAAACACATTTCCATACATTTTCTCATAATTTTAAGTTGTAGGTAAACAACAGGTAAAAAAACATTTGTAGACAAAGACAGATAAAAATAGGCAGATAAAATTGGAGAAATTTTGGAAGGAGTGAAATAGAAAATTGGCATAAGAGTTTTGTTCAGTCTGCAAACGCCCCACTGAAAAAAGGATTATGTTCTAGGATCTACTTTTTCAATGTTTAAAGGCCTAGAACATATTCACAATCAAGGTCTCTCAACATTAATCAAATGGTTTAAGATGTTATCTCTATAACCTCAATAATTTATTCCAATCATGACTACCTTATCATTTTAATTACACTCTCTTTTACTCTAAGCAAAAACAAATGTTCATAAGCCCTACCTTCCTGATTAGTTGTATTTTGAATAAATTGCTTAGTGTTATCAAGTTCTATATCTAATCAAGAGTGTGGCATTTGTTTTAATACTAATGTTAAGGAACCCCTGTTCCATTCATGGTCAGAGCAAGTAATGAAACCATATATAAATTAATAATTCATAAGATCAGAGATGATCAATTTTTTCAATAGCATATCATAATGAAGCATGGCAAATTATAGCTGACCATGTCTTTAAGTGATAGGAATTCTTTCCATTTCAGGATGATTTTTGGGTGGTATTAGAGTGGTATGTCGGAAGATTCTCCCCCACCACCCTCCATTTTGTGAGGTAATTAAACAACGTACAGTAAAACTGCTTCCTAGCTCCCAAACATACCATTATATTTTCATGACTTATGTTGTTAAGCCACTCCAAACACCCACTACCTCAAAGCAATTCTTTCTTCTCAAATTTTCACAAGCAAAACACTAGTTACTCCTAAATTTTCTAGTGCAAAAAAGCAGGTTATCTTTCTGACTTCACATCAGAGCAACTGTCCATTGTTATTTTGCTTCTTGTATGAAAATTGGTGTCCCTAGTACCTCATCCTCTGCAACATTCCCCTGAGGAAGTGACTTCACCAACTATTAGTTGAGTACAATACTACTGGAACTGACAGGGCAGCAGCACTTGACTCTCAGATATTTTCAAATTCCTGTCAAAAATATGTTGCATATAAGTAATACAAAAGGAAGGCTAACAAAAACAAATAAAGAAAGCCAACACACAGACTTTTGGGATGAATTTTTTACAGTTGTGTGTGCTGTTATCCTAAAGGCAGTTGTTGCTTCTGCACTGTGGCTCAGAAATCATGAAGTAAGTCTTAAAAAAACCTTCTGGCATAGGTCATTGTTATGATTTTAGAGAACACCCAAAAGGACAATGAAAAAATTTCAGAGTAAAACTTAGGCTTCTATTTTCCATTTCATGTCATGACCATAACTCAATTCACCTTTGCTTGTTACAGCTCTCAGGCCCCTTAATCCTCCTTCTCCTGTATTACACCTGCACCAGGCATAATTAACAACTCTATGGTTTTCCTAAGACATGCTGGATTGGAGCTCAGGACTTTAGACTCCCAGAAGTTTTCCAGGCACTTGAGAGTGGGTAGGGTGAACCTAAAATTGAAAGTATTTACCATAGGATTCCTGGCTCTACTTTCAATTGTTGACACAGATGAAGGGATTTTTGCATGTCTTATTTTGAATGATTAATACTGATTTCCTTACCAGTTATAATCTTCTCCCTCTTGTACATAGTCTTTTTGAGGGTCAACAGTATCCCTAGCAACTATACTATGAGCATCTAGTCAACATATGAACAAGGAAACATTTTATATTTTAATAGTCCAAAGTAAGGAGGAACATTTTCTGCAGTTTAAGATGTGAAACTGTGAAAATAGAAACAAAACAACTCTTCCCCACCATACAACCCCCTTTCACATCCAGGTGGGAGGATTTGAGCTGACTTTGGCACAGTAATTTGACAATTGTACACATTTTATTTTTATAAGGCTATGCAACCAAACCATTTGTACAACTAATACATAAAATTCTGATGACAAACCTGTTGTTTAGATGTTTTGAAAATTACTATGCTGTACATGATAAAGACACAGCAGGAAAACAATCTGATTATGTGTGAAGAGAATACTTCTTTAGAATACTATCTAAATTTTTCATCAGTATAACCTGTTCATGACAAATGACTTATCCAAATAACATCACTGATGTGCATCCATCTATATTACAATTCAGTCTTTAGGACTCCCACTTCAAAAATGTACAAAATCTGAGTCATTCACCTTTATTAATTTTTTTTAAAAAAGTACTTACTGTCCTATAGTTCATACTCTTCCCACATACATTTTTAAAGTAGTTTGAACCCAAGCATCAGTCCCATCCATAAAAAGAAATAATGAGGTAAAGAAAAAAATGAATTAAATTTAGAGAAAAAAAAATGAAAAACTATCTGCAAAACAAGACCATGCATTTATGTGCTTAAAATAAAAAGCAGATTCTGCCTATTAACCTGGACCCTGATTCTCTTAGCACATATATGTTTAATAACTGTTAGCATTGAATACACTCCTTCTCTAGCTAATTGTGTATTTTTATGTTTCAATGTTCTTTGTCTTCTTCCTCAATTCAAATTACACAGAACAATTAGCTTATGTCAGAAAGTCAGAAAGAGAAGAAAGGGCTATCTTATCCTCAGTTACATTTCTTGATGGGAGATGAAACGAAAATCTGAATGAAAGAAGCTGATGGGTCTCTCTCTAGCTGGCGGACACAGAGCACTGGTGAGCTCTCAGTGAGAGTCTATCTGCCTTTGTCAATGCTTTAAACATTTGGCATTCAAAGATTCCTAGTCTGACAGAAAAACAAGTGGAATTTAGACCCAACTACTAGTCCTCAGCTGCTGCTATATTTATACACCATTTGTAGTAACTTTGTCCTAGACAAGAAAAATGCTATCCCTGGAAATATAAAATGGTTGATTTTGCAGTAAAAGAGCAGAAGTTTTTGCTAAAATTAATAGAAAAAAATCACCAAAGTGTGAAATCTGCTGTGGTAATAATACGCATGGTTTCATCTGACTGCCTTCACCTCCACCCCAGAACCCCCAGTGTGAAAATCCTACATAGTAACAGAATGAGTTAGAAAATTATTTAAGTCTTGGAGACTGTCCTTCAGCACCTTTCACACAGTGGACGAATAGTTTAATTAAGGCTACAAACTAGAGAGAGGAGTGACTTCCATATCTACTATATATGATTAAATATCTGTCCCAGTGAGGTCCTGATCTTTAAAGATGGTATTAAGGACTCTAAATCTTATAAGTTAAACTTCTGAAGCAAATAGTAAAATTTACTTTCATTGTTGATTGAATGACTCACTTTCACACAAGTTTCCATCCCATTAAAAGGTACCTCCAAAGAAATCTCCTTTAGGCTATACTGAGACACAGCTTTGTTTCTTCTGTCTGTCATACATAGAACAAGAACTCAAGTAAAAGGCTATGAAAACCTTAACACCACACCTGTGACCTAAAACAAAGAATCCAGTCACATCCAGTGTGGGGCATGCTCACACCTTGAAGCAAACCACAAAACATTAGAATACTTACTGCCATTTTAACAGGCTTAAGTGAAACAGAACCAAGCAAAGGTCAAGAACGTAATCTTTTGTTGCTGTTGTTGAAAACTTGAGAATTTTCAAGGTTAAACAAGTTTGCCTGTATATTTAACAGATACAAATGTAGTATCCAGACATAACACCACTGAAGCTTTAGCATAGCCTTTCTTCCTTGTACATGGAAGCAGATCATGCCCAGGTGAACACTGCTGCAAGCATTATCACCAACAAAACAATTACTTTTGTACAAAACTCACCCTCTGGCTCTTGCCACAATATTCATCTGATTCAATATTCCAGATTCTCATCCTCTACATACCTCCACACCTGTATGAAGATAGACGATTTCCCAACCCGTAACAGCAGGCTTAACACTTACTACTAGGTGTTAGTAAAATTAATGGAGCTATGAAAATCAGAAAGCCTGTGTTATATACCTACAGGAGTGAACAGCAACATTTTTTATCCTGCAGAGAGATGAGTATAGTTTTCAGGAATCTGAAAAAACCCAGACTGATTTCACAGAGGTGTCACACAGAATGAAAACCCCAAAGGAGAATTTTTTCATTAAAACACAGGTATAGATTTTTTTTGATTCAGTGGAAAGAAACACCTTGGTTTATGGTATCATGAAGATCAATCCGGGCAACTCCCATTTTGCTCTCCACAAGAATAATGTGTGTTCTCTTAAGTATCTTACTGCCCAGCTAAATTATAATTTTTTTACTCTCACCCCTTAAATTTTTAACATTGTTGGTATGTAGTCAAGCCTGTTGCCAAAATGATGAAATTATTTCACTCTTCATAAAGTATCAGATTAATTATTTACTGTTTAACCCTACTTTCAGTGTTCTACTAAATCTCGCAACAATGAAAATCCTTTTGCACAGGTACTAATCAGCTATTGCATAATCTTTAAGAATGCTATTAGCCTTTGTAATCCAGTCCATTAAAAGCAAAGTAGACCTTATGTGTTAACTATGAATGACATCAAAAGGCATCTAGCCACCAAACTAGTCAGAAAAAGTAAGTAAAATCCTAATCTGTTAGAAAAAGAGCTGTTTACTCACCATTTAGTGCACGAGAAGTTTGCTGGCTGAATTTATTCTGGCTTTCTCAATGCTAAAATTCAGTACACATATATGACACAATTGAACAGGAAAATTTATACAAACCAGCTAATTTCTAGAGAGAGCAGCCTATTATGCACGGGTGCTGACACGTGAGGTGTAGAAACCTGTCCGGTGACAGGTTCATGAACAGTTGCTAAAGGCTACAAACACATAAAGCTCAATCCCAGCTCAGACATAGTTTCTTATCCAGAAAACCTGCTGGTAGAAATTGGGATGGGAAAGGGTTATCGTTATTTTCAAAGTGATGCTTTCTCCCCTGCTTATCAGACCCAGAACACCAGAAAGCCTAATAAGTGTCCAGGCTTGTGTATGTAGTGGCAAAAAATAAAGCCTCCAATCTGTGAGGGGAGGAGTTGTGAAAGAAGGGTAAATGAGTAATATAATAAAAGAAAGAATTAAATAAGACACAGAGAAAAAGATTACATGTAAGAACAAATAAGAAAAATCATGAAAGAAAAACTAAGCTAGAGGAAGTTTGCAAAAACAACGGAAGGAAAGTTTACAGGTTTTGATAACAAAATATGATGAAAATTAAAGATAAACAATAAATACCACAGAAAACCTGAATTTTTTTTCTGCCACAATTTACAATCATCAACAAAAGAACAGACTCAGTAATGTAAATAGTTTCATATTATGTATAAGCAGAATCTAATTTTCTTGTACAAGAATCTAAAATGAATGTTTTAGAAAATGCCTGAACTTTCGATGTTCTAAGAAAGTAATTTGCCAAAAGACTTGGTGTAGTATTCATCTTTCATTCTTGCTTTGAAAAGGCATGCAATCCTGCAGAAATCATCTAGAAGAAATAATGGCTTAAGGAAGAAGTCAGGGTTACATGGAAAAAATGCCAAGAGTTGAAAAATTCTATGTATTCAATAATTTTTAGAGGCAAAGCCATTGAAAAATTGCTGTTCCAGCAGAAAAAAGAGACTCAAATCAACGAAAAGGGAGTAAAGGATAAAGAGAAGAGTTTGATGTTACAGACCATAAGAGACAACATTTTAGAGTTAGGATAAAAACCCACAAAGACTTTGAGTAGACAGTGCATCTGGACAGGAACATAAGCTAAGGATCATTTCTCAACAGCGGAAGCTGAGAACTACAGACAGAAAATAAAGTGCCAGAACAAATGACATGGCATGAGGAGGACAGGAGACCATACCTCTCTCTGGATGCTTCGTGAGAAGTGTGGGGCTTGACAGAAGGGCAAATATGCCTCATATTTTCCAGTCTTTTCTTTTCTTTCTGTTCCCTGGGCAATGCTATGATAACTATATATTATTCTGGTATAATTTTCAGTCTCTGGATTCAGATAAAAGACAGCTCACACGTCGCTGGCAGAGCACTTGATCTCTGCCTCCTCAATTCAACCTGTGTCTTAAAATAGCCACATGTTGGGCTCATTCCCCTCAGACAGAAAGGATGGATCGCCAGCTCACGCAAGCTTCACTAGTTAAGATTTCAAAAATGTTTTATGACTTTATATAGTACCTATTTCAGTATCGACAGAATGGTAATCATAATGAATGCCATTTAATGGAGGAATGTGTATATCACTAGACAGAACTAACAGAAAATAACACAAATTTACTCTAAGCATCATACAATAATCAAAATTAAATACCAGATGGTATTGTTTTTGCACCAACAGAAGCATTCTTTCTGTGCTTTATGTCACCATAAAAATCTTTGTGATAGAAAATGAGTTAACATATTGATTACTCCCCACCCCTCCTTTAATGCAGTGAAAACTATTCTAAGAAGGTATCTGGCTTATTTTTAAACACAGAATGACTGAAGAGCCAGGTAATTAATCAGAGGATAGTACCAAGACCCACAGCTTCAGAACCAAGAAAGAAAATATACCTAATTTTATTCCCTTTTTAAGCTTTTCACTGCTGAAAGCCATGATAGTCACTGTCTTACTGCTCATCAACAGTTTTGACATTTTTTAAAGCATTAGTACAAAAAAAAAACCCACACTAAAAATTTGTTCATTACAGAGGTCTTCTGAATGAACCAATCAATAACTTACATCAGTAATTTGCTAAAGGATAAGTGTAAGAGGACAAGAGTACTTTGTAGAACTGGTTAATTTATACACAGAGAACAAAACACTCCCACCTGCAACAAAAGGCAACAGATGCCTCATGTGGTTTGTGGGGTTTCAGGCTGCTGGGGAGGATGGTGAGATTAATCTCATAGCATTTATGGGCTAGAAGAGGCCCCAGTTAGGCTGCTGAACTCAAATGGCACATATCAGAGCTGAGAACCATGACTAGAAAGCTCAGCAAGAGGTTGTTGCAGAGACAGGAGAGCCAGTAAAGAGAATACTGCAGTCCAGAGCACAGCCTACAGGAATGGCAGTGAAAGGGTGCACAGTCATAAAAATGTACAGCAACTAAGAATGGGGTGGGAGAAGACACTAATCCAAGGAGTGACTTCCTCTTTCATGAGAGAACTGGCTAAAAAAGGTTATTGTTACTCTGCCCAGAAAGAAACACAATGAAAATTCAGGTTTCTAAAATAGAAATAACCCCAAACACAGCAAGTGTGAGAGACTCGCACTAAAAATA
Source organism: Trochalopteron elliotii (assembly GCA_024734555.1). NCBI lineage: Eukaryota > Metazoa > Chordata > Aves > Passeriformes > Leiothrichidae > Trochalopteron > Trochalopteron elliotii. The sequence goes on along the minus strand of JANPWX010000008.1, from coordinate 5,092,854 downwards.
TGGTGACTTTTACAGTAATTGAAAGGATAAGAGATGTACAAAGATATGGAATTTCGGTCTAGAAAGACAGGACAAGGAAGTTTGATTGTTTCAGCATGGATCTGAAAGCCAAGGTGGGGCTTTTACCTCATAAAGCTCACTGAGTCAGGAAGCCACCCCTTGAGAGAAGGTGAGGTGGATGTACGGACTGAGTCATACTGAAGGTGGAGTGGCTTTCTGTAAACTTCTTAGGGAGAATATTACACAGATCAGTCGAAGTACAGCACCCATTTCAAAGTGAGGAATGCTCTGGATTACATCCTGCCACAGCCAGACACAAAATATGACAAATAACTTTTAAAATTTACACGTTTACGATCAGGCATAAAACTTGGATCTTTCATTACTTGAGCTACAGCTCAAGTACATGTAAAAAACACTTTCTAATTCAGCTGCTCAATAAAACATTTTAAATTAAAATTAGATTAAAATATATAATTTCAATATGCAATTACAACTTCCCAAAAAGTGCTAATGCTATGCAACCTCAGCTAATTAAGCTGTAATAAACACAGGATCAAAGCAGGGAGATGCCAGTATGCTCTATGTGAACAAACACAACAGGAATACAACTCTTTTCGAAGAGGCTTAGTAAAAATCTGAATATTTACTTAGTCTACTTAGTCAAAGTTATCTGACTCTCATAGGTAACTAATGAAAATAAATTGTGCTGATTTAGACCGTAATTCCAAGCATTTTCTGAATATAATTTTTGGCTTTGAAAATCTTTCAAAATTAATAATAATTTGACAGACTTTCACCTGTACAACTATATTCTTAAGGTGTGAAACACCTAATATTATCTGATAAATGGATAACCCAGTGATCCATTACTTGTGTTAACTTTTCACCAAAAAGAAAAAAACCAACATGTATCTTTTTTGAAATACCAGGTTGCAGCTGTATCCCTATCAGAAAGGTTAAAGAGATTTATCTCTTAAGTACAGATCGTATGGTCTTGAGATTAATCAAACATTCCTCGTGGGATCACAGGTCCGTGCTTTCTTTCAGCAGACACTGATTACTGTGCACTCACTTGGCAGATGCACAATATCTAAACTGCCTCGTTGCCATGGGATGGCTATTCATCCCCAACATCAAGTTTGCTGGAATGACTTCTCTGCATATCTGATGGCATGACACCACTTCTGCTCGGGTATTTTTAAGCTGTTTGTACAATAGCACTCCCACATAAAGACACTGGCAGTAAAGGTAGCAGATTATCACATTTCATTCTGAATTTGACATGGCCGCGTAATAAAGAAATGCTAGATAAATTCTGATGTTTTTTAAAAGAAAGAATTGCTATTACAACACCACTTGAAAATGGAATATTGTTATGTTATGAATATGCAAAAGATTTTCAGTTGAATTGTTTGGGGGCTGTTGAATTCAACTTTTATGTATTGAGTTCCAACAGTTGGGACATTGTTTAAGACAACATTCCTGTTCAGTATGGCTGCTTTGTTTTTGAAAAGTACACTTTTACTGACTGCTGAATTTTATTTCTCCAGCACTGAAAATACCAGAGATGTGCAGTGATGAACCCAGGCACACATGCAAAGAAAAATATATGCTATTACAGCTCCTTTGAAGAAAGTTGTTGCAGTTAGCTACACTTTTCAAAACATTTATTAATTCAAGGAGTGCAGTATGGTAAAGTGTCTTGAAAGACCACATGCAGAAATCCTATGTTTTAAGCAAGACATCAGAGGTATAGAAATAACTTTTCATGAAAATTGAAAGGTACTTTTGGGAGAACTACTGTAAAAATCAATGTATTAACAGAGGCATCAAAGTTATATGGATATTGCTTGCTGCATCTGAAAATTCATTTGATAAATTTATTAAATAAAAAGTTGAGAGCAATTTAGAGATTGTGCTTTAAACAAGAGGAAAAATATATGTACTACAGTGAATATGGACTTTCACAAGTTTTCCAAATTGAAGGAAGAATTTTATGACCTTATTTCTTTAGAAATACACTTAAAGTACTAAAATAAGTAGGTGCCTCATATACCACTTCGGGTATATGCTTGGGTGTGCATTTTACAAACAGTGTACAATTTGCAAATTCTATTTTCAGACAACTTTATTTCTCCACATGCTGTGTAAATGATGCAGCTACTTTTATAAGAAAGACTACACTTATATAAATACTTACCATGACCAGAGTAAGCTTTCCTCTATTTTAATCAAAGATAACTCAATGAATGCTTTTAACTGATAGTAAGCACTATTGCGTATTCAAATGAACCAAAAATGGATTTTACAGTAAGTACTAGAAATATTTTGGAAGCCTCTGAGAACGTGTTTGCAGACCAGTCCTCAAGGATAAAGTCATAAGCTACCTAAAACAAACTATTGTCAGTTTAATCTTAAGGATCATAGATGGTTACTCTATTTGTGGTTTTCAAACATTGAACTTCTGTACTAAGTCTTGTGGAGTACCAGGCATGAACTGCTCTGAAGACCAACATTTCTTTTTTATACAGATGTTCATCAATGGCTCTTAAGGAATTTTTAATTTTAGGTAACAGAAACTCTAAAGAGACTTGCCTTGAAGAAACTACTAGGTATTTGAGGGCAAAATACTCTTTATTTTCAGGTCTTATTCTGAGCATAAAACCTAAGGAGCTTAACATCACTAGGCACTCCTGCAAACCTCACTTAAACCAGCCAGTTTTAAGTAACAACATAACTACATCTGAAAGGACTACATTTAAGAAAGAATGTCTTTCCTGAAACCACACCATTTATGCTTAGGATTTTTTGCTTTACAGACACTTAGGGATGGATAAGGGAGGAGGAAGAACCAAACAATGAGAAAAACAACTATTTTATTTACTTATGACAACCTTGAAACTTCAGCCACAGCTATATTGTCCTGATTTATTTTAGCACTGAACTGCACACTTGACTCTAAATATCCAATTAATCTCCTGTCTCTCTGCCCCTTCCTCCCCCATGGAAACTCCAATGATGGAAAAGTACATTTTCACGTTCCAAAAAAAAAAAAAAAATTTAGTGACTTTCATTTGATCAGGCAGAACTATTTTTTTCTCAGACATTGCTGATGCATTCTTTTTTGCGCAGGCGAAATTTCACAAATCAAATAAAATGCTTTCACAAGAGCAAGAGAAAAATGTTTCTGCAGAAGCTTACTGTAAAAGATCCTGGAAAGGGACACTCAATTCATTAGGCTTTCTGAATACATAGTCTAGTTTAAGTAAGATATTCACCTTCTTAGTACAGAAAAAATATTCCAAGCAATTTGAGTGGAACCAGAAAAAAAGCTGAGGAGAGATTATTCGTCATCACACTCTGTTGGAAAGATTACACAGCAGATGGCTAATGCGACTACAAAGGAAAGACAAAATTTTTCCTTCCTTTCCATAACCACATAGAATGGAGAGGGACAACTGGAGTATGCAGTTGACTTATCCAGGAAAAGCTGAAACCCCTGCTTCAAATGATCTTTGCTGCAAACAGGGTTGGCAACTTTTGTTCAGTTGGATTTTGGAAATCCTATCATTTCCCAAAATGCCAAGTAGATGGCATACTCCAAATAATGGAGAAAGCAGTGGCAACTACAAGACCCACCACTGAGAATACCTGCAGTGGTATTCTAGTGAAGTCACAGAAATCCTACTCAACCCTCTGCCCATGAGTAAATTCTCATGCTAGCACAGACCATCATCTGCAATGACCCCCTTACACAGCCATGGCCTTTTCCACAGAAATGACCAGAGAAAAACTGCCTCCACCAGTGTGAGGGATGCTGTCCTCCAGTCCATCCAACAGTCTCACATTTGCTCCCTTCTCCAAATCTAGTCTTTGGCAGGAGCTCCCAGTCCTGACCAGCCTCTTCCAGCCCCTATAAACAGAGTCTGGACAGATGAGAATTTAGCAGCCGAATTTTTTTGTTATTAAAAATTAAATTAAGACATTTAATGATTACTTTTCAGTATAACCTTTGCATCAGACAACTAACCTTGCTACCATGAGTCCATCAGGACAAGCTGGCATCATGGAACTGCTAAGCCATGCCACTTTCATTCAGATTGGTCAACAAGGAAGGGAAGGCATCAAGCCCTTGACTTCTCTTCCTGAAGGCAGGGTATTGCCCATCAGCCATTTGGTGGCTATCCCTTATTTGGCTATCTTCTACTAGTCTTTGCCATGTGGTTTTCCTACTACTTATGTTTCCGCTGCTCTCAAAAAACATTCATGCTTTATGAGGTGTATGACCACATAACACCTGTTATCTTTCTATTATGGCATTTAAGGTTACTCTTTTATCTCCATTCTGTTAAGTGCTTTGCTAAAACTTAATTTCAGCTAATTGAAACATTGCTATCATACTCTAACAACTACAAAAATTTGATGGATATATTTAGGAGTAAGAAATTAGCGCTGTAACGGAATTTGAACATGAATCTGTCTTCATAGGCAGTGCATACTGAAATTGTATTCTTCTTTTTCATTCAGAAATTATATCTTCCTTTCCCTTCTAAGTGAAAAATTATCTCTGAGCTTATTTTCTACCAAAACAAATAGGACCAAATCTTATGGCTTTGAGTATTTTTTTTGTTTTAAATTAAATAATTGGAAAGATGAAACAGTACTGTCATAGTTTTAGTTACATGACATTTTTACTCCTCTACCTGTTTCTACTCTCTCATTCACCTGTGTGTCAGGAAATGGAAGGATCAAGCCAGTTATTTTTTAATGGAATTTTAATTATTATTTGAATTTCAATTTCATTATCTGTTCAACATGAAAAAAGTGTTTGGTTTCTCTTGTGATATAATAGAAGGGGACAAAGACTCTGAAAGAGAATAATCTGTAATGAAATATTGCTTAGAACTCAATGATAAAGATTCTCATCCTAAACTTTATGACATTTTGTACATAATGAAATAGATGAATACTAAGAACTTAATAAACAAACATTTAAGACCAGCAGCCATTTGGAAAATATATGCAATCTTATGTTTTTTATGATAGCTCTCTTGATCCAAACTTATTTATTAGGGACAATGTAACTTAGAGGGGAATCTGATTTTCACTGAAACTGTCAAATATGATGGTTTTTAATCTCATCATATGCATGAGATTAAAAAACACTAGAGCAAGGTGATTTTAACATGTTTCCTGAAATGTAAGGTGTCAACCTTGTTGAAGCTGTTACGTTCATAATAGAAAAAACTAATTAAGACATAGCATAACAGATAGCTATAATAGGAAAGATATTGCCCATTCCTTTCACGAATACCAGATCTAATCTTACCAGCTCAATGAAACATCCTCAGACATGCCAAAAAGCAGTAATTAAATCATAGCATTCATAAAAGCCAAACAGTGAGATGCCAGTGTGGACTATTTATGTGAGTTAATATTCTTATTACTGATTAGCTCTCCCAGGTTTTCAGAATGCACCCTCCAGGATCACGTTCACTGCCCTATTCTTACATATTTTGGCATCCAGAACGCTCTCAAGAACCAGTATTTTGCACATATACCATGGCTGCCTCCTGAGCACTTGAAAGGATTAATAAAATTAGTCTGACTATGCCACTAAAAAGAATAAATGCACTCTGGCAGTTCTGCAGATATAATTTAAATCACCTACATTACTTCCCCCAGGAAGATATGCTGTTTCTGGGCCAGAAGTTCTGTATCCTCCAATTTTCAATTCTGTACCTTAAACCCAAGGCCATCCTTCTCTATAAATAAACTACTAATATAGCACAAAGCTTGCACTAGTTGCAATTTAAACACATTTTTGTAAGTCAGAAATGGAAATTCCCACACCTTCAATCTTCTGCCTTCCGTACACCCAGAAAGAGAAAGAAAAATCCAGCATTCCTTTTGGACAATCACAGGTAAATTCAACCCTTTCTTCTCCTGGGGCTCTTGAAAAGAACCTTTGATTGGCATTTGATTTACTTTTCCTCCCATTTTCCTTTAATGCCTTTTTTCTCATGAAACAAAGGAGAAAGAGAGGATGAGTAGGCTGCTGTTGAGAGCTACACAGATGCAGCTCTGAACAAAAGCAGCTGTAATTTAAAAAAAAAAAAAAGAAAGCAACCTAGAAACTGAGAGCATGTTTACAGTAAGTATGTCTGTAAGAAATGTATACCAGTATCTGTGGGTGGGTGAGTATCAGGGTGAAATCAGTTCCCCGGGGAGCCTGTTAGTAAACCTTATATTACATATACTTTGTATTAAACTTTCTTAAAACTCCATAAAGCCTAAATGGTCTTTAACTCACCTAGAAGGTCTGCTAGGATTAAAACAAAAACATGTAACTTTTCAAGTAGAGGAAAGTTTTGAGTTTTCTAGGGATAACTGAAGAGAACCACTGTCACTCCTCAGCTGCCCCTTTGCCATGGGAGTTATCTTGTTCTGGCTGCTAGCCTGGCATCTCCCATTACACTCCACCACCTTCTACATTCTATTATTAAACTGAATTTTCTCTGTGACAAGAGCAAGGTGTGTTGCTGTGTTTACCCCAGTCAGCAACCAAACACACACAGTCATTCACTCAGTCCCCCACCAGCAGGATCAAGGAGAGGATCACTTGTGGGTTGAAAAAACCCCCAGTTTATAGGGAAAGCAAAAGCCACAAACAAAAGCAAAGCAAAACAATTAATTCATTCAGTGCTTCCAATGCAGGTGTTCACCCATCTCCAGGACACCAGGGGCCCACCACAGATAGCAGTTACCTAAGATGACAAACAGCATCACTCCAAATTTTCTCTCTGTTCTCCTTTCCCCCCACACACTGAACATGATGTCATATGGTCTGGAATATCCCTTTGGTCAGTTTGGGTCACCTGGCTTGGCTCTGTCTCCTCCCACCTGTCACACACCCCTCAATTCCCTGCCGGTACAAAAACCAGAAAAGGCTGTGGCTTTGTATAAGCCCTGCTCAGCAATGACACAAACATCACTGTATTATCCACCCTGTGTTCACCACAAATCCGAAACAAAGCCCCATACCAGCCACTGGGAGGAGAAGTAACTCCACCCCAGGCAAAACCAGCACAGAGTCATCAAAAATGGAATTGTCTCTTCTATTCCACTCCTGTTACCAGTAACATGTCTTGGTAAGTCTTTTGGAGCTTCTCTATGTACCAAACCACCATCATCCAAGAACTACACCCTCATTCCAGGCACCTTTGATTTCCACTGGTTATCCTTTCAGTGGGAGCATATTCTAGTTGAAGCTGTATGCTTACATGCTCTTGATCAGACCAGACCAGGGTCACCCACAGATTTACTGAAAGTTGCTTCATTCAGATAATTTTGCTCTAGCTTGTCATGGCTTTTGGGCTTGGTTGGCTTTTTGGTTTTGTTTCTATTAAACTAATTATAGGACTTACTGCAAGTAACTCCTTTTGATCTTATAGTTCAATTAATAATTAATCAGAATCAGCAGGTTCTGTGCCAAGAGAACCAGGTCTCTCTGCCCTTTCCTCAACCCCAACTCATTTCCCATCTGTATGCAAGCAAGTAGAGTAAAACCAAAACAGAGATCTCATACAAATGTAATGGCAAAATACAAGCAAGGCTGGAATGTGACTACTTCTTTTAGAAGCCTATTACTATTCCAAGTCTGAAAAGAGATTAAGCCAGAGAAGCACCATGTAATAATAAAGCAGAAGATCATGAGATCTGGATCTGTCACTGACAAGATTTTTATTAAAGTCACAGCTTCATGCTGTACTCTTCCCTTCTCATTATTTTTACTTTAAATTAGAAAAATCTCAAACTTAGTTTTTAAATTGAAAAAAAAAATAAACTTGTTGTAGAAAAGAACCAGGGAGGTTGACGCCTCCTGGGGGGTTTATCACTGTGAGAAAGCCACCCAACAACTTCATGTCTGCACAACAGAGCACGGCAGCCTATCTGCACTGTACATACATTGTTGCAGTGCTTTTTAAAATACTTCTAAGAATTTCCCACATTTAATAAAGACTGACAGGCATACAATTCCTTCTGTAGGTCATCTGCTGCACAGATGTATTTTCCTTCTCTTCTCTGAACCACTTTCTTTTGTTAAAACAAGGTCATTTTGGATTATCACATTCTATTCTGTATTACCAAATCCTCTCTCTTGAAATTATAATTGATCAATGATCTTCTCATCTGTGTATGTGTTCACAGCATTTTTCACACAACTCTAAAATTAAACAAAGAAAGCAGCCATATTCCACCTCTGTGGGAAGACTGCACAGGCTTTCTACAAAACTGTGGATCCTTGTTCAAATACCAAGGATCCAGTGTTACGTGGACTCAGGGAGATGACAGCTGTCATAGAAACAATATTATCCTTACAAATAAATCATTCTGCTAAGTCTGTAATATTGTCATATTCTTTGGTAAGTGACTAGGAGTTTGGAGCTTTTAAAATCTATTTTGTAGTAATTTTGCCAATTAGACTCATACAGTGCTTTTAAATAAATTTACAGTTAAAGTTGTAGCTTAAGTAAGTGTTGGACATTTCTGTGTTTCTTTGAATTGCAGTTGTTTATATCACCATGATACCTGTAAACACTAATTTGCATGCCAAATGGATTTAACATCAAAAATGGTTATCACCATTTGTCAAGAGCATTGAGAGAGTTCTTTTTTGATCAACAGTGTAACAAGGGGCGATCAACCTAATCTGCAAGAGGCTCCTAATAACACCACTGGGGACAAAGCTGTGCTGCTGTATTTCCTAATCACAGTAAGAAATACAATCAGCTCACTGTAAAAATCACAACAAGCCTCCAAATCCTTACTTTTAAAAATTCAATTGCCTAAAGGACTGTGAAGGAGTAAGAGTCAATCTACAAGAAGCTTGTTTGACACAGTAAAATCTCCCACGATACTCATCTTTTTCACATCTTTTTGCAATGGCACAAGAAGAATCCTCTATTCGTATTAGCAGGGTTTCTCATCATGTACCACAGAAGGACTTTAATTTAAAAACAGTATTAACATTAACTGTCATATCACAGACTGTATTTGAATCCTCTCTTAGATAAAATATTTATAGAGGAAAGATTTTTCTGATGTTAGCCATGTGGTATTTTGTGCAGTACCATTGTTCTGTAGGAGTTGGTATCACAGAGACAAAACTTGACTCAGGAAGACAAAATTACTAACATGCTGTTATTTAAGAAAGGAAACAAACAACAACAACCAAAAAAAGCCCAAATCACCATACAACCAGATGGAAAGAGCTGCTTGATAAACTGAACTCTTGCAGGGCAAAGAAAGATGGCTTCTGTTGATTGAACCTAACAACTGGCCAATTCTTTAAACATTTTTGTTATAAACATTTTGGGTTTGCTGCCAAACGCTGTTTTTCTCCACAGTAGAATGCTGCATTAACCACAGAGTGACAGTCAGGTGGGCTTCTTCCACCCTCGTGACAGCCACATAGCAAGAAATGAAGGTGTTACTTGATTAATTTAAAGGAATAGAACTTCCTTAACCCAAGCTCCTCTAGGCATTCTTAAGCCTAACTTCATCTTATGAAAACTACATGTCAGCTGGAAGAGAAAACCAAAAAAACATGAAACTGGTAAGGATGGTATGGCTGAAAAGTATAAAAAGTATCACAGCACAGCTTATGTATATTATACACGCACAGGGATATCTTTTCAGATGAACCCTTTGATGAATTTCCCTGGCAGCACTTTAAGTTTCAGAATGTAGAAAAGTCAGGTAACAAGTATCTCTTCTACATTAATCTGCCTTTAGACTAATGCAGATACAAAGAAGAATATTAGTCATATTGATTAGGATGGTAATTTCAGTTAACACTTCAGTCACTGAGCTATGGGTCAGTCTTCTATGTGCACACAGGATGCTTTGAAAAGGAAGAGTCAATCCTTCATTAATGGGGAGACAAGTGGCATGGTCTATCTGACATTACCCATCCATCTTTGCAGCCATTCTCCCATTTTTAATTGGGCACCCCAGAAAGCCTGGAAGCTTTCTGGGCTCAAGCTCCCTTTCACTTTTGCTGGGTGAAATAATAAGCCCCAAACCTCTGGGCCACAGAAGCCTACAGAATCACCAGACACATAGAGCAGGTGCTTCATCTGCTTCTGACCTTTTCTTTAAGTCAAGTGACTGTTTTTTTACTTCTTTCTCTCCCATTAGGCTCACACTGCCATTAAATGCCATCTTTGCTAGCAGTCACCTCTTCCTTACCTTTCTCCTGAAAAACTATCCACAGCCAGAGGCACAAAGGCACCTGACAAAGTGATCAGCTGCACTCCAGTTCACATCCTCACATTTTGTTATTTTTTTAAACATCCAGTAGAGCCTGAAGGGATGAAGCTGCTGCAATTGAGCAGTCAAATGTAGATGCATCACAGATGAATATTTGATTTCCTTTAAATCACTATCATAAGCCAATTTAAATTAAAACTGGTGAGGTAAGCACTTGCTTAGATTCAATTTTGCCTTCTTGGATCCTTCTGAATGCTCTTTCAACTGCATCACAAAGCCTGCTTGCACTGCTGTTTAAAATGATTCATGGAGGTGTGCAGGACATCCTTACGTACAAGTAATTATGATTCCCATAAGCCACAAAATAAATGTATGAATACATGAAAAGAGGGACTGAATAATGATGAATACTTAACATCTCCTTGTGCCAGAAGAGCCACTAAATTTTCTTAGTCTGCTATTTATGTTTGCACACTTAAAGCCCTTGGTGTACGGACACCCAGTGGGAAAAAAAACCCATAAAACAGAAAAAAAATAAACTCACTTCCTTATGAGATGAGGACTCTATAGATAGAAAATAAAGAACTACACAAAGGAGTATTTAACACTCTACATTTTTTCCATCAAATATATGTTATGTATTTGTGTGCTTGTATATTTGTATATAAAAACTATTTTTCATGTTACCTTTCCATTCCTATAAGCAAAATAATTTCATTATAATACAGAGAACCGAAGCATCACACAATATCAGTGACTTCTCTGTTTAATGCTGCAATGAAATGAAAGCTATCTTAAAACATAATAAATATTCCTCAGATGCCACTTCTTTATTTAAAGAGAAATCATCTTTCCCTACACCAGACTATGAATGGGGACATCTGTTTGCAGAGTGGGCTTCGCTTCCCAGTGGGGCAGCAAAGGAGTTGCAGAATTCTTCTTCTGAGTGGGAATATCAGCACTTTGAGTAAGACACAGGTCAGTGAAGAATTACTAACAACTGAAAATTGAAGCCAGGAAAATAGCATCAGTTCCCCAGCCCAAGGCCAGGACAGCGTGCAGGAGCACCAATACAAATACCTCAAGCCCCTTTCTGAGAAAGGAAGGTAACACCTCTCCACTCTATAGGAGTGTTAAAAGGATTCGTGCTTGCAAAAGCCTCTGTACCTCAGAATGAATTAATATTTATGATGATCAGTCCCATCAAATTTGCATGCTGAAGACATCTAGTTAACGTGTGAGTAGCATTTGCATGACTGTGGTATTGATACATTAAAAAAAATGACAGCTTCATAACATTTGTTAATTTTTCCCCAATTAATTTCATTTACTCCAAAGACCTCTTTCTGTCTAAGAGGTGAGCAACACTTTATAAAATAGATTAAACCCAATATAATGCTGACTTAATTTATGGACAGCTATTTCTGTGGGTTTTTTCTTGTTATGATAAGGAATTATCATTTTGCTAACAAATTTGCATTCATCCTCACACATCACTAAGGATAATTATGGAAATGAAGAGTACTGGAATCAACTGTTCTGTGGAAATAGAAGGAAAAACGATAAAGATATTCAAAAGAGGACACTGAAGCAAATGGCCTAAAGAATTCATAACTTAAAAGCCTATATATATTATTCATTCAAATGTTTATAAACATGGCAATAAACATCAAATACACAAACTTCAATTGAAGGACCATGCTCAAGAATACAGCAAAGCATCAAGCAAAATAATGAAGATACAAGTAGCCACAAGTACCATTCTGGCCATTTCTAATTCTGACAAGTATCTCACTACCAAAAACTAAAGGCTTTGCTGCCTAGAGCTGGGGTGACCAAATGACACAGATCTATGACCTACTCATTTCATACCAGGAACAAGAGTGTCCTGAAATATTTGAAATTTCCATGGTACGGGAAAACTGTTTCTTGTCCAAATTTAATTGTGTATTGATATGACAGCTCTCATTTAAGTGGTCAGGTTGGACAAAATCCCTCCTCCCAGTGCTGCTCAGCGAGCAGAGCTCACTATAGACAAAGCAGCAGACCCAGAACTGCCTGCACAAAGATGCCAGTCTATTAAGCTTGCAACTGCAGGAACATTTCTATACAAAGAGACTGAAGTTTTGATCAAAGAAAACTGACCTACAGGAACCCAAACAATCCCTGAAAAATATTAGTAAGTCAACTTTATAGTCCAAGCTCTCCTCTCACACAGTATCCCAACTTCATCTTACTTCACATCTGCAAGAGCAGAATGAAAGCAGTATTTGATATCTTTGAACTTTTTCTTTCATTGTAGTAAGAAATTGATACTTCGTATGTGTGAATCTCCTACATTCTGTAACACTGGCATGCCAAACTAACTACTTTAGTTTAAACTTCAATGTCACTAGTTTTCTCATTTGTTTTTTGTCTGTGGTTTCCGTTGCAGGTGTTTTTCTATGATACATAGTTATACTCCACAGATTTCCAGTTAGTCTATGTTTCCTAAGCATTTTAAATTTGAGGCAGACATACTGGTCTGAGAAAATGGTGAGGTTTTAGGTATTTTAGTGAACAGTAAACAAGAAACTTCAGGAAATATCTTTGTTTCATGTTGTTTGTAAAAACTATTTCATCTTCATTGCTAAATTTTCCCTTGGTTCACCTGCAGATAAACATTTTCTCCCCCTGAACTTTACCTCTTTTTACTGACTTATTGAAATAAACTTGCAACTTATTAGAAGAGCCAGAAATAAATATTACTCTGTACTCATGTGGAGGATGACGTACTTCTCCCTTTCACTTAAATATGAAACTGCAGAAAAACCCCAAATAAACAACAATCAGTCATGCTGGTTCATTCCTTTCTTGGTTACTGACAACTTCCAGAAATATAATGATTACAACAAATGGTAATCAGATATGCACCTAAAAAACCACTTTTTTTCCACTGCGCCCTCCTTAATCTTAATTTAATCTTTCAGAACTCTATTGATAGATGATAACTCTAATGATACAATTTTCACATGGCTAACCATTACAGTGTACCACGTAGCTGCACAAGTTTAAAACACTTAGCAAATATTATCCAAATCAAAAATTTGTTATTCCTTCTCATCTGTAGCATTCAGCCCTGCTTGAAAATATCAAATAAAAAAAAAAAACCTGCTGAATATTTAGTTCATTATTCACAAGGACAAAATGAAGTGATTAAGTCTGTTTATAGGCTTCTCCCCCTCCCATTATCAACTCCTTCAACCACAAAGGTCGTGCGTTTTTTCTTTAATCCACTTTTTTTTTTAACCAGAATTTTTCAAGTGAATCATGTCCTCATCCATTTATTAAGAAATGGCTTAGAAATTTAAATTATCCAAAACTTACAGGTTTTGTTTAAATTGTCAAAGTTATCTGTGAGATACTCACAATAGGAATGGCATTTTGTTATAGGTGTTCCCTGTGACAACAGTGCAACAAACCCAGAGTCTTGAGACTGGGTTTCCAACATTTTAAAAAATTAAAACTGACACTTTCCATTGTCTCCATCCCCAATGCCTGTCAGGACTCTCTATTAAAAATCTCTGATAAAAGAAGAAGCCTGAGTAAATAGATTTCTTATTCTATACACATGTAGACATAACTTTTCTGGACTACTATTAAGAGCCAGTTCATACAGCCACATGTAAGAACATTGCAATCAACAAAGATATCCTTTTACCTCTCTTGTTTTCTAGAAAGTGTGTCAAAAGGGTAGAAGAAACTTTACAGTTCTTAAAAAAATGGTAAGGCACTAAAAAGTCACCTTAAGCATACAAATATTTCAGTACCAATAATGAAAGTATTGAACTATACAAGGAGCAAGGAGAAAGGCAGAGAATAAAGTGAATGGACATGCTATGGCTTAAAATCAGAGTATACTACACCCTTCAAAAACAAGAAATTTACATCAGCACTACCATAATGATGTTATAATCTTTAAATACGGGGGAAAAAACCCCACCTTTTTCACACAGAATCAGCTTTAATGTCATACAACAATGAAAAAGCTGGTGAAACACGAACAGCACTTCAGAAGTCCCCACTCAATGTAGGTCACCATTGCATCGAGCAATCAAAGCCTCCCAGACAAACCACATTCCTCAGTAAAATTAAGCAGCTCATTATAAACAAGTGGTTCACAAAGGAGTTTATAACTTACCAAGAGACAGAGCATGACCAAGTGACAAATTTAAATGTTAAACAAACCAGAAACACAACAAAAATCAAACTACGGCACAACAGCTTTCATCATCTCTCAATACTTGGCTCTGCTAGAAAGTTAGCCAGAGGAAAGGCAGGATAGAGCTTTCAGAAGTGGCACAAGGTGTCTATGCGTCAGCAATTAGATCTTGCCTTTAATTTCAGTTAATGGCTGTCTGAATTGCTCACAAAAGTATCTGTCTCTTTAAACTCTCAGTGAACATTTTCAAAATCAGTTATTTTTAGTGTCCTACTTTTGAGACATTTAACTTGATAAGGATTTCAAAATGCCAACCCTCAATTTCTTACTGTAATGGATTATGTTTGAAAACACGTGGTTAGGTCATTAACATTACTCAGTAAGGGAAGTTGTTTATACATGTTCTAACCGAAGAGTCAAGGATCAGATGTTTTCCATTTAAAATCATTAATGTGACTAAATCAAAACTTTCTGTGGAAAACTTGTCAAGTTTCCACGCCTATGATTTTCAGAGGCTTTATGGATGAAAAAACAGCAGTCCTTGGCTAGAAAGGGAGAGAGAAGACCTGCTACAGTGAAAATACACATCTGAGATGTAGAAAACCCATCTTCAAATCCCCAGTTTGTTTAATTTGTCCTAGGAAGGTAACATTCATTGTTCAACATGTACTGGAAAGTGAATAATTATTGGTAAATAAAGTCCTACATTGCAAACAATTCTACATTTTCATTATATTGAACATAATTTATGAAAGCACTTTAATTTTATCTCCTTTACTACAACTCCAGAAAGTACTCTTGGGTTGGAATGGTCAAAATGGATTTACATTTTCACCTCTAAAATAATTGATGGGGTTAAAATGGTCAACACAGATGAACATTTTCACTTCTAAAGTAATTGATGCCTCTGACGTAATCCATGCCATCCATGGCCTGATGGCACATGCCAGTATAGTCAGTGGGCACTGTGCCATTGATTTAAATGAAATTTTGCTCCAAACTCTTTAAAAAATTCTGCTCATTAAAAAAAAAAACAAAAAACCTCAAACAACAACACCAAACAAACCCCATTCATAGTATTTTACAAATGCCTGATAAACTTCCCTGTCCGACCATCCAGGAGTCCCTCTGGCAGCCACTCTGGTACCACCTGACCTGGGACTTAGGACCTTTTACAGCTACACCCTCCACACTCACACAGTCACACTAGGTTTCCCACAGCAGCCTCAGACTTCCAGATCCTTAATATCATTTAATCACGCTGCAATAAGGAAATAACAAATCACAGCTCAAGCTGGTGCCTCCGAGGAACAACCCCAAACAAAAAAATCCTGGGCTTGCACTTGTACACGCTCGCAGTCGAAGGGAGGGAAAGCCTGGAGTCACCAGCTCCCAAGTGTCCAGTCCCCTGGCCAGGCCACAGGTGCCACAACCCCTCTGTTCTGTCATTTGCCTGGGGCTTGGGCTCCTGCCCCCCAGAGCTGAACCTGCAGCTGCATCCTGAGCTGCCTGTGCTGAATGGACTCCTCAACACACACCAGTGCACTTCCCCAGATTTACTCACGCCTATCAGTCCCAAGACAAGGGAAATTAGGAGGATTTACTGTCTGTATTGAGATGATTAGATTAGCACTTTAAGTGCTCTTACTGGGTGTATCAGAATCCTCCCATGGAGTTTCAAGAAAATATTTTTTCATAGTCTTAGTGATAAAATCTTGTCAGCAACCTATAATGTTACAAGTTTTATGACTTTTCAATCTCGGACATAGAGCACTCAGCAGGAAAAGCTTACTTTGTAGGTATGCATCAGAATTAATTGTGTGAACATGTGTCTACCTGAGGGAAGGAACCTGAATGAAGCCAATATTTACCCTTGCAGCACTGATTACATAAAATTTTAAGTTATGCTGGAAACCCTGTTAACTGAAAAAAAGTAATGATGATCCTTCTGCATGCCTTTGTTGAAGCATCACTTGTGTTTCTGGTTGCTTTTGAAGGTTTTAATAAGACATACATTAATAATTTTCCTATATGTGCCTCACTGAGTAAATAACTGAATCTATAGCATTAAAAGCATCAGTTTTGCCTAAGATAGGGATTGTAATTGTGAAATATTGAACTCGTGGACTTTTCCTTCTATTTAAAGCTTCAATAAAATAAAGGAGAATACACTAAAAAATGCATGTACATAAAATTTGGAAAAAAGGAAACTATGATCAAGGCATAGAGGCAGAAAGAAATCAGACGATACATGTGTAGTTCCCAGTCTCATTGCTGATCCTTTTAGTCATTAGTAAATATTAGTAAATACGTATTTACTAAATATATCAGTGACATTGGGACATTACAGATGTTGTACCTACACTCCCCACAACAAAAGTAATTTTTTATTTACTTGTTAAAAAGGTTATGTGGTTCTATTCAGACAGACTTGCTGGCAGAGCTCTTTTTTCTTAGGAAAAACGTGCACAGTATTACTGAGAAAAAGGAAAAGAGTGAATAAACGCACAGAAGCTTCTTGTAACAGGGCTGCATTACAAGACCTACTAATAATACCTACTTGACACTCCTCCCTTCAGAATAAATTCAGTGCTTTTCAAGATCTCATATCCTATGATGATAAAGACTGTGAAACAAATCAGATGTATAAATCTTTTAGAGAAATGACAAAATGGAAGGCTTGCACACCAAAGGCAGAAAGCTGCTGTGATGAAGTGACTTTTAAAAGTCTGTGCTATAACAGCACAGGAGTCATAAAGAAAGGAAATACTGACATGGGAGATAACAATTAGGAGTAGGAGGAATTGATTAAACCACTGAAGAATGGTGACAGACTGGTAAAACTAGGATGCAGACTGAGGCAGCAGAATAGTAAACGTGGGGTTGTGTGAGTCATACTTCTACAACTCTACTCACTTTGCTAGAAATATCAAAAACATCTCCAAAA
>JANPWX010000008.1:4780686-5075422 GCA_024734555.1 Trochalopteron elliotii | reverse complement strand
CAGTAGAGTGACAGGATTTGTATTCTTTCTTTCCCTATGCAGAGATGCAGAGTTTCTTTTTAAGGCAAACTGTTAAAATCCAAGGAAGGACAGTTCTCTTTCTTGGTATAAAACCAGGTATGACTGAGAACATAGGCTTGGTTTCATTTCACAGTCTAATATAAAAGCTCATTAGCTCAGAGATCTTCAACTGTCCCAAAGAGAGGCACAGTTTATAGGGCCCTGCTTCATTACACCTGTGCTTCTAGAACCACAGAATGGAATTTCATTTTCAATCTCCTTCTCTACAGCAAGGATGTGGAAAGGTTATTATCATGTTGCTAAGGGAAATGCACCATCCCATCATCAAAAGCCAATATTATTGACTGACAGTATTCAGAGAGGGTTATGGCTTGTAAAACCAGTCATTCACATTACAACTGGAACAACAGTGCTCTCTCTTGGAGTGAGTCAAGGAGAAATAACAAAACCTGTTACATTTTATATTATTTTTATTTCTACTAAATGATGTGAAATGCACTTAACTTTTTCCTGGTCTGACCTCCCTTTTACTTGAATTGCAAAGAAAAACGTTTCATAGTTTGAAAATTGACTGAAAATGAAAGATTAAGTAATGCTCTCTGCCCTGTTTTTCAGTTTCTTTTACCATTTCCACTAGACTTTTAATATGAAAAACATCTTTATTGCTTTATTAGAGCAACTATTCCACCTCAAATAAGTAATTTACAACCCATTTTTGGTTATAGAAACACTATTTCCTTCAAAAAATAAAGTCACTACAGTGTACTTACCAGTGCCCCAGTGCAAACAGAGCAATGTTTGATTACCTCAGCATGACAATTAATAAGTTAGATTTTCTTACCTCTTACACCTTTATCTGAGCTGAGCAACTCATTTATTTGTACATGTCATATCTTAGTGGTTTTCCAGGCATGGGGAGAACTCAATTACTGAATCTGACTTTGAATGCTGACCAGACTTCAATGTGCATTTAAAGTGGTGCTCCAAAGAAATAAAGATGTGTACTCTGGCATGTTGGCACAACATTGCTCAATTTCAGCCAAATCTGACTGAGAGATGGGTCCTAAAAGCCTTTTATCCCAAAAGAGGAGTAAGAATTAGTGAATAGCTGACCACTGATATATCATCTGTACCTCCACTGATGAAACAACTGAGCAAACACAATCTTCAACCCTTCTAATAGCAAGAATCAGCTGGCTGGTTGTACAACTGTTGCACAGACACTGGAAATTTGGGGGAGAAAAAAAAAAAAGGAGTTTCTTTCTTGACTAGGCCAGATCTAAAGGACACTTATTTTCTGTGCTGGAAGAACATGCAAGAGAGACACAAAATACATCATCAAACTTCATTAATTCCAGTTACTCAGCTTTAACTTAGCATCATCACAAAGTGACTAAAACTCAACCAGTCAACTGATTGTATGCACACAGAAGGTGGAAACTTACTTGGGAGAGGGAAAATTTTAAAAGAGATATTCCTGTGAGCGTAGCTTAGTCCATATTTTGACACCCAATTGAGTCAATGGTGCTGAAAAACCAAGCTCCCACGTTCTTATCTAAGTGAGCAACTGGCAAGGTGACCTCTTTGCTAGATGATGCAGCACTGCTCTGAGTACCTGGGGGGCCTCAGGAGAACTCTTCCAAGAGTTAGGATCTGCCTAAGGCTATTCTGTGTCCCAGGGATAGATGCCATGGTGTCAGCTGACTAAAAAGTGACATATGGCAACTCACTGCTCACAGCCTAAACCTCATGAAGTTGTGGACATTGTCCCACATTTATTACTAACTAAAATGCCAGGCCTGTGGCTTATGCTGGACTTATGCCCAAACTGTTCTTTGACAGACCTTTAATGTCTCCTGTATCCTTGGAGAAACTAATCATTGTTTTGTTAAAAGATATACTTGAAGTAGAAAATAAAGAGAAATCTGTTGATAACACACCTATACAGGAATGCACATATCCAAATGGGATGATGGATAAAAATAGTCTTAAAAATAACAGTTCACAGCTGTAGTCTGCTGCAAAAACATTCAAAACCAGGTATTTCTTGAAAATTGCATGGTATGTACACAGAACATCTGCTGCCATCACCGTAACTTGAAGAAAAGGAAGAAGCAGTAATAGCACTTCACAGTACAGCAGTTAACATGATAAGCCAAGATCAACAGACAGTATTTATGATTAAATTAATTAACTGTACCTTGAAAAATAATGGCTCCTCAGGAAGGGGGCTAACAGGGAGGGAGGTTGTGCTACTAGCTGGACTCATGTCAGTACTCTGAAAGAAAAGAACACAGGAGTTTACATTTCCAATCAAGTTCTATGGACAACTTTTTTACATTTTGGGGGAAAGGAGGGATGAAAGAGCTTGAAAACATCACTGAAAATCCAACAGAATTAGACTGCAACCTGTACTTTATTTGCTTGCAATTAGTTCAAGTATTTCTCTAATGGCTAAGTACTCGCATTTTATTTTGAATTAACTCCCCATTCAAAGACTGAAACATGCACAAGTACACAAACATACTCTTCATATAGAAAAATTTATTCATATCAAAGAAACTATGACATAAAATTTTAGATTATTTTTGGGATGGCTCAGTAGTAGATTTAGAAGGAAAAATTAACAGGAAAGGAATATATTGCAGGAAAATATTAGGTTAAATGCTTTCAAAAAAATCCCATTCACATGAGTCAATACACCTTACAAACAAGCATTGATACAAGAAAAGGAACAGTGAAGATAAAAGTTATTAATCAAAATAATTCAGTATACTTCAATGGATCTGTCAAGCCAAAATGCTTGAAAGATTGACCTAGAACCCCATCCTCTTCAGATCATATTTCAGTAACCTGTTGGTTAGCATGGTCATTATTTTTACAGATGTGACAGATATTAAAACAACAGTGTGACTCTTAACAATATAGAATGGTAATAATAATAGAAGAACAAAATCTGGAGTTCAAAAACATATATAAACAATATCATAATTGTTCTGGAAAAAACTAGAGTAATGCTACTTCTTGAAAAAAAAAGTCCCTAAGTGCTGAAATGAAAAAAATCCACCATGACAACCAATAAAACAGAAATGAAGAATATAAAAAAAATCAACAAGTCTGCATGGCCTACTAGTACATTCCTTTTCACAATGTAGCATTACAACGCAGAATGATTTAATAAATTCAACTCGTGCATTTGACTAATCCAATACCCCTTTATCCATCACTATGAATCTATTCTAAGTTCATTGATAAACCCAAATTCTGCAAGTGAGACACATTGCTTCACCCAGTAATTTTCTAACAGTTCATTCATCAGAAGATATTTATGAAGAGACACTGCATTTTACTCAGCCAGCTGAGTAGAGGATGAAAAAAGACAGATTTTTGGGTACTAAATCCCTGTGTCAAACAAATCCAAAACAGGGCACAGAGATTTCAAAGTTAACACCCACTGAGAAAATGTGAGTTAAATTAGATACCTATCAGTTACACCATAGCTGAAAGAAAAGACAACAGTTACTTGCTAAATAACAGGGATGCAAGTAAATGAGACAGAAAGGGGCCATGGTAATTATATCCTAAGAAAGAGACAGGTACTTTATAACCCACAGAACACCGAGATGATGTTGAGTAATCAAGAGAGATTACAGCATGTCAGAAAGACAGTATCTTTTTAGAATCCATTGTATTCAGAAACTCAGACTCCTGCACCTGGTCATCAAGAAAACTGGCCAATAATATTTATAAAATTAAGTGAAACTCAGCTGTTCTACATTAAACACAGTGCAGACAAAACTGGATACTTCTGCGAGAGCAGAAGACAATTTGCCTTTATTTTACATAGAAAAAAAAAAAACAAACCTAAGAGAGGAAAAGAAGAAAAATCAAGCATCTGATTTCCAAACCAAATCAAATGCCCTAATTTGTAATTGGAAGTGCACAGGAGGGCAGACCCACCTTTAAGCACTGAAACAGCATCACTGTGAAAATCTGCAAAGCATGACGACTGGACAGGAGCTAGCCCAGACCTGATGTCACACTGATGTAGCACCATGCCTGAATCAAAAGGGCTGTTGGGGTGAGGAGGGGTGTGTTAGGAGGGGCACTATGACTATGTGGCTTCTGGACTGAACAAGATTTGAGTTTGTCTGGAGAGGAGCACTGGCAGGAGAGTCTGTCTGCCTAGAGCTGTCCACATATACATAGTCTCAGCGACCCCTCCAACACCTTCAGTAATTTTCCTCTCTAAGGAAAGCAGAGCAGTATCTGTGCCTGCATAAATTAATTAAACCCAGTGGCACTAATACAGTTTATTATAGTGCAGAATTGAGTGAGACAGTACCAAAAGGGTTGTTTCTTGAGCTATTAAAAAAACCCCAAACCCTTACAAACTAATCACTGCTATGAAAGATGTTGATAGCTTGCCCTCCTGAAGTGATATACTAAGAATTTCAAACACCACCACACTCCCCACTTAAATTTGCTCTCTGTGGTGTGTTTATCATAATCACACTTTGGAGTCTAAAGCTCCCCATACATATAAAAAAACCACATCACTGTGAGGAATTTACTCAATGGGGACTTTTTATTTGATGTTGTCTAAACCAATTGTGTTCTCATAAAAGCAGCCACTCACTTCAAGTCCAGCATAAACTTGATAGGTTTTAGTTATAAATTAACCAGAAGATGCTGTACCATTAGGCTATAATTATATCTTGTAAGTCATCACGAATGCTAAATAAACATAATTTGTATCTTAATTCGAAATATTAAGCAAAATTAGGGCATCTAATTTTGCAGTACTTTGCTCTGCAACTATCATTTTAATATGTATTTTTTATGTACAAAATGCACAGCTGGGTTTTGTTGACTGAGCCTTTCCCATGTGTCAGTGGCAACCTCTCAGTTTACCAGAGGGCAGAAAATTTGCACAGCGTTAATCACCTAAACTGCATTTTCAAAATATCTGAATACCAAGCAATTCAAGTATTTCTCAGAACAACAGCTTAGAAAAATACCATCTTGCCTATGCCAAAAAAAAAATGCTATGAGCATTTCTCTCAGTGCTTTTAACCCATTTTTTTTATTTGGAACAGGCTGCTAATACCCAGAAAACTAACATTATTAGAATTTTTCAACAATTCTTCCATGATTGCAAAGATCAATGCTCAAGATTTATTCTAATTTCTAGAATCAGTCTAAGTCTACATCATCCTTATTGTGCATTTGAACAGGTACCTTGGAGTCACTGATAGGCCATGTTAATCATTTATCCTTGGAGAATAATGTTAAAATGGTGATCAGGAAGTTTCCCGATAATGAGGCAAAGGAAGAAAACAAGTTTAAGAGAACAAACTTTTCCTATTTCTACATCCATTTTGGAGATCCAAGGCCAGGATCCTGTCTGAGGACAAATTCTCATCATTTGAGCTAGATGAAAGTGAAAGCAGCTCTTTCTAGAGCTGTTTTAAAGTAGTTACAGGCTTGGTTTTGTTTTATTCCACTTGTCTCTACCTTCCTCAAAGCAGAATGTTTCACAAACCTACATAACAAGGTAAACTGTCTAACAGCAGATTAGAGAATGTAGTCAGTGGTTCTTCAGCAACACAGAAGATAAGGTACATGCACACTGTTAAAAACACACTCCTTTGAAAAGAACTCTTTCTTTTGAAGAGTCATCTACCAGTCTTCAGCCACTCTTCTATAAATGAAAGAAGATTCACCTCATAAATTCAGATTTTTCTTGCTACAAACCCTTTCCTTTAATCTGATGTTCTTTAGGAAGTGGCCCATCTATCAGCCTTCATTAATTGTGCCATAAAATAAGGACCATCCATCAACAGCAGCCAATTTAATTTGCTACAACTGCATTTCAACAGGAGTAAACACTGCAATGGTAGCTGGCAGACACTGGCTTCTCAGGAGATCAGTATCACAATTTATTGATCTAAGGAGTTAATACTGACAGAGAAAACCTTCAGTGGATATTAGAGCTGGAGATCCAATAAATCTTTATAATAACTGAAGAAAAGACAATCTGTGTACTTTATAGCTTTTTCTAAGGGGTAGTGGATGAGTGTTGAAGTGACTTTCAGAGTGATAGTTTTAGTTGTATCATAAGTTATGTCAGAAAATACCATTTTATAATGTAGAAGTTGAGTAGAACTAGGAAATTAAATAAGTGCAGTCAGCAAGCTCAGTAGTGACATTTTGATATACTGAGGGTAATCAAAGACCTGCAAATGGATTTATTAATGGGTCTGCACAGCATCTTTATGAAATATTGTACTTAAATATCATTATCCCATTTTATCCATGGAAGTGAAAAAGAAGGGAAAGTGACTTGCTCAAAGCTATGAAGGGAGGTTAAAAACAAAGACAGAATCATCCAGTTATTCATCCAGGGTCTGCAATGCTCTCTTACACACTTTTGGAGTTCTCTGATTTCTGTAATTTCTCTATTAATGTCGTGAAGAGGTTTTGCTCATAAATATACTTCCTGCAAATAAATTTTCTGTAAACAACTGAGGCCAGAAAAATGAAAATTAGGTTACATTAAAAAAACCCAAAAACAATAGATACACAATAAAATCTTTCACCTCCCACCTTCTATCAGGTTTGAGTAACATCCTCCAATGTCTCCCATCTCTCTCACTAAGAACAGAGTGAGAGCCTCCTTAAAATGTGTTTTGCAATATTTATGAATACAATTCAGGTGGTTATTTATAAATCCATGTCACACCTCCTTCCTTAGAAGATACAGTTAAATATTCTTACTCATTACTAATGCATGCAATTAACAGCTGAGACATTTAAGTATTATTTTCCAGTGTTTGACTGGAGCTTGCTGCTTCCATAGCTAGGAAGGCTGCATGGGTCTTGCATCTGACCTGAGTTATTGTAGCTCCCATTGCAGGAGGGAAGTGCAAATTACAGCTGCTACTGTGTCTTGCTACCTCTTTTTATGCTTCACGAGGTACAGACAGCCGTGTAAGCTTCCAGTGGGTTCAATTACTGACTGATTCTCCATCAGCAATTAGTACACAGGCATACAGATCAGTCCTGATTCCTCTCACAATCTAAGCAAAGCCAATCACCTGGGGAAGCTGGAAAATTTCACCTCATAAAACATACTGATCTGTCACTTAGCAGTATTTTTATGTCCAGTATTGTTTGCTTTAGAAGAGTCTGAGTTTTCAGGAAGTCTCTTAAATCTAATACTTTGCAAAATATTTTTCTTCCACCAAGAAGGGGTTAGTATGAAAAATATTTTGTTGACTGTTATTTATTTCCACTTGGGAAAATAGCTGAAAAGATGCTCTTTCAACCTTCTAATTAGGCTAAATCAATTATAAAGCCCATAACCAGCAAGTAACATAAAGCGTACATGGTTTGTTGAAGGGCTACTGTGTTGGAAATAGTTTAGACTCAGACCATATTTTACACTGTTTTAAATTTAAAAGAAACTTAATTTACTCAAATATTTAAATTTACCAAGTTATCTATCTCTCTTCTCCTTATATTAATTGCAAAAGTGTAAGAACACCAAAGCTCAAAGCACAAATTATTATTATATGTTTTCGAGTTTCTAAAATGGCAATATGAAATTCCTTAACATAAAAAGTAAGTTGATAGCTAGGACAAGCACAATCTTAATAAATGTTTTGAAATCTGTAAATAAAATAGAAAGCTGAACTATTGAGAATGGGAGGTTGCTGGTTTAAAATTGAGTGCATACAGAGTGGGGAAAAGATCTGTTTTTATAACCACAGAAATATCACATTTCTTACAAAAGACAATGACATATATGTCATTACATAACTAATGCATTTATTTAACAGCAAATATATCTTCCTTTCTGCTCTTTATTTTCACCTGGATTTTATCTTTATCTCATCCTTCCAGTCTGTCTTTTCTCCCTGCTTTCCTCCACGAAACTCCTAATAAACAGAGACATAAGCTTCCATGTCAGACAACTTCCTGCCACAGAGAGGTTACATGAAGGGTCCATTAATATGCAGGAGAAAACCATTTTTACCTTTGTTCTGGTTTAGGACAAATTTGGGAGGAAATTTTTGAATGGGATTTGTTTGAAAAGCAAATCTAAACAGCCCCTCCCCCCAGCTGGTTCGGGGAAAGAACTTTTTCAGAGAAGAGTGGAAGAAACTTTATTTATTTAACAAACAAAATGTTCACAAGTATAAAGAATGAATGAATGAATGAATGAATGAATGAATGAATGAATGATAATAATAATAATAATAATAATAATAATAATAATAATAATAATAATAATAATAATAATAATAATAATAATAATAAAACTTCTCGCTGCTTTGAAGAGAGATGGCAAAACTGAGAGTCTGTGCCAGGAGTTTGTTTATTAGTTCTAGTTGCTTCAGTGCTAGAAAATGCCGAGTCCCAGCCTGGTGGGCCACGGGTGTAAGATTCTGGTGCTTTTTTGGGTTTTTCAGTTTAGAGCAGATTTAAACAGTTTTAAAGAGAAAAAACAAAAAAACAAAAAAAACCCAAAAACAACAACAACAACAACAACAACAAAAAAAAAAAAAAAAAAAAGCAAAAAAAAAACCAACACACCTCTCTCTGGCTGCCCTCCATGCATTTGACAAAGGAAAAAAAACAACTACACTGTTTCAAGGAGGAGAGCAGATTCAGAGGAGTGAGTTTGTTTCTCAAAACAAACTGCGCGCTTCTTCTTTTTCTGCTCACTTTCAGAACCAGTTTTAAAGGTACAGAACACAGAACAGACGATGTGGGGATACAGGCATCATAGTTACCCTAGGACAACCTTCCCAAGAGCAAATTCACCACAAGTTAAACTAAAAATCCCCCTCACTTCTATTGCGAGCAGAATCTAATTTCAGGACTAATTTGGACAATGACTTGAGGTTACCATCTCTTTGTAAGAAGACCCACGGGATCATCAATGACTGCCACTCTCTCAGTTGGGACTGCTACCATGACACATGATATTAAATCCAACTCCAGTCATATTTTCATCCTAATGAAAACCAGGGGGTTGCTTTCACAGATGCAAATGCTTTGTTGACAACACAGTGGAGAACTGATTTCCTTAAGCAAAACTCCACTCTCTCTTCAGTTTCTATTGTTTCTTTCATACTTCATTGACTATACTATCCAGCCTTGACATTTTGTTATTGTATATTCCTCCCTAATAATATCATATAAATTCAGCTTTTTCTGCTCTTTCAGCAGGCAATTGAGAGAACCAAGTGCTCTCCCGGGATTTTAATCTGCAGGCTGCCTATTTCAATTGCTTTTCTTGCCTTGCAGGAGATCTTTCAGGTTCAAATGTACACATTTTTTTTTCTCAAACTGCTTTCAGCTTTGTAGAAAATAGCCTGTAGACGGTTGTCTCTCACAGTAGGTTCAGTGTGGTTTTTTCTAACTTTAGTCACAAAGACTCTTTCTCCAAAGCCTGCATCACAGCACTTACAGTAACTACCTGATACTCCACAGCACAGTCATAATCTGAAAGAAAATGTCTGGTCTGCATACACTCAAAGAAGAGGCTATCAGCAAAGAACCTTTGGGCTCTCTCACACTTCTATAGCTTCCCTGCACTGACATCCATAGCACTTCCAAATAAAACACAACAGCAGAACTCATCAATTAATCAAACTGAGAAGGCTCAAATCAGAGGAGAAGGGAATTGACTCCTTTCCCTCCCTTACACACACAGGCATGTTATCAATCATAACATAACATACGAGGACCAAGGTACAAGGTGGAATTACAAAGGGCCAGATATCAATACAAACAATAACTGCACCTATAATTACATTAAAGAGGACAGAAGTATAAACAGAATATACAGTTATTTGCTGCTGGATACGGGGAAGCAATTGTCTTGATGGCTTAGGAAAAAAATGGTCCCCAAACCAGGTTGCTCTCCAAGTTCCCCTGAGTACCCACAGACAGCCACTGTTGAAGGCAGACATGGATTTTAGGTGCCAGTTTCAACCCCATGGTTCCTATGCTCACAATTCACTGTTCTCCACAAAGCTCTGAAAGATGTTTGTGATCTCTTACAGACAGTGTAATGTCTTTTTTTAGTCTACAAAAGACACGATTCCTTCAAGACAAAAATCCATTTGTACTTGCTATTAATGAATATCTTTCTTCAAGGCACACATTTTAACATACCCTAAACTCACATCCAAAAACTACACAAGTTTTACTGTCCAATATATCCCTTTGCCCATAAGTACATAGGGATATAACTGGTATATCCTCCAATATTTTGGTCAGTTAACTGACTACAGTTTTTCTTACTTACAGTGCTTTCAATCTAAATGAGGACAATGTTTCATAATATTGACAAAACTTATTTTTTAAATCTGAATTCAATGAACCCAACCTGACTTTTATTAATAATTTTCTGCTGAATTTTCCAGTTGTTTCCTAAGTTTGTTTCACTTTACAAGCATCCTGGACAACTTTGTCAGAGTTTCACAACTGTGTCTTAATCCGAGGCTATGTTTTATTTTTCTGTGATTCCCAAAAAAGATTCAGATGCCTTCAATTGCATTGCATTTCACTGAGGTTTTAACAAGCTATTTTGCACTTCCTAAATGTTGTGATTGCAATTACTCTCACTTCTTCATCACTTCTCAGAAGGGTTTTTACAATTTCAGTATGGAACCACTCCTGACAGGGTATTTTAACCTATTTAGATGCAGTAGATTCATTCTCAAAACTGTCTTGAATTACCCAATAACAGCTTAAAGGAAACATTTTAAACATCTGTACGTATCTGCTACTAAATCAAGGAAGACAGGCTGGGTGTTTTTTTGCACTACATGAAAAGAAACAAATGATATTTTATGATTTGATATACGTTCTTCCTGGCTGCAGCACTTCTGTATAATGTTGATAGAAGTAAAAGCTAAAAAATTAGTTAGTTTTGCTATGTTATTTGCTTCACGGTGTTTTCAATAGTAATGTTCTTTAATGACTTTTGAAAGTTGAATCCATGTGGCATATATATATATGGCAATATTTCATCTTTTGAAATGTAGAAATTCTGATTACCACAGACAGTTTCTAGAATGCTAAGCCCACTTTTCAGTTTAAGAAGCAAATTCCACAGTGGAGTTGGTCAAGGCAGAACAAAAATCCCTTGATTTTGCAAAAACATGGTATTCTGAGTTTTCACCTTCACACATCAGCTTTCACTCTTAAGGGAAGGATTAAAGGTCAGGCACAACAAGAACTTCGACTCCCACCCTGTCAGGAGGTTCAATAGAAACTACCCCAACTGCAGTAAACTCCCCACAGTCCTTCCAGCTCCACTTCTTCTCCTTTCTACTTTCCAGTGCTAAACAAGATCTTCCTGTGCTGGGTCCCCAGAGCTGAGGCAGCCCTGCAGGTGGGCTCTCACCAGGGCAGAGCAGAGGGGCAGAATCCTCCCCTTCCCGTGCTGGCCACACTGCTTTGGATGCAGCCCAGGACACAACTGGCTTTCTGGGCAGTCAGTGCCCATTGTCAGATCACGTCCTGCCTTTCATCCCCAAGACTGTCTTCAAGACTGTTCTTAGTTTACCTGCACAGTATCTCCTATTCCTATTCCCCCCACTCCTGCACCCATTCCACCACCAACAGTAGCCCTGTTGTGCTATCCATCTGAATCTGAAAGTATTCCCACTTTTTCTACCTTTCTCCTTTCCTTTGGCCAACATCTATCCCTTTCAGTCTGTATAGAGGCTAATACGTAGAGGCTAATACGTACATCTAATATATCTAAAGTATATACAGTGTATATATATACTTAGATACAAAAATACCCACAACATGGACTAAAGGCATCCTTCTGTAGCTGCTGTGATGTAGCTGCCATACAATTAGTTTGCTACTGAAACAATACATACACAGTGAAGCTGGTCAAATAATGAATGTGTGAAAAAGTTGTAGGGTTTTGCTACAGTGAACCTTAACTTTGACACAACTCTCAGCCTCAAGCTCTCTGAAGTCTGGGGAGGCCAAGCTACACCATTTAAGAAACTGATACCATTTGCAAAAGGAATAGAGGAGTTAAAAGCTGCTGTACTAGTACTTAGGCACTGCATTATTGCTATTTTTAAAACCCTCAGCTGAGCATTTTTTTGTTTGTTTTCATGTTTTGCAATAGAATTATATACTAAATTTGCTGAGATACATGAACAGCATTTTATAAAGCCATTAGCAATAAAATATTAATTTTTCATTTATATGATGTCCAGGAATACAAATGAGCATAATTTCTTCCTACCCTTCAACATCAATAGGGAAACCAGGGAGAAAAATGGAACATACCTTTCACCTTCATTTAACTACAATAAAATATAAAGAGCCTTTCAAATGAAAAACAACTTTAAAATAATAATACTGTCTTGTTTTCTTTACAGGGATTGTTACAAACATCTCCACTACTGTATTAATATATTTTATTCTTTTTTTCTAGTTTTGTAATTCCACAATGCAGGGTTAAGGTACTGGCTCAGTCACCACGTGATAAATCAGTATTCCTTGAAACTTTGGTAAAACTACAAAAATAAATCAGCAAGAGACAAAGGAAATGAGGAGACATGTCAACAAATTCCTAGGCTCGTGCTACAGGCTAGGAGTTTACCCATACTCACATTATGCCATGGAGCAGTTGCCACTCTGATAAGCACTCTGGCTTATCTGATGGCAACCCCTCTGCACGGCTCCAGCGAGTTGCTTTTATCTGCTCCTTTTCCCCTTGCTACCACCACTATGATTTCAGCTCTCAGCAGCTGCCACTGCTTACAAGAATCTCTGCAGGCTCAGTTATGGTAAAAACAGAAGCTTTCCTTGGCAGAGTTGTTGGATCTTTCCCTGCTTGGCAGCACAGAGGTGATGGCAGGTGCTACCACCTCCCGGCTGCTGCACGGAGGCCCTGTAGTTGTCACGGCTGCCATCCCCACCTATAAGCAAAAGCTGGTCAGTCCCCCATCTTCTTGCTAAAACCCTCAAGAACTCCAAAAGAAACTGACATCCAAAAGCATATAAAATAGTCCTCTGAGAGATCACAGGTAGCAGAAATGGGTTTAAATGCTGTCCACCACCAGAGCTGGCCTAAAAAGCCTGGCTCAGGATTAGTTGAACTCTAGCTCTCATCCTACTGCTGCTCTCAACATTTCAGGAGTGAGAAGTTCAATAAAAAATTTCACCACTCTGCTTTTTCATGCCTTTTAAAGTTGGGGCAATTTACTATGTCTGTATCAGATATTGCATACAAAGGAGAATCTTGAAAAGGAGATTGCCCTGAGAATAGAGGCAAATGTTTTTTGCACTGGAATACAGGAAACAGATAAAATATAAGAAACTTTAAGCACATACACCAAAGATGCAAAAACATACTTATGGAACACTGCATTTTCAACAGAAGAAATCAATAGTGAGGAAATAGTAAAATCAATATCACCCATGCCTGTCTATTTCATTGTAACTTTCAGTTAATGGCCACATAATTTTTTTGCCCCAAGTCCTGCATCAATCAGAGCACATGGTGATGGCCTTTAAAAGCTTCTCAGTATTTTTTTTAACATACAGTACTTCTATTGCAATGCTGGGATATTGCAAGGGGTCTGGAAGCTACACACCTGTGATGAGATAAAAATTCTGCTGCCAGGTTTCAATCATTACTAGTCTAATGCCTCCATTTCTTTCACTCAGTTCTGATTACTCTTCAGTAGCATAAAGTCTAAATGGTTTCTGTATTAAAGGGCAATGGACAGCTGTCCAGAAGCAGTTTTAACCCTTGTCCTAAGCAGAGACAGAGTTCAGTGCCAGGAGGTCTGAAAAAACCTTACATTAAACAAAACCCCATCAATAAACATTTTTAAAAAAGAATTTGTAACTTTTACTAATGGCTCTTATAACAAAGATATTAATAGTGAATACAAATGACTTTTCCATCACGTTTCATTTGCTTGTTTTCTGCAAAATAGAGTGTGTCATAGCTAGAATGCAGGAAAAAAATAAAGCCATGTTGTAGCTTTTTAACAGATGCAAGCAAAAACCCAACAGAAAATCCTCATAATTTAAGTATGGTTTTCCTGAAGGAAAATGAAAATTCTCATAGGATTCTTGTCGAATGCTTTAAAAAGGTTTTAGGCAGATACCTGAAGTAAAAATACTGTTCAAGGAAGCTACTTGCAGGTAAATGTTTCTCAGAGGATTTCTACAAAATCACACAAAATAAAAAATAATTACTATAATTATTTCCATCTGTCTACCATAAGTTACCTAACACAGAAGTGTTTTGTTTTTAAAACGTCACTAATAAGTGTTTTTAAATGCCACTAGTCTCCAAGCTGCAAGGTGTGACAGACATACTGGAAGGACCAGATGCCATCCAGAGGGACCTGGATGAGCTCAAGCAGTGGGCCCACAGGAACCTCATGCAGTTCAAGAAGGCCAAGTGCAAGGTGCTGCACCTGGACTGGGATAACCCCTGATGGCAACACAGGCCAGGGAATGAAGTGATAGAAAACAGAAAGGTTGAGAGAAGTGGGTTTGCTCAGCCCAGAGAAGGCTCCAGAGAGACCTCACTGCGGCCTTTCAGTACTTGAAGGGGACCTGTAAAAAACATGGGGACGGACTTAAACACCGGGTGGTGTAATAGAACAAAGAGAACTGGTTTTAAACTAAAAAAGAGTAGATTTAGCTTAGATATAAGGAAGAAGTTTCTTACTGTGCAGGTGGTGAACCACTGGAACAGGTTGCACTGAGAGGTGGTGCCCCATCCCTGGAAACATTCAAGGTCAGGTTGGATGGGGCTCTGGGCAACCTGATCTAGTGGAAGGTGTCCCTTCAACTCATTGCAGGAGACTGGACGAGATGACCTTTAAAGAGTTTGGTTTTCTTTTTCATTGACACATTGAACACAGGACACCACAGAATTCCAAGTCTTCAAAAAGGCAAGCATGGGCCTTCAACAGATTGATGCAGCAGTGACTTATGGCCAACAGCCACAAATTTAAGTTACTGATGTTCCTGTTTTGCAAGCCACTTCAAGCAGATGAAGGGTACTGCCTGCATGGAGTGTCATGTAGAAATCGGGCCTGAAACAGTGAATAATAAAGTTCAATTTATGGATTCAACAGCAGTGGAAAAATAGAAGGAAAAATTACGCAGGGAAAAAATGAAAAATGCAAAAATGCATGAACATCAAAATAGCATTGATAACTTTATTTTCTATTTCGAGCAGTATGATCACTTCTGCAGTCTAATTTGAATTTATTTATAAATAAAGCTGATTAATGCTTGATAGTAAAAAATGAATTCGAATTTCAATTCTTATGATAATTTAAATACTTTTCAAGAGAAACATGTTTTTCTTCAGCTGCTTCTCATTTAAACCCGAGCCTCAGGTGCACAAATTTAACCTTTATCTTACACCACTTGTATAAGCAAGGCTAAATTACTCTGTGAGCCAAAGCCAGTCAGTTCTTCCAGGACTAAAGTATCTTCTCCTCCATGGACTGTGCAGGCAGGGAGCTACTACTGCAGTTAGTCAGGACATGAACATACACAGAATGATCTGTTCTGATCTAACTTTCCCCCAGAAAACTCTTCACACAACTGCCAGTGTGAAATACAACTAAACTGTTTTAAAACTGGAAGAAACCCACTGCTCTGTAAATGCAAATTGTAACTGTGCAACAAGCACCTTCTCTGGATAAAAACCAAATTTTTTTCCCCTCATGCTTTACATTTATAAAGCAAAATAGGGAAACTGGAGATCTGAAAATGTCAAAGCCTTTTGTACATCATCATGCAATTCTCCAGCTAAAAGTACAGTATTCTTAACAATTCAGCCCAAGGTTTGCTGAGCGATTATTATCAGAAAAATTTCTAAAAATAGCATCAATTTCTAGATGCTGTGAGGAAAGAGAAAAGGGTGTGATTGCTGAAAAACAAGCCTGAAAAAGAACTTATGTCTTTTGCGCTTATTTTGACACAATCTTTTCAACATTTGACTTGCTGAATTTCAGCTGCCTACACAAAGATACACCACTCATTTGACATATTATGTCTAAAGAAAACGTTCCTTATTTTTACATGATTTATGAAATATGGAGTCTCAGTATTTTTTATCCCAAGCACACTAAAGAATAAAATTCAACAGCACGCTGACTGAAAATAATAAAATACTATGTTGCTATAGAAGTCTCAGAAATTGAAGACAAAAGTCACATCTCTCAAATTTCAAGAGTATATTAAATACTAACAGTAATTTGCATAAAATACAGTATTATGTTTCATGCATTAGAAAGTCACAGAACAAATCTGAAAACACCACACACCTCTCAAAAAAAAAAAGATTTGTCCTACAAATCAATCATGAGCTAGAATGAACTGTCTACTTTTTGTTTATTCTTTATGAAGAATGGGTGGGAGCAGGCTTCTAATGCTGCATGATTACCTTTTGAAAAGAAATCACTTCTCAGATGTGTTTTTGAAGGCCAGCAGACAAGAACAGAGACATTTTGTTTCTGGTTGCTAGGGGATACAGAAGACCGTTTTCACACAGTGAATCACCAGTCCATTTGAAAAATGGCATTAGCAGAAATTTCACCGACGTGCGGACGTCTCTTTCTCACCTTCAGTGATCCTGCAGTGACCTACAGCCCTGGTGCAGGATGAGGTACTTGGGAGGGGTTAATTTTCAATAATTCTCTATCCCCATGGCCTTTACAAAGAATATACTGCCATTAGCACATCCAAAACTTCGAAGCATGATTATACAGGGGCTGAAACACTTCCTTGGAACAACCGGTTGTGTAATTCACAACCTATTCAATTCTATACATTGTATACACACTGAGTAACATTTGTGATGACTGAAGTCTCATATGATATGATTTTCACCCAGTTAAATGACAACAGAAGGCTTTACAAACAATGGGACAGCAGTATCCGACAAGTTACTCTACTCCAGGGGTTTCAGTCAGCATTCTGACGTGTGGGTTTTGTGCAAACCCACTTGCACACCACATATGGGGACTCCCATAAAAAGCAACATCAGTTGCAGTTAATTTCCACTGAGCAACAGAAGCTTGGAAAAGGGAAGGGAAGCCTTCAAAAGATAATTTCTCTGACATGAAAAGAACTATGTCAGACCAAAAATAGACTTTGCTGCTTACTAAAGGATTGTGTCAATAAGACAGCTCCTGAAAAACATCTCAGTGATGTTATACCATCAACAAGTTTTATATCTGACTTTCATTAGTAATTCTGTAAATTTTATGCTTTATTTTAAGAAAGACAAATATTTCAGGATGCAAAAATTAATAGGAAAGACTTTATTATATCTTTATCAGTTCAGCTGACACCTGAAATGCTTGCTGTGGTGTGCTCCTGATATGAAGAATCACCCAGAAGAACTGAGAACTGAAGTGTTTTACTGACACATTTTTGTAAAAGGGTGAAAAATCAGGAAGCCAAATATAAAGGCATCCTAATGGTGTAATTGATTCCAGAGCAGTGCACATAATTAATTTTAGAAGTACATTGACAGGTAAAGTTAGGATGGACTGATATCAGGGCAATAAACAGCATTACATGTGGCTATACAGGAGGTTTATCTCTGAGTCCACTCAGATTGAGTTTCAACAAAACAAGAATTGGCTGCAGAAGATTATGAAATCTCCAAGCTAACCTTTTATTTGACAGATTAATGTAGTCAGATGAGATAATTCAGTGAGGTGTGAATGAAGCAAAGGACACTGATGTGATTGATGGCATTCATCAGTGTGCTGGTGAGACAGCCAGGGCATTCTGTACTGCAGAAACCACTCAAGAGTCAGAAGCAGGAGAGACAAACACCCAGTGACACCAAAAAGGACAAGGCTTGAAGAAGAATGTCCTGACATAAGTGGTTGGCAGGTCTTGGAGAATGAGGGGTCTAAGCACAGGATTCTCTGTAAATCTGAAAGAAGCCAGTAAAGTGGTCCCAGGGTCACCTGAGTTACTACAGAAGACATTAAAACAGGCTTGTGTTGTGACAAATAAGACATGGAAGAGGCTGGGGAGAACAAGTAGGAGGAAACACTTGCAGTACATTTTCTGTAAAAAGCTAATCAAAATACAGGGTCTGACTGGGGCAACTGGGGAGACTGGAGAATAAGAACAAGTGAGGATCTTGATAAGGCCTAAACATATAGCCTGATGGAAGTTACAAAGGAAAGGAATTGTATAGAAGACGGAAATAGAAGAAACTATTGCCCAATTTCTTCTCTCTGAAGGGGCAAAGAACACAAAGAAATAAAGCAATACAGCATCCTCAATACTTGGTTTGTTCCAGGAATGGACTTGTTCAGTTTCACAATGTGCTACACAAAACACAGTCTGAGGCTGTGGGAAATAGTAAAGGTAAGAAGACTTTCAGAATGCTGTGAAAGCAGGCCTCAGAAACAGAAAGAGCAAAGAACTTAGAACTAGCTGCAGCTGCAAAGTCCTGAAAGTAGAAAAGTTACAATAGTGCAGCAAGCAAGGACATGAAACAATAGTTTGAGTTTTTAGACTTGGCCAAGATAGACCTTAAGACTGCAGAAAAATATGCTTAGCAAGATAGTAGAAGGTTTTAAGCTTAATAAAGGAGTATTATGTATTTTTAATAGAAAGCATACAAGCAAGCATTGTTTGAAGCAGGTGTACGTGTGCTTTTAGTGACTGGCTAGAACAATTGGCTGTAAGCTTTAGCAATATACGTTACCAGCTGGAAAACTTTTAAAATGCCCTGTAACAAAGAGATCTTTGGCTGCTGCTGGCAAGACATGAGCTGTTTCCATCTTTCAATTATCTCAACCTTGTAATGAGACTGATGCCACAATAAAGCTCATGGAAACATCTCCCAGCAGTCCTGTCCTGTTTGTGCAAACCTTCAACACGTGAGGCCAAAAAAACACCAAAACCAACCGACCAACAAAAAACCCCCCAAACCAAAAACAAACCCATACAGGAAAAAGAGAAGTCCTGCTATTTCTACCCCAATAACAGATTTCCTGTACAATTTCATGCATGTGTTCTAATATGGCTTTTGCATGTAATCACAGTACTGCTAGATCTGAAAATAAAATAATAAAAAATTGGCAGAATAAAATAAAGATTAAGCACTAAAATCAGTCAGACACTAGCCAGTATAAAGGATAGAATCATTTCATGTGCTTACAAATTAATACAAAAAACCAAACCAAACTATATTAGAACAGGCTATATTAATGCAAGTGTTCTTCACCATGATCAACAGTATTTTTGACTAACGAAAAAAACCTATGGTTGTGTCTCTACCTATCCATCCATTCTCAGTACATAAACTCGAGTACTTCTGCTTCACTCTCCAGTGATGTTTAAACAAAGCAAAAGGAGTGTTTTTACTTTCCTGCAGGAGCATCCTATAAAACAAATGAAAATAGAGACAAGCTATGACGCCTTGTGAGATACCTTATAGTGCCCACTGCAATATATAGTGTGATATGAATGCAATTAACCAGGCAATTAGACTGACTTCTTTTCCCAGCAGAGCTCACTGTTTGGTTTTTACTCTCAGATAATGTATTGATATTATATGCAAACCACCTGGTTTGAAACACATACGGACCTGGAAGACAATATTTTCTCTAAACCCCAAAAGGAAGGGAAATGTCAATTTAAGATCAAGAAGTCCATCAGAGAAGGAAATGGCAAGCAGAAACCATGATAGCAATTGGTGTATTTAACAAAATAAACCCAGAAAGAGCACAAAACAAAACAAGACCCAGAAGCATCATGTAAAAGAGCTCTTCATTGTCTTGCAATATAACACTAAATTTATATTGGACAAGTTCCCATGTTTTATTTAGATGATTTTGTTCTAACAGCTGAAGGGGAAACATGTAAACTAAAGATCTTACAAATGATGAAAGATTTCAGTTTGTCTTACCAATTTGGCAGGCACACAATTAAAGTTAGTCACATGTCTGCACTTAATTGTTTCCAAGATTAGGCCTCTGGGTACACACAAGACAGCTTGTAAGGACACCTACAGGCAGCCTGCCAAATGTTTTTCATTTTAAAGAATTCCTCTGACCTTTTCTTCAAAGCTTTCATGCGCCCCCTGTTCTCTGCAGGTCTTTTATATTTAGTTCAGAAAACATCCTTGAACTGAAGAAGTGACTTCTGTCTCAAGAAATCTTGCTGAGGTATAAACTACTTAAAAGTAGAATTTCACTACTGTTTTTTCACATTCCCTGGGAAAATGTTGGCAGTCTACCTAAAACACTAGCCCATCAAAACAAACCCAAAACAACTTAGCTCACTGCACTACTGAAATACTACTGTGCACTACTAAATCCATAAGGGAATAGCTGCAAGCTGTCAGTGGGAGGAAACTGTCCATTTGCTGTATCATACAAACCAATTTCTACCAGGAAATAAAGAACTTCCCACTTGAACTGAACCATAAAGTGAAACCTATGGACACACAAACAAAACTTCCTTAAAATGAAATTTTAAGAGAGCACACCTGGATTATATGGTCTGACATGTGATCTTTATCACCTAGAACTGTAGTAGCACATACCAGATGGAACACCTACTTATCACAAGGAAAATATTCAGGACAGTAATTCCATCAGGTTCAAACTGTCAAACTTACACGTTTATATTTCAGTTGTGCTTCCTGACTGCTGATGCAGCTGACAATCACAGATGTGTGGGCAACTGCTGTGAGAGCAGGCAGGAGATGCAGGAAATTCCTGAGAATTGCACATGACATGTACAGGACATTGTCTGCAAAATGTGCCCACTGTACCTGCCAGCAGAGTTATCAGTCCTTATCTGGTGGGACATATATTTTCTGATGCACATCTGGGAACTTGGGAGGAAATTATCTGAAGATGAAGTGCAACAGCAGTTCCTTGTGGGCTGGCATGGAAAGACATCAAAGTTGCTTTCAGTTTGAAGGGAAGCCCAGGAAAAGGCAGCCGTGCACTGAAGTTCCCCTGTGCCTTAATACTGGTGACCCTCAGATCAACCCTGCAGCAAGCAGAGCAGTTTTGTCCTAATGCCCCTGGCTCTTTTCCTACAAGGTCACCATTTTACAAATAAAAAAGTGTTTGAAAATTAGACACCTCAACTACCTGATAATGTTCTTCAGTCTCAAAATGTGGGCAAAATAAAGACTCGAGATCTCTCGAAATATAGATTAATGTTGCAAAAACAAAAAACAACCATAAAGCTTTCTTATCACAGTTTAACATGACTCAGCAGACATTAGCAGGCTTGTTTATTCAGCACCATGAATGGTCTTCCCGTGCTGTTCTAATACACTAAAGAGATTAGCTATGACTCCTTTCCAAGATGAAAGGGGTTGCTACCAAGCCTCGTCTGTTGATTTGAAGACAGAGAATGAGAATGCAGGCTCAGTACCTCAGCTCTGTGCTGGCTGAAAAGCAAGCTTCACCTGATACAGTGATTTTTCATCCCAAGTGACCAGACTTCTGGAAGCATCAACAAGAAGAGGGCAAGATGCAGGAGCACAGAAAGGAAGCCTGCACCAGCAAAGTGATGGAGATGGATGGAGGCTGCTACAGACAGACCACACAGACTGAGGTGGTTTACGTGCTCGTTTCCACAGGCAGACTTAGCAACGTGCAAGCATCCAGTCTGTGTGTAACAGGTCTGCTAAAGCCATGGCTTCATTCACTGCCAAGAAGGCTGGAAATGATTATTTGTACCAGTACAGCCATGGCAATGGTATTTCATCTGATTAATACTACATGTTGTCTTGAATCCATGAAGATTAAGCTAGAATATACACCCGTTATGCATATGTATTTTTAAGTGCAGATGTCTGGTCTACATAACAGATGTTATAGGAGAATACTAATCAACAATTTTTAAGTTGATTTTTTGAAAGTTTACAGTTCACTGCCTTGAAATCACAATTCCACTTAAGCAAAAAGCATTCCAGATGAACTGCCCCCTTAGTGGTAACTATAGGGAATGAAAGAAACTGTCAAAGCAGTCTGCAATCAAAATTAAAGTTATGTGTAATGTGTAACTTTTCCTGTATTTTTTGCATGCTTCTCAGAAGGGGATTTCTTCAAAGCCAAAAGAGGTCAAGGGCAAAAATATCCAAGTTGGTAGAGTAAGCCTTCAAAGCAAGCAGCCTCAAGTGAACCAACACAAATCTCAGGTTTCAGAAGAGGTTTTGATGCTCTAATATTTTTGCCCTATACAAATCGCAGGGAACAATTAATTTTAAAGAGGCTAAGTTTAGAAGCAAACAGAGCCCAAAGACCTCTGCAAGTCTCTCTGTTTTGACTGATTCTTCCAGGATGTCTAGCAGCCCTTCAGACTTGCTAAAATAAGATTTAGGCTCAAGTATCAATCATGTTATTCAAGCACTTTTGGCTAGTCCCAAGGAAACAAAGAGGGTATACCAAACTGGTTATTATCCTCACCAGTGCAGATCAACTCAAACAAACTGAATAATAGCTGCTGAAACTGATTGAGCACACACCTTCATTCTGCTGCTTAGCTAACCAGCACTTACTGATTCATGTCTGCAAGCCTTTCAGACTCAAAACCAACACACCTTACACTTGCTCTGCTATGGATAATGACATAGACATATATTTTGTTATACTATAGTGATAATAAAACCCAATACCAGTGAATTCATTTTGACAAAAGTCTATGATGGAAAGAGCAAATAAATGGCGCAAAAATCCAAGGCCCCATTGCTGATGCAGTACTAATCTTGTATTTGCCAGTGTCTCAAATCAGAGCTTCACCCACACAATCTTTTTTCACCCTTATTGGCTTTAATCACTTGCTCACAGACCACAAAGAGCCTATGAAGCAAAATGAACCATAAGAGCAATACAAACACATCATTGTAATAGAAACACTTTCTTCCTGAAAGCAACTTATTTTGCAGAGGTTATAAGCTGAATTAAGAAACAAAAAAACAGAATTAAACCAAACTCTATAAAAAAGAAAAAGTGAAAAAATGAGAAGTACAGCATCCTATTTTATGTTAACTAGGCACTATGATGGTAATACACTTTCATATCCTCCTATCTCCATGTGGCATTAGAGTCCTCTGTAAGATATTGCGATGCTTTGTACAGAATTTTCAAAATTTTGAAGTGCTAACTAAAATTATTGTTGGCACTCTCTGAATGGAAAAACTAAATCACTGATATCTACCCCTGAGTTGTGATGGAGCAAAAAGAAGCAAAAGGAAGGGCCTATAAAGCACTATAACCCCTTCATCTCCTGCTCAACTCACAAAGCAGCTTGTTCAACAAGCAGTTAGAGAATGATTTCTTGCAATTTTCTGCACCACATATGGTGAAGAAGTTTCAAAGAG
Source organism: Trochalopteron elliotii (assembly GCA_024734555.1). NCBI lineage: Eukaryota > Metazoa > Chordata > Aves > Passeriformes > Leiothrichidae > Trochalopteron > Trochalopteron elliotii. The sequence continues at coordinate 5,051,985 of JANPWX010000008.1, read as the reverse complement.
TAACTAATTTTGAGCTCCCAAACTCAAAGACGTAACCCTACAAGCAGTAAAGGAGGACCACGCTGATTCTCATCTCAGCAAATCCAAATACTTGTAAAGCTAACATGAAGTGTGCAGCCTTAACTTGAAAAGGGCAATTAGCTAGCCTAAGCTCTTTCCAAAATCATACTGCACAATATCACAATCACACCTATTCTGTCAGGCTTTGGCATGATATTCTGCATGGTTCCTCCTAGGGCTTGGCAGTCTCTTTTCCAGCACCTGTTTCTTGCAAATTGTCAAACTCCTGTTCTCCTCTCTCTGAGGACAGTCGGAGGCCTGTTCTCAGCATTTTGTGTCACAGATGTAGCAGAGCCTTTTCTCATACTCTGTTCTTATTCACAAGCAGTTCTGATTTTTTTTTTTAAATCCCTCTTTGTTTAGACACTAACAGTACTTAACCATTAGAGCAAAACCAACCCAAAGAGCCCAAACAAAGACTTACACACTACAAGATATAAAAACCATGAACTCTACTGACTTCTTAACACAACACAAATAGGTCTGAAAAATGTAAGGACTCAAAGAGAAAAAATAAAAGCAAATAGCTTTCATTATAGGAAGTTCTGATGCCCTAGAGGCTCTCTCTCCAATGCTTTCAATTGCTGATGCTGGTCTTAAGCATTTATTAATTGTTTTGAATTTCAAGGATGGCCCAAGAGGCACATCTATTTAGGTTTTGGATATCCTTGATGCAAATCAAAAGTACAAATATTTGGGACAGATGCTTTTGCTCAGAGATTTTTAACAGATATATCTCATTAAAAAACTCCTTTCTCAGTGATGTTAGAGCCATTTATAAAATTCTCTTTCACCAAAATTTCTCGCTCTACATGTGACACTAGTTTATCAAGAATAAATGCAACACAATTCACATACATGCACGCACAAGGAATGCCATATCAAATTCAATAAAACCCCAGAGTTGGGAGTACTTAGTCTGATTATTTACACAAGCCATTCCATCCCTGTCTCATGTTTAGGGATACTCATGATACAAGGTCACAGGAAATAGTGTGAGTGAAGTCCTTAAATGCAAAACTTTACAATAAATTCCTACAGAAGAGGAGAAAGGACTGGAGAGAAAAGCAGAATAGAAGAAAGGAAATCAAGTTCCAGAAATTTTCTACCTTACAGCAAAGTTCCTTATAAAGACACAGGCTTCCAGAAGGAAGCAGAGCATTGATTCTTTTAATCAAACAGCTTGGCTCCCAACTATCCGTAGCTGTTAATATTGTTATTAAGACTTTACTTCCCTACATAAATTTTAACATTTATACTGGGATTACATGGCAAGGTTTTGGTAGAAGGGAAGGCCACTTTATGGGGGCTTTCTGTGAGGAGAAGAGCCAATTCCAGCCAGTTTCCAGACAGACCCACTGCTGCTGGGACAGCTGAACCCATCAGCAATGGCAGTGGCATCTCCAGAATAACAGATTTAGGAAAGTAAAAAAGGCTGTGCAGCACCTGGTAAGAGGAGTGAGAATATCTGAGAGAAACAGCTCTGTAGACACCAACATCAGTGCAGAAGGAGGAACAGGAGATGCCCCAGGAGCTGGAGCAGAGATTCCCCTACAGCCTGTAGTAAAGCCCTTGGCAAAGCAACTGTGCCCCTGCAGCCCATGGAGGTTCACATCAGAGCAGACTTGCACCTGCAGTCCACACTTCCTATGTAGAAGTTCCCTGAAGGAAGCTGAAGCCTGTGGAGAGTCCACGCTGAGCACTCCACTCTTGCAGGACTGAAGCCTATGGCCAGAACCCCTGCTGGAGCAATTCTTGAAGTACTGCAGCTACTGAGAAGGACCCAGGACACAGAATTTTATGAAGGATTGTATCCTTTAGGAAGGACCCCATGCTGGAGAAAGGGAAGAGCATGGGGAGAAAGGAGCAGCAGAGATGAGGCGTTATGAGCTGATCACAGCCCCTATTCCCCATTCCCTGCATCACTCAGGGCTTGTGCCAGGGGGAACAGGAAGAGACGAGAGGACTCTGAGCCTGTGAAGAAGGCAAGGGTAGGGGGCAGGGTGCTTAGTTTTTCAATGGTTCTCACTATTCTACTGTGTTACAATTAATTGGCAATGACATAAAAGGAATTAAATTAATTTTCTCAAGTTAAGCCTGTTTTTCCCCCTTCAGTAATTACTTAAAAAAAATCTCCTTGCTCTTATTTGTACCCATGAGCTTTTCAAGGCATATTTCTCCCCATCATATCAATGGAGGGGGATCAAGAGTGGCTTGGTGGACAATTGGCAGTCAGCCAAGGTTAACACTAAAGAACATTGCACCATGCCAAAAAAAAACCAGCTTTAAGAACCTGCAGAGCTGCAGAAATTCTGATTTGCTGTGAAAAGATTATAAGAGGCTCGCTTTATTTGGAAAGCTCTTTGACAAAGCTACAAATGACAGGAGTCTGCTTTCACCATCAGCTACACAGCAGATAACAACAAAATAATATTTGAAAGGAACTATGACCAAAGTGGATGCAATATTGAGCATCATTCCAAGGGAGAGTATCTGGACAGATGGCCAACTGTGCATGAGTGAAATGGACTGACAACTCGATATTGTAAAGAGGAACATAAAAATACTACAGATAAAATTCCAAAAACTTGAGATACCGGTCCTCATGAAAAATGAAAATTTAAAATTGTACTATTTAAGAAGCATAATGTGTGAAAACTAAACATTAAAATTATGATGTTTGAATCAAAGTGCAAATGTGTACCTTCATAACACATCAACTGAAGCAGAACTCATTTCCACCAGCATACTACAGGACACCAGTCTTGAAAACTACTTTTAGAACTCAGGCCCTCAAATGCATGTTTACAAGGCTCCTTTGTTAGAGTCACTGGAGAGGCAACAAGGACTGACTGTATAGTGAACCACAACATTACTAAAGGAGTCTATAATAACAGAATGAAAAGATCAGGCCCTCAAATAGTTAACTAAAATACTGTTTACACAAAGGTAAATAAGGAATGAAGGCTTTTAAATTCTGTCTTATTTCAGAAATTCATTGTTTTAATAATGAGTAAAATAATCCTGCACTTTCCACCTCAACTTTATTAGCAACTATAATCATCTGAATTTTAGGTTAGTGCAAGCCAGGTAAGTATTCTCAGACAACTGCATCTTACACAGAATTTATAGAATATATACAACATCAAGAAAACACATCATCAAAATGCATGACAAAATGCAGCTGCACATAACTTCCATAAGTCATACACCAACAAATCACGTGACCAAGCTAATGTAAAATGTAACATTACCTTGACTCTGCCTTAAAAGAATAATGAAAATTCCAGTTAATTTTACTTTTACATAAGCACATTCACAGTGCATTTAAAATAGACCTTCTGCACATAAATCTGTTATCACCATACTTCTGCCTCATATCTTAGGGTATATAGCTTATGGTTAATATTTTTAATTGTTCTGTTCAAGTACAATACACCCAGAAGACTTCCCAGTATTTACTGGCCATAGCAATAGAGCCCAAGTCCTAGGCAGGTCAGCTTTCATTCCCTGTGACTCCTGAACTGCCCATACTAAAGCCCTATGTCCTGTAAAGAAGATTGTGAAGTGAATGATGTAATTATAATTAAGCTACTTTTTAAAAGATGTCTAAATATACTCTAACTGTGGTGCAAGACTAATTGTGCAAATGCCCCAAACATTCCTTAACTCATTTAAGAAAACTCCTTATTTTATCAGCAGGAACTTACTTGGAGGAAAGACAATTTTCCAAGAGAACAAAAGGAAATTTTCTTTCTGCAACAAAATGATTTTTTTAAGTGGACATCTACACCCACTTATTCACATCAATATTTGGTGAAGGAGACTGACCTTAACTATCACAATCAATAACATTATCAAAGATTGATAGAAGAGGGAAAAACTATACATTAGAAAAGAAAATGCCTCTAGGTTATGGGAAGAAAAGATGGAGGGTGTGAGGGAGGGAAGGAAGGTAAAAGAGTCAAGCTGCTGCCAGTAGCTTTGAGGGACATAAAAAAATGCAAGAAATGATCTTGAAACTGATCTGCTTTATAATTGGAGGGGGAAATCAATAAAATAGGAACAAATACTTCCATAAAAAGTGCTCCTAGGAATTGTGGACTATAAAGGTTCCCTTGGCAGGACACATCAGCTTAGTAAGAGGAACCTCAAGCTTCAAATCACAGGGTTTAGCACAGGAGGCAGACTATAAAGGGAGGCTTTCTGCTTCTTGTCGGTTCTGCTTGATGCCAAGCACTCCTAGAAATTCCACTGGCAGTCTCTACATTTGTAGTTAATGCATTGCAAGATGGTATCCAGAAAGGGTTTGTAGGTTTCATATAACCTGCCCACAAAAGGAGTGTGTATTTGGGGAACAGAAAGTGCTGTAGGGATCCACATTTCATCATGGAAAAGCTTATGTGGATTACAAAGAAGGGGAGAACTGATCCTGAAAATGCCAAGTTGTCCATAGATAAGACGGGTTCTCCCTTTTCCTCGTGAGGGAAAGTGAAGAGACTCTTCAATAAATTTGTATGCATACATTACTTTATCTTCTTACTTCAAACTGGCTTGAAACCTTTAGTCCTGTAGCCTGCCCATTTTCTAAAACCTGTTTATCACTATTACATCAAAACAAAGGCTATGACGAGATTTCCGCTGGTTAATATAGAAACTGCACATTTTGAGATATTTTTCACTTCTTTAGAAACCTGAGATTCGATTTCAGTGACCAATTTAATGCTTCAGGCCAGAAGAAAAAGCAGTAATTCTCCCAGAACTGATGAAACTGCCAAATGAATGAGCAGATCAGCTAAAGGCATCTCTCCTTAGGTGGAAGCTAATGAAGCCAAGATCCTGACTTGGGTATTAGACTATGTTCATAATACATGACCTGCAGTTTGCTAAGTGCCAAGGGAAAAACCGAAAGGCAAGGCAGACCAAAATAACATTTTCTAAGATGCCTGCTCAGGAAACAGAGAACCTACAACTGCTCTTCAAAGAAATTGATTTCTGGGGTATTTTTTGCCTTTTTGTTATTCAACTGACTGAAGAAGGCTTGTTAACTTTCAGTACCAATATATTAATGTTTTACTTAAAGCCAGCTGTCTGCTTTCCACATTAGACTAGCACAGTTTTCCAAAATAATTTCTGCAATGATTCGGTCTTTTTTATGTAACTCTTCTTGATGTGTTAGTCGTTCCCATGAACATAATTTTCATTAAAAAGGCACTTCATTAAATACAGACATAGTCCCCACAGACAGGATCCAGTGGGGGGGGGGGAAGATATTTCTTTCCTAGACAAGAGCTGAACAAAGACCAACGCAAAATGACACTCACTGATACTCACATAATGCTAGTTGGTTTTTTTCTCTCTCCCCAAGACAACCTTAGATACATTTCTTCACAATAGAAGGCACAATATTGGAAGAAGAAATAGAGAGCATTTACCTTCTGTCTTCATGAGCTGCTTGCCCAATCGCCAGAAGTGGGTCTGAATTTACTTGGGTGCAAGAAGAACATAATCCCTCCCTAACACAACCCAACATCCCTCCCACCCTGCTGTTGAGAAAAAGGAAGCACTGCTGCTCCCACTTTCTATGGCTGCTTGCTAAAAATCAGTGGGACTGTTGAGGACACCTGGTTTTACTGAAGTTCAAAAACATAACCATAAAATAACATACAAGAGAGACACTTAAGTGCCAGCAGATGAAGAGACAGCTCCCAACCTCGAGCAAGGGCAGCTTTCTGGCAACCTTGTCATAAACAGCATTTGCCAGACTTCAGTTTAGCACTTCAGCAACAACATTCCCAAGTCACTCTTAAGTGATTGAAGTTTCTTTGAATCTGGACCATTAACAGTTCTGCATGATCAGTAAGAGTTCGCTTTATAAAAATAAAAGTGCTTACAACTATATGAACATGTCTGGAAATGGTGAAATATATATGTAAATATCTGTCAGCACCTAATCAAATAGAGATTTTTGCTTTTCCACATGACTGGCAAACCGCACCAGCCATTTGGCAGGGCACATGCTTGACTCAAAATATGCCTACATAATCCAAACACAAGTATGCAATAAAAACAAGTTTAGTAATACTCCCAGTTAAGTTACAGCAAAATTACCCTCTTGAAATGGATAATACACTTAGAGCCAAAATGGGATTTTCTAATATTCCCACTGGACAACCAATATCACCATCACTACATTGCTCTTTACCATAGCTTGCAACATAAATAATTTTGCATACACATATAGATAATGCATGTTAATATATGCATTTATACACACACATTCATACGCACATACGTGCTTAAATTACGTTTTGCATACTTCAACGTGTATGCCACATATAAGACAAAAACACATGTTCCTTTAACACAATTCACAAACTTTAAATACTTCCTGAAGTTAGATATCTAGATAGCTTTGATTGCATCTTATTTTTTCTTATTGTCAACAATAATTATGTAATTAAACTCTTTTGAATGTAATTCAATTATATCTCAAGAGACAGATTTTGTGCTTTGCATTTAATTTGATGGAAAGAAGTTTAGATTAAAATAATTTATTGACAGGGCAGAAGATATTCCTTTAAATAAGTAACTACCTACTTACATATCTGCATGAAATTTCTGTGGTACTTTTTGCAGACACATTTTGACTTGACTCTTTTGTTGATCACTGTTCAATAACCTGGATGGATCTGAATGCTATGTTCTTTAAAACAAAATCAGAAATGAAGGTAAGTCTTCTTTCTAATAATAATAGGGAATCACAACATCATGTTCATATCATTCATACATGCCACAGCCAAAATTAACTTCATAAAAATGACACCCTCCTGGAGGGCCGTGTCAAGGTAACTTCATCTCCATGCCACCACAGGGCACCACAGTAATATGGAGACCTGCTTGTGAGCTGTTGGAAGCTCAGCCTGGCTCATTTGAGAAGTATTTCAGGGCTAAAAGAGGAAGGGTCACTTTTAGCCTGAATAGTAGCATCACAATTAAGAATACCTCTCATTACCTTCAAAGATTAACCTTGAGGTAGACAAGCTGGGATTTGGTTTCTTTCTTATATATACTGTTGCAAAGAGTGGCCAGCTAGTACAAATTTTTCCTGCTTCTCTGGGGTATTTCACAATGCACGTGTAACTCCCTGCACTTCCAAGCAAATCAATTTTGCATCAGGTACCTCTTCATATGCTATACTTACAAACTCCTAAGAGTAAAATGCAGTCACTGGTGTAACTGCAATATTGTATTTTGCCATCTTCAGATAGTGCTGTAAATTTTAAGAGAGGGGCATATTTTCCTGTATTAACACATTCATCTTAATTTCAAACAATTTCTTCTCACAAAAGACGCCTCACTACTGACTTTCTGAGCATTAAGGGAAAAAGAAAATATGAGGCTCTCGATAGATAATTAGACCAATAAGCAGTCCTTCCTCTCTTCCCTGTGTTATATTGATCCTTATAGGTTGAAATTGAAGTGAGATGCTTACAGTATTGACGTTCACATAAACAGATTCTTCGTTTCTAGGCAGGCCTTTCCTGCACAAAATCACGAACTGAGGCCCCTGTTTCAGAATAAGAGTAAAAATAATTGCTAACCCTCTTTAGACAAATACATTCAATCCATGCAGGCATTTGCATTCCATGGACTTCCAAAATATTTTAAAATGTGCTCAGATGTTACTTTGAACAAAATCTTTTTTTTGAGAATTGCATGGAATATACACATGGCCATACAGCCAGTAAAGGATATTTAATTGACTCTTGTAGTATTTAGATCATGCCCTATGTAACTCCATGAATTCCAGAAAAGAAATATGAGAATAAATCAGGGTTTGAGTAGCTATTCCAAGACTAGCTCATTCTTTCACTGCTGCTTTGACTTTTAATTCTCTCATCTCAAAAAGACAATGAAACAGATTGTTGTAAGTTAAAGTCAGTATGACATTCAGCTCTGTCAGTAATTTAGGAAGCAAACTAAAAGGGTCTTTGGGACTTAAACCTCCACTACACAGACTATTTTCAACAGAAGAACCTAAATTCACAATTCTGCACAGTATTAAGAAAGAGTAAGTAAGCAGAGAGATTTAAAAGACAACGGAAGAGGAAAGGTACCTAGGAAGCTGTGAGACAGTGTGTGTTTATGGACAGATGCTGAAAATCTACATGTTCCCTACGGCCAGAAAAAAGTTAGCACCTCCTCCTAATTAGTAAATATAAACCACCAAACTATGTTTGCTCTTTCAGAATCCAAATTTTAAGACTCCTGCATTGCTGGAGACTCCTGAATTAAGGAGGCAACTGAGACTGAAACCTTCTTTAGCATGAAAACTGTATATATTATTTCACAGTGTTTCTGTTAGAGAAGCTTTGCGGGCATTTTTCTATGTGCTATTTGATGCCACACTGTCACTCAAAATGTAAACCACTTTTGCTCTCTTTTAGTAAGATAAAAAGTGAAGGTATAAGGTAAGAGACAGTTTCAGGGCTTCCTGATAAGCAACACTAAAGCCATGATTTCTTCATTTTCCCATACTGCAAATGATACAGGCAAAGAAAAAGACACCCAAGCTATTATTATGTCACATTGCATTATAGCAAAGGGCACCCTGGCAAGTTGAACATAAAATGCATCCTTCATTTCAGCAAATATACCTTATTTAGTGAAGAAAATTTATATCCTAACATAACACCAGAAATGAATGAAAATCATTCTGATTGTTCAGGATCAAGAATAAAAGATACCATCACAGAAACACAGCACCTTCTAATTTATAGTAATTTCTACCCATAACATCCAGATGGAGGATAAAAAAGCTTTTCTATACACATACACAGGAAAATACTGTTGCCAAGTGCTTCCAATTTAACTTGATTTATGGGGAAACACTCTATTATCTTCCAGGATCTGCTATCCTGAAACATTAAAAAACCAAACTGTTGAGGATATATATCTTGCCTACATGGACAGTATGAGCTGTGACATAGATTTAGCTTATAAAAATGGAAAGAAAAAAAGGCAAGGAGCAAAACCACTGTGGGGGAGTGAACTGATTTAAGGGAAAATCACTGATCTGCATCACTCCAAGAAGTGTTACTCCTCCGATTCATTCTTACCAGGTACCTATCAGGCAATGGGAAAGAGAAGGGAAAACAGGAAATCAGATGGTTTGTGGTCTGTACTTGTTTCTTCATTAATAAAACAGAATGAAAACCACGACACAAATTCTTTTAATACTTTAAACAGTGTAGAAGATCACTGCCAAAAAGCAGCTATGGTTCCCATACTGCCTATGGAACAGGGGTGGCAGAGCATGTTGTGGATGCACACACAGAAGATGGGATGTGGATTCCCGCTGCCTGATGGCCGCATGTGTGACTGTTACAGTTATGTGTGACTGTTACAGAATTCCTCAGGGAAGGTGGACATGATGTATACCTAGGCCTTGAACTACCCGAGCTGAGGCCTTCACAATGGCCTGAGTGAGGCCTTGAAGCCTGTGACGCAGTTAAAAATACTTAGCCAAGTGTGGTGCAGCTAGAAATTAGTAGTTAAGGCATCAGGGAAAGATAATAAGGTTGAAGGTCATTGAGTAGTATTGTCAATAGGCACATGATAGCCACCTTAAGAGTAAGTAAAATAAAGTGGTTTTCATATTTCTCTCTGTTGTATGCCAATGAAAAAGCCACTGTAAATGTAAACTATACAGAAATGTATATAAGCAGCCATCTTAGTTGAAATAAACCAGAATGTAGCACTTAACCATGTTGGCTCGATCTGCGTTCTCTGTACATCCAACTCCTTTGTATCTCAGGTAACCCTGCTTCATGTGACAACCTAGTCTGCCTCTCCAGCCAGGAAGCAGAGCATTCTGGAAAAAAGAACTTGGTCGGGAAATGTTCCAGTCTTCAGGCTCTTAAGATAACACATCAGTATGTCCCACACCCCCGTCTGATGGTTCCTTGCTAAGCTGCAGTGGCTGGAGGAGGGAAGGTCCCCTGGAGCCCCCTGGATGTTACCAGGACTCAGAAACAGAACTCCATCCTGGCTCACTGGGAGCAGCTGACAAACCACATCCCTTTGCAGAATGGCAGCTGGTTGGTCTAAAATCACTAATTCACCATAAGAAAATAAGGGAAGAAAGACCTGAGCTCAGCTATGACAGACAGAGGATGGGACAGGCCAATTTACTTCTTCAATAGTTGGGATTCTGTTTCAATTGATGAATTGTAACTTTTGGCCTGGTTTTTGGCCTTCACCCAAGCTAGAGGCACATAAGCTATTTGAGACATAAAATTACTTCACACTACAGGCAATTAGTGAGGCCAAGAAGCCACCAGAGAGCCGCACGTGATGAATGTAATTGCTAATAGGAAATCCTTCAGGGTTTTTGACCCTGTTGCTAATTTTTTTTTTCTTCTTTGGGAATACCCTGAAAAGATCACACAGCTGGGAAAACACTGTTGCCTCAGAAAGAAATGATGAGGTAATTTACTCATTAAAGAATTAATAGCTTCAGAGGCTAGAGAGTTTATGAACAAGATCATTAAAAAGATCTTTGTACCACTGCATAGGAAATTTTTAATAGCAGTCTGTTCAAGTTAAAACCTGACTTAATGTTTTTTGGAGAAAAAAATTAAAATATAAATAAATAATTGTCTTTTTAATAAAAGAAGAAACAACAACATTCTGCAGAAACCCAGACTAAAGGTGGGGAGGTGGGAAGCACCTGCTACCTCCCAAGCAGCACCACCCAAAACACAAAGAAATAACAGAACTGAAGCAACTACAATGAATTTGTAGGACTTGCCTTAATATTTCTTTCCAAAATTTAAAAGGGAAGTTCCTTGAGCCAATACAGCATTGAAGCCATAGCAAAGGAGGTACCAAAATGACTGCTGCTCAGCAGGACACCCCCACCCCCAGCATTCAACCTGCTGAACTGGGCACTGCCAGCAAGGAAACTGGAGCAGCCTGGAGTTCACATGGGCACTAAGATTGCTTTAGAACCTATTCAAAGACAACGGTGGACTTTGAAGTTCATGTTGTGCTTAATGGTGTGGCAGCCACATCACATCACTCCAAGTCTACCCATACAAGCTGCAGCCACTGCAGTGTTGATATTTGCTGTGCTTGCTCCTTTTCACCTCAGTGTCGACAGTTCCTTTAGACAGGTTTGTATTTTTTGGGTGTGTAGAGAGGTGCTCTGAGAAGGTTAAGTCTCCTCTACAGATAGGAAGATTAACTGCCAAGAGCAGTGCTCCTTCTCTTGCATACAGAGAAACTGATAAAAAACAAGCATTAGACAAAAAAAAAAAAAAAAAAACAAACACCAAAAAAAGCATCAAAGTCTAACAAGAAATGTAATAACACTCCTTGGGAAACCACAGTGAATGCTCTGAGCTTCACTGGAGTTTGTCACCACGTAGAGCGACAAATATGTATTCACATAAATCATTATGCCCACGCTGATGGATAATACTTTACTCCAGCTGCCTATTACACAGAAGGCATTTCAACATCCTCTTGCAGAGCCTCAATAAAAGGAGCATCAAACGGAAGGTTTAATTTTTCATCATCATACAAACAGTCTGATTCCCGCGGGAGGGCTCTCAGCAAAGGCAGGTGGATTGTGCCATCAGAGAAACGCAGCAGACCTATGCCTTGTAATGAAATCAAACAGCTCACTAAATCTAATACACACTCTAGCTGAAATTTGAGCTTCAAAAGCAACAGCCCATAACTTCAGAAATTAAACCTAGCAGAAAAGTACTGATGGTGCTCTTAGATGTGCTATTTTAGTGTCGTTCTTGCCTCACATGAAAAGTTTCTTCTGAAAGATAGAGCCAAGCTGTGTGGGCTTGATACTGCTATTAAGTCTTGTAACAGCATTATTTTACTGCATGCTTAACAATGCTGAAAAATAGAGATTTAGGTTTTCTTGTCTAAAAGGCAAGGAGATTTCCACATAAACTGAATTTAATGGGTTTTGCTTGTGGATTGATTTTTTGTTTTGTTTGGGGGTTTTTTGTTGGCTTTTTTAAATACCTGTCCATAATCTTGCTCTTAAAAAGACATGCAACAAGAATGAATGTAGCTTACCTTTTTTTTTTTAATAGGGAAAACAGAATGCACATCCCCACATGAGTAGCTCTGTCATAGCATATACATTTAGAACTATCATTACTCCTGCTTTATATTCTATTATACCCTATAGTATTACAAAAATACAACAGTAGAATCATAGGATTGTTTGGGTTGGAAGTCATCTTATCCAATCCCCTGCAATGACCAGGGACTTCTACAACCAGATCAGGTTGCTCAGAGCTCCATCCAACCTAACCTTGAATGTTTTCAGGGATGGAGCATCCACCACCTCTCTGGGGAAGTGTTCCAATATTTCATCACCTTCACTGTAAAAAAAAATTCTTCTGGTAGGTTGCAGCTCTTTTGATCTCTTTGGTTTCTGATTTGAGACTGTGGGAGGAGGTCAATTGCCTAAATATAAGTATCTCTGAGATATCCTAAGGTATTTAAGTCATATAGAGACCAGCAGATATAACAGAGGACATGGAGGAGAACCTTCTAGAGCTGGAGCTAGAAGCTGGACAAGATTACCATACAGCATATTCAATGGCACTCAACATCTACAGAAAGGGAATTGAAACAAGCCCTTTCAATACTTAAACATATTTACTTTATGCCTTGCTGGCATACATAACTTTGAAGAGTGCAGTTCATATTAAGGTAGAAGTCTGTAAGAACATCTGTAGGAAGACTGGATTCTTCCCCTTAAAATACCCTGAACATGAAATGGTGTTTTGCCACTTCAGAAAGTGCAACTTCTGAAGCTTTCATCAAAACTGCTGACCTTCAAGCAGAACCTTAAGAATAGTTTATGCAAAAGAATAATCTTTACTGAGTTAGTTATTTATTAATTTTAATTTAAATATTATTAAGTTATTTATCTATTATTTGTCTTCACCTGTTCCTTTTTTACTTCTTGCTCTGTATGGAATTATGAAAATACAGCATAAAAATCTCATCTGGCTAATGCAAGGCTCACACTACACTCCAGAAGCCACTGAAGGCTCTCTAGATTTCTGGAAGAAATTGAAGGCAGATGAACCACCATGGTGTGGGGGTGCATTTTTTGGTTGTATGTATTGGTTCAAGTTAATGTAAGGTTTTGTTCTCTGTACCCCATCTTGTTCTTTGTACCCCATTTTGTTCTCCCTTCCCTACCCTAGTTACAAGCCCCCGATTGGTCCCCTTCCCCAGTGACAGCCAGCTGTCAATCCCAAGTTGCGTAACCCCCTGGTCCTGTCCATCATTCTGGAGCCTCTCCCTGAATCTGGAAAGTTCTAGGAGAGGTGTCGAGTGATTGGATGGGATCTAGGCTTCCCCCCCACCTACATCCCTTTAATTGGTTTAAGTACGCGTTCCTTATGTTGCCAGCCACTCCCCTGTTGTTCCCCATTGGTTCTCTGCTGTACCCTCCCCTGAGACCCGCCTCCCCTTTTAAGGGCTTGCACAGAAGTCTCAGGTGTGTCTCTTCGGAGGCACCAGCCGAGGTGAGGGGTCTGCCCAATAAACTCTGGTCTGTGTTCCATCTCAAGAGGGTCCCTCCCTTCTTTCTCGGGACTACAACCACACGCGCAGCCCTCGGTGGCCACGAACCATCAGTTTGCAGCGGTGCCAGGGCTAGCCACAGAGTGGACACCCCCTGCACCATGGTATTTGTTCAAGTTTATATAGTTTTGTTTACAGTAAACCATGATAACTCCACCCAAACCTGAGTCCCAGCATAACCATTGAGAAGCAGCTTTAGCACAACATTTCTCACCAATTAACTCCAAATGCCATTGCAACTCAATCCTGTAAGATGTTACTTTTTACTTACAGAAATAACATGAGAAAATTTCAAGGCACACACTACCACCTCTGATGTTGTCCTCCTCAGAATTCAGTGTAGTATGTCTGAATATAAACAAACACTTCCATGATTCCTATTATACCTTTACACTGCTTTAAAGAAATCTCTTTCCATTCTTGTATTCTCTTTTCCTTCCTGTGTACAGATTAGCAAACTGCTTCAGGAAAGATGTTCCTATTCCTTATATTCTGTTACTGATGAATATATCTAATTTTCTGTTTCCCACACCTCACCACTCCTATCCAGTGCCTGTAACACTCCCTCCCCTCAACACACTCACTTGTATTTTCCTCTCCAGTCTATCTGATAAATGGACAGTACTATCTATTATAATCAAAACCACACCCAAATGCCTTTGTATCTTTGGGAGATTTCTGCAACAACAGCCTTTACTATTCTAGAACCTACCATTAAAAATAGCCAATGAAGATCTAATTTTACATATATGAGTTTTTTAGGACAAAGTTTCTCACCCATTTCCTACCACAACTTTGATTTACTATCAAAATTAAATATCCTTTCAATGATCTTTCAATGTTGTCTTCCAGACAGCAGTACACATTAGCTGCCTCCCTCCTCCCTCACTGTGCTACTTCATTAATGTGAACTTAAGGTCTCCTGCTCCCTTCCATAATTTCTAATTACCTATAGGTAATACAAGGAATGTCCATTAGCATAAAGATTATTTTTGGCATGATAAGACACATTTTAAGGCTATCAATCTTTTTCCAGATTGAAAATTATATATTTTGCCACCTCTGGGTTTTAGCTTAAAGCTTTTTAAAAGTAGCATTTCATGCAGAGGTTAGATTCACTGCATTCTCTTTTAATTTTATTCCCAGCTATTTTTATTCCACTACATTCCAGTTTTAAATTGAAGCTTGCTATCACTTATAATGACTGACAGAAATTTTAAAAAGGGTAATTTCATCTTTTCTTACATTCAGAAACAGTGTTTAGAGTTTGGTCTGTCATTCTGTGAAACTGGCTTGGATCTGCAATCTGCAAATGTACTTCTAAATAGCAAAACACATCTCTGTGAGCATCAGGCAGAAAACAAGTTCAGCATTTGATAAGGCTTGTCATTTAAAAATATAAGTAGGACATATGTGGCTCATAAATGCAAGCCTTCCTTGTAGGAAGAAATGTCTCATTAGTTGTCTGTTCAAGATCATTTATTCTTCAATATTTAAAGGTAAACCTGCATGTGACAAATATGAGAACATTCACAGAGGCACTGTAAAACATGCATGTTTATATTACACATTCAAAGGTAAATTACACGAAACAACAACTTGTTTCTTGCTCTATGTGTTCTCAAAACGCCAGTAAATGTTGCTCAATTTGAAAATAAAGGCAGGTTTTTTGGTACACGGAAATTGCAGAAGGAAGTCAGAATTTACCAGTGGGCTCTCAGCTACACAGAAGAATCAACTGCCCGCCCCCCCCCCCCTTACTTCTCCTACCCAGAAATTGCTCTGGTCTAATAACTCCCTTGGTGACTGCCCAGTGGATTCTCCCTTCCTGCTACTGAAGTGTTGAAGTTATCCATCAAAAAACCACAGAGGTTCCATTGTCCTGAGTTGCAGTCAGTGCAGCACAGCAGGCACAAGGAAGGAAATGAGATGCCCTCTTGGAAAAACTGTACTACTTCCCTTATCTTCCCTGATCTTGCCTGAAAGAATAGCAAGGCAGGAAACGAAACATCATTTCTTCTCTGGCTCCCTCTAAGAGCAGCAGTTACCAGCTGCTCCTGGTGTTGACGTGTGCTGAAAGACTGATGCTATCCCAATGCATGTGCTGTAGCCTTGGTATAAAGCAAAATCTATTCCATATAAGAGAATGAGAAAGCACCAGATTAAAATCTCCTGGATTTCTATCACATTTTTTCAGAATGAGAAACTTAAGACTACTGGAAACATTTGCTAGAAGTTTTGAAATGGAAAGAAGCAGAATATATCACCAGGTTCTTGCCATTCCATACACTGTTTGTAGAACAACTGCTGCTGCTCCCTGAAGGCATTTAGCAGTGGTCACAGCTTAACAGCTACTAAGCACGTAAAACTACCTACTTGAAAACCCCTCTTGGGATTTTTACACACAACTTGTTCATCTTCCACACAAACACACTTAATAAAAAAAGCAAAATCTATTCCCACCTAGAAATAGTTTAGAGGTCATCTCAGGTATCCTAATGAGCCTTTTCTCTACATGCCATCAATCTTAACTCTTTCTTTCCAAAGCTGTCTTTGCCCTTTCTTCCCAGGCCTATTGCTTCTGAGAATCTGATTAGGCCACCTTATTTATCAAAAAAAACCCCAAAACTCTACCAGCACACAAAGACAAATAACAACTGCAGATTTTTCAGGAGGTACTGAAATTCTTGAAGATTGAGACTAAGGGTATAATTGCATTTGAAACTATACATTGATTCAGAATATATTCACAAGCTTTTATCCTGCTTTTACTGGAACGTAAGATGACCTTGTTTCTACTTTCAAAAGCATATATATATATAACCACATGAATGCATTTCAAAATCACTTCAGTTACATTTCTGAAAGCCATCAACACTAAATTTGTAGAACAAAAATATGTAAACATTTCAGCAACAGGGCTTGCAAAATCTAAAAATTATAAATATTGCACAGGATGTACCACTATTAGGAATACAAGCATGTATGTGCTCTAAACAGAAAACTGTATGACCTTAGTGAATTATATTTGTCTTTTAACAAATGAAGGTGAAAAGACAACAAGGCCAATGCTAAGAAAATTTTAAGTTTTTAACAGGACTTTCAGGTTCTACAAAATTCTATAGTAACTGTACAGTAATCTACTCATTTTACAGAAGATAGATTAAAAAAAAAAACCCTGAAACACTTATCTTTCTATATCAAACCCTATAAAACTTATTTTAAAGGAGCTAGAAAGACTTGGGAGTATCCTCTCAATTGGCACCTATTGAACTGACCTTTTATGTATCAGATGGCCACTGAAAGAAGGAAATTACAAGAAGTGATATGAATGTGGGGAGCACGAGGCCAGTGACAGCAGCAGAAATTTGCTGTGAATTAATGAGCTCCGGGACAGAGTAAGAAAGTAGGAAAATACTGGTATCTTGCAACATTCACGAGACACAAATGCTTAAAACACAAGTGACAAATGCATATCAAGAACAGCATCATCCCTGTTCTCTAAAAGTAGGTGTGAAGAGCCTTTTGTCCAACCTCTATCTGGAATGCCATGGCGTACTGGAGGTACAGGTGAAACAATCATCAACACAACTTTGCCAACACCTAACTTCTGAAATTGATTTGGCTTGAAAAAGTCTTAAGGTTACAATAAAGCATGACAATATTTATTCTAGTTAGAAGTAAAAGACTTGTTCTGTAAACAGAATTAGCCTGCACTAACCTATACTGTAACTCTTCTGTGCTGTAATCAATCAAATGACAATAGCGACAACAAAGCTTTTAAATTTCCACAGCCAAGGATCTTTTCCCTGCCTAGTCAAAGACAAAACAACTGCAGTAGGCAGACATTAAAAATAAAACTGATGACTGCACAACTCCCCATTAGTATGCAGAAGAACGGAGTTACAAACCTAGCACTGATCAGAATACATCTGCGTTGCACAGAGACACAGAAGCTTCCTGGTGCCCACAAAGGCCTTGTATGTGAAAATTCTGTCTAGCTGTTGAGATCCCTGGCTTCAAAACTTAAACTAGGTCTTCAGTGCTTTATTTTTTTTTTGCTTTTTCACCCTCTAGGTGAAGAATCTTTTCCTGATATCCAAACTAAACATCGCTATTACCAGGGCTGGCCTGAGATAAAAAGGAAGTCGGAGAATAGAGAGAACACAGATCAAGCCAATATGGTTAACAGCTACGTTCTGGTTTATTTAGCTAAGATGGCTACTTCTATACATTTCCATATAGTTTACATCCACAGCAGCTCTTCATTGGCATACAGCAGAGAAAAGAATGCAAACACTTATTGTTGACCAAACTCTTAAGGCAGCTACTGGTGTTCAGACTACTTACTATACATGTTATCTATTAGAAACCTCTCTGTGCCTTGTTAACACCTTAAGGGGTAATTGTCACTGCACCAGAGACTTGGCAGCTGAATTTCCACCTGTGCCACTGAGGCCTTACAGGCCTTCATCTGAGGCCCAGGCTAGGTGATTCACTCACAGTCCAAATATTCACTATCCTCAAAAACTCTGCTACACATCTCATGTCACAGCTTCATCTTGCTCCCTTGGGCCAGGAGAGTGGAGAGATGAGTACCTGTACCTCTGCTTGCCCTCATGAGGAAGCTGCAGACCATTATGAGATCTCCCCTCTCAGATTCATCTTCTCCAGGCTGAACAAACCAAGTGACCTCAGCCTCTCCTCATATGGCTTCCCCTCTAGACCCTAAATGTACCTGTAAAATCATACTGTCACCATTTTCTTTATTCTACTGCAACAGAAGTCTCTGATCACCAGTGTAACTCCACTATTCAGTGTTACTAAAATCTAAGGATGTGCTTAAAAAATTTAGTTTCTACATAGATAGAGTCTGTGTAGAAAAACATCACTGTTTCCAGAAGTTAGTTTTAGTGCCTGCATTTGGCTTTACATACAAGAACAGAAGCGGGAGGTTTTGTCCCTAGAAGTGCCCACTGTGCAAAATCCCAATTATTTCATGTCAGCTTGGATGGCCAATCCAGGCTGGGCCTTTCTAGATGGTCAGTGCATGAGAAGTGCACATGTAGAGGTTATTTTAAATTCAAGCTGCCAGACTGACTTCATGTGCTTCATGAAGGTCTGTGCATCATGCTGCAACCGAGCTGCTGTGCAATGGAGACAAAGTAGAAAACTGGAATTCAAGCACCCATGGCAAAAACTGTGTTAGTGACTAGCTGATTACTTATGCTGCAAGACTATGACATGAAGCATGATCAGCACGTGAAGCTGAAAAGAATGGCAGATTTCAGATTTGTTGCTGTCAGTAAAAATTAAAATTGTTGAAATGAGGCCACATAAAAATCAGAAAAAATACACAAACTACAGTTTGTGCTTGAGTTTACTTAAAAAAATAGCCCTGTTTTCATTAATGTCATTATTTTAATTTCAGCTGTATTTTGCCAATCATGGAATGAAGCTAAAGAGTGCTTTGGTTATAAGCCCCCTCTTTGCTGCTATCCAGGGCACAGTATCTTCTCTAACTGCAAGAATTACAAGCTATCAATGTTTTTAGCTGGCAGAAACCTCTCTAAATAAAGCTCTGCCCTAAGCCCTAATATAGGAACACAAAAGTTAAGTCTCACAATCTCACTACCAGCACCCTTCTAAGTCAGAATAAATTCTGTAAATTATGCTATTATAAGCAGGGGTTTTTTTCTCTCCTTTCACTCCTTCAAATTTTTTTTTCCTTCACAAGCAGCTGAGTGAACTTCTTACCATAGTGGTGATGAGCAAGAAGGCCCTGAAAAATGTCATGGGCCAAAGCCATGAGGATTTCATCAGACAGTGTATGAATATTTTATGTTACTGCTCTAAAAGCCATCTGGAATAATGGCTACCCCAAACCTTACTCCTCTTGCTTTCCCTAGTGGTTGGAGCTCATAATCTTGCAACAGCAAACTGTATTAAGCCCCCTGCCCCATCCAAAAAGAACAAGAAACTCTCCAAAACAAATCAACTAAACAAAAACATACAAACAAACACAAAACCCACCCACAAACAAACAAACCAACCAACAAACCCACCACCTTAAGAAAGCCAAAGAGCTCAGCTGCTTGATCTTACCTCTGGAGTTCATGTATAACAACACTTGCTAAAGTGTACACACACAAACCACAGAAGAGACAGACGACAAGAAGATCCAGGAACAAGAAATTAAACATATTTGTCCTTAGAAACAGGGGAGAAAGTGTTAATCTTAGTGAAATAGGATTCTTGCAGTACTGGCAGTTACTGTCAGGATAAATTACTTGCTTCAGCAAATACCAAATACAGAAGCAGGCCTGCCAGAGTGCCAGACTATCTCAAACAACCATCCCCCTTCCAGCAAAGCATTTCTACATTTAATTCGTATTTTGCCACTTTTTTCCTGTTCCCATTTTTGCATCTGTGCTTTGTTCCCTCTCCCTTTTTCAGCTATATTTCAGATAATGGCGGGAATTTGCAATTTAACATTAAAACCAAGATGAAATAAATCAAGAGGGGTCTTTTTTGGGTGCAACTTGCACAGAGAATCTTTTCTGAATGACACACGAGTAAAGCTATCACCGCTGGTATTGCATTTCCCCAAAAGATCTGAATGAAAAAGTAGTTTAAAGGTATGTAAATTATTTATTATTCTGACATATTGAAACAGTTCCATAAGAACAAGTATTTTCGGTTCTCACTGTGTCCAAAAAGGTTTATTCCTACCTGTATTCCGTAAAAAATAATGGAATAAAGTTCTGCATTGGAACCACGGCACAGACAAAACTAAATGAAATCTTAAGAAAAAAAAAAGCACAAGAATAATATGCTCTAGAAGACTCACCATATATCTATTTATACACTGATTCTACCACATGAACAAAAGTAAGCACTGGCTTTGAAATTATCACCCTACTACATGTTTTTCGAACTCTGATAAAAACATATTCCATAAGACATTGTATCAAACTACCAAAATCTCAATTTTTTTCCAGTAGGTTCTGCAAGACCACACTGCATTTCATTTAGCTGTCCACAGTTCTGAAAATCACTTACAAGCAGTACCCACTTAAACACTGGACACAGCACCATGCAACGATAATATTATAGGACCAAAGGTCATACAAAACTTTTTTTTTCTACAATTTAAATACTTAAATATTTAAAATATTTAAAAATGCTTCTCTAAGATCCTCTGCAGCATTCAGATACAAATATATGGGGGAAGGAAACTGAAAAATATCAAAATAATGAGAAGAATATTCTGTACTAATTCTAATACTAGTATTCTATTTTATACTAACTCTTACTAATCCTAGCCAATTAAGCTGCACATAATGCAAGTCCTGAAGTGACCAGAATGTGAGAAAATAATTTATCCAAATAATACTGTGTAATTATGTTTTTGTAAAACCTGGGATATAAATAGCAAAAGATTATATTCTGAGCCAGTAAATCACCCTAACAAATTGTTCAAGAAGCTGAAAAAAGATGCCATAAACACAAGATAATCAAAAAGATGCTTAAGTCGTGAAAAAAATAAATCAATTATATGAATAAACAAAGAGTCAAATATTGTACTGTATCAGCAAACTACAGCATATGGTAGAATATGGCCTACAAAATATAATGATGAATCTTGCACTGCCAAAACATAATGGCATCTTAATAAAGACAGACACAACTTAGAAAGAGCTTAATCACAAAAGCCAGAGGAAATACATTCAAAGTGCATATTCATTAGAGAAAGCAGTTGTGAAAGAACAATGCAATGACAGAATGACATGGCTATTGTTAAGATACTGAGCTTTCCTAACCTAAGTAACATTTTAAAAATACTTTCTGTTGGAAATTATATAACAGATTTTTGGTATGGGTTCACTTTTTCAATTCAGCAAATTCAATGCAGCCATCAGTGCCACTAGCAAGAGACGGTGGTGTATTTTAGGTGTATCTGTGAGAACTCTAGAGTTATGTACATATTAAAAAAAACACATGTATCTTCTGGAGTAATTTATTGTAAAAATGTATAAACATTATACAGCCATATACCCACAGACACACGCACAGTCACAATGAAACAAGGCTGTCAGGCCCATCATAATGTGAATTATAATGACAACCACATGCAAACACAACCTGTGAGTGTGAATCCACTTTGATGTCATTGTCGTACTCAGGGAGTCCAGGGCTAACTAACATCAAGGCAGAGCTCTCCACTGCCTAAATGAACTTTGAAAGAGAGCTTTGCTGAAATAAAAAAACTAGGCAGCAAAACTTATGCTGGTTGACTGGTTTTACAAAAGTCAGTATGATCAGCAATATTTTTATCATGGGTTATCTAAAATTCTACCTCGAATGTTCAGTTTGAGTACTCCAAAAAGACTAATCTTCTTTTCAACAGAAAAGTAGTCTACACAAAAGGAACGCAAAGTTCTTCTTTCTGATGGAGCAAATCAGTAAAGGTGGGATTTCTCCCACATCTGCTCATGTGGAAGATTTGCTCACTTACTAAGTAATGAATTTGGTTTCATTTTTCAGCTATAAAACATCCAGACCCACTAAACTGTTTTTCTCTACATGCATCCTGCCAGTCTTAATTTTGAAAGCAATTGTTCCATAGCACCGTGCATGAGGGTAGGAGTACAAGTTTAAGACATCCAAAGTTGCATCACAAAGTGTAGAGGTGGAAAACAAAAAGGGGTTGGGGGACTGGTGAGAAAAAAATGCTCATTTCCATAGCAAAATAATTGACCCAAACACTGCCTTCTTTCTCTGTGCTTCTACCAAAAGTTTATTAGCAGCAGAGGTCTTACACAGATGAGCAAGGCTGGAATGGCTGTACACTAGAGATTTAAGAACTTATTTCACCACTGATCTAGTTTTATACCACAGTTTGAATGAAACATGAAGAACAATCTTTAGAAGAGATTTTTGCATGGAGTGGCAAGTAATGGAAACTGCTCCTCTATTTCCACAATGGCAGTTTGTAGCTGTGACCAGAGATATGGTTTTCTTCATATAATAAAGCAAAATAAAAAGTTTAAAAACAAAACCAAACCCCCCCCCCCCAAATCCCACCATAATGATTTGCCCGGAAGGGACAGGAAAAATAGTGCCCCATAAAAGAAATAATATTCCCAGGGTATAAGTGATCTTTGGCTAGTCATTCATTCTATTTATACTGCTTAAAAGAGGTGTAAGGATACAGTTTGACAACTTTCTTGGCTGCGTTATGACATCCTGAATTTCTATTGAGGCAACATCAGTTATCTCTGAACATGTATTTGTTCCTATTTAGGTTGTCTTCACAGAGATTTGACACAAGAGCTGTTGGTGAAAAGAAGAATCATCCTCTTCAGCTTGCAAATGAGGATACTGCTTTTACCTGACAACTTCTCGATACTTTCTGTTGAGTCCAGGAGGAAAAACAGAGGAGAGTTTTAATTAAAATTTAAAACCAACTCCTAGTCATGAGTAACTTTGCATGTTACATCCACGAGCTCTTCATTACATGGATGATTATTGTCCCTGTAAAGGGAACTTCCCATGAACACAAAGACATAAGGAGAAAGAAAGATGAAGAGAGCAGCATTTTGACAAGGCACCAAGTACCAGCTGGATTAAATGCACCTGTGCTATTTCCCACCTAGCTGAGGCTCTGACCAGAGGCAGAGAATGGCTGTATTTGTAATATTAAGGTACATAAGGGAGTGAAATACAGACTAATAAACATATGCAATATTTCTTTAGATACAGCACATGCTCATGAAAAAATACATGTCCCTACCAACAGGCTCTGGAAAATTGCATAACTAGGGTGTGAGATATGACCCTCATGTGCAATTTCTAAATCCTCTCCCAAAAGAATGTTTATTTTTCTGTCACTGGGATTCATCATGTAAGCCTTGAAACAAACCACTTCATCTTCATGAATTCAAGTGGAGGCAGGCTGCACAAAATCAGCATTATTATTTTCTGTCAAAACCATAAAATCGTAACAGTCCAGCTACCCTGCAGTGAGCAGAGATGACATCTACTAGATGAGGGTGCTCAGTTGTAAGCATGCTGTATCAGCATTTCTCATATCTTTTCTTTCTTCCACTAGAAAAATGACCAGCACTGTTCTGATAACTGGGCTACAGAGTAATAGAATGCAGTGTGCAGAGAAAACATTAAACAAATCTGCAGCACAGAGCTATGCCAGGATCCAGCTATGCTATAAACTGTGAGAATTTCTCCTTTGACTACACTAGCACTTGTTTCAGAAATTCTGGATGACCAAAGCATTAGAGATAATTCAGAGATCAGATTGAAATTCTGCAGAATCATGCTTATGGTCATATATGAACACAAATATTGAAATGGGTAACTACATGCACAGCTGGCACTCCACTGTCTGAGTATTAGACCTACATTTTCATCTGTTACCTTTTGTTCTTCTTGAACATCTATTTACAGTAACATTTACCAGTTTCACTGCTTTATCTATATAACCAGTCATTTTTCAGTGTCAGGAAAACTCAAACCTATCATGAGAAAGAAAATATCTTAATATATAGGGGGAATACAGTGTACTGCTTCAGAAGTTGAGAGACTATTTAGATGAGGACAACTTTTTGATTTTAACCAAAATTTAACTATTGGACTTGAAGGTAATGGCACCAACTATAAAACTCATATGAAATGCTCTTTGTAAATTACAAAACAGTTTGATGAGTTGGTATTTTCATAATAATAAATTTGCAGGGAAATCAATTATAATGAAGCTTAGGTGCCGTGCCCTCCATCCTCCTATTTTCAATTATTTTTTTCCTTTAAAAAATGGATAACTGGGTAACTTATTGGGATACTTGTTAAACCTGGCAGTATTATACATTTTTTTAATCAGAAATTCTTCCATCTACCTCCTGTCATTTAACTCAAATTACTCATGAGCCCTAATAACTTAGTATAATCAATTCCTTCTATAGACTCTTGCAGACATTCTGGATTTCTTCCACCACTTGCTCATTATTTTGCCATGCACTTTTTGGTATTTGTAGATTTATCACAAAATGCAATTGGTGTGATCAGCTCTATTGGTGGGATTTACCTGACTGACCTGCAGCAACTGATCAAAACCATGGAAGTACTAAATGAGAAAATGGTTTCAGTTTTGCAACAGTTATAATTTTATGGTGTTCGGCCGCAGGTTAATCACAGCCAATTGCACAGAACTGCTGATGTAGTGACATTACATATTAATAGGGTTACTATTTTTAATGCCTCTCTGCAAAGTGCTGCTAGGACCTGGCTTGTTGAGGAGTCTGGGGCACAATCTGTGGAAATTTGTGCTGACCTGGAGCACACTGCCCTGCCATATGAAAATGTTTCACTCAGACAACCACAGGAGAAATCAGAAAGAAGTGATGAGCTGTTTCTTAATACATGGAGTAGATACTTTTATCACCACCACCTCTACATGTGGAAGAGAACTTGTTTTATGGTCAGTCTGGTTTCAGTGAGGCTGCAGCACATAAATACACAATCTACAAGGATTAAGCCACTAAACCAGTGGCAGAACAAACAGAATAGAAAGGGAGAAATTTTTCACTTTCAGTATTAAAAATTAAGGGTATTCATTTCAGACTGATAATGTCAAAGTGTGGCTCAAAAACATTCTGAACGTAGTTCAACAGAACTTTGATGTGAGCATGGGCAATGACAAACTGATAACTAAGCTGAACCAGCTCAGAAGGTCTTTTCCTTGAGGCAGGATTAGTGTGACTCCACAGGAGCCCAGAGCTATGTGCCCATCCCGACCTGTAAGCTCACACTCCAAAGTGCTCAAAAAGTGCCAGCAAATGAACACTGTCCAGCAGCATCTGTTGAGAAGTACATAGATCCTTAAGAGAAAAGGAGTCCAGGAAGGCTGGACATTTCTCAAGAAAGAAATCCTAATGGCACAGGAACAGCTCATCTCCATGTGCCAAAAACAAGCTGGCAGGGAAGATAACCAGTGTGGCTGAACAGCGAGCTTTGACCAGAACTTCAGGAAAAAAAAAAGTAAGAAAAGAGAATTTGAGATCTTTGCAAGAAGAGGAAACTCAGGAGGACTACAAAGACTTCAGGAGGTTATCCTGGGAGAAGATTAGAAGGGATGAAACCGAACTGGAACTTAATTTGGCTACTGCCATATAAAGTAACAAAAAAAGTTCCTATAAATACATAAACAAAAGAAAGGCTAAGGAGACTCTCTATCCTTTACTGGACGTGGGGGGGAAAACAAAGTGACAAGTGATAAGGAACTTAATGCAGCTTTTGCATCCATCTATAGTAGTAATATCAATTGTCCTCAGGGGACAACTCAGAGCTGAAGGACAGGGACAGGGAGCAGAATGAAACCACCATAATCCAAGGGGAAATGGCCAGGATCCTGCTAGACATGCACACATCTGTTGCGCCAGACAGGATCCACTCAAGGGTACTGAGGGAGCTGGTGAGAGAGCTCACTGAGCCATCTTCAATCATTTACCCCCTGTCCTGGCTCACAAGGGAGGTCTCTCCCAGTTGACTGAAAGGTAGCAAATGTGATGCCCTTCTCTAAACAGGGCTGGAAGGAGGTTGCCAGAAACTACAGGCCTGCCAGCTTGGTGCCAGATCCACTTGTGTGCCATCACATGGAATGGACAGAATTCTTCCTGCACTTTGAGAATGGGTAACTGAATAACTGCCATTGGGTTTATTCATTGTTATTAAACACCTTACAATGGATAATCTTAGAATAAAACATCTTCACTGCTAAAGTGAATATCTGATTATATCCACTTGCTCCAAATATTCTCTACTACTCAGATATCCTCCCAGTAAAAAAAGCATGCCAAGTGCAGCTATGGGGTGTTCTGCCTTTCTTTGCAATCAGCTGGGCATGGGTATGCCAGTGTACATTTCCAAGTGAAAAAGCCAATTTAACGTGATAAATTTAAATCACATTACTAAATCTAGTACATTTTTTATTAGTTATTTAAATTTGAGTATACGCAGTGTCAACATACCATGAAATGAAGGAGTTACCAATTTCCAGCATGAATTACTTGATAAAAGGGACTGGGTTAGATGCAGAGTTGTTGAATAAATCAGCAATGCTACAGTGGTTAATTACAAAGTTACTTAAAGGAAGAAAACCTGCAGTATTTTACAGTGTATTAAACTTGCATTTGGTTCCTAGCATGGCTAACACAGTATTGGAAAATACGAGACATTTCATAGAGGACTGAAGGAAATGCTTTAATGTCTCTAAAAACCACAGTTAAGGGCCAATTCCATATTGACCAGCAATCACACTACAAAATATCCAAACAGCAATTAGCTTTCTCTCAGTACTTTCCATCAGCAGATTGCAAGTGCAGTATAAAAGGGGACTCTATAATTATGCTTATTTTACTGATGAGGTGAAAGATGCATGGGGAGAAGTAATGCAGCCAGTGATATCTGACAGACTAATTGCAGCCTGAGTGGTATCACTCTGCCCCACTAATCTCAGGCAACCCTAATGGCCAGTCTCACAGCAATTTTGACATAATTTTCCACATTTCTTTTTTTTTTTTTTTGCAGGTGGTTTTTTTTCCAAATGTAATCTAAAGACACTGTATCGGACACATTAACTTTTAATGACAGCCACAGGCAGCTGCAATTTCCCTCAGTAAAATAAATGATTAATTAGTAAAACACAGTATGCAATATATGTCCAAAGTGACTTAGTCCTATTGCTAATTGTAGCAATTAGCTAAAGCTCCATAGCTTGCATGGTGTTTCGCAGAGCTCCAAAAAAAAGCACGGGCTGAATAATTTATATTCCAAATTACACAAACATATAGACAATGTATCTTAATTTTCTAGATTAGAAACCAATAAGGTCACTTCTGATAGCCCCATAAAGATATCTAAAAGTAGAATTACGCAGCTGATAAACTACATATTTCATAAAGAATACAAGGAAAATACGACCTTATTTCTACATGCCTAAAGATTTTCTTTTTATTATGGCACTCAGTAAAATGAATCAAGAAGCTCGACAACTAAAGTTTGAATGGAACCCCATTATCACTGACTAAATGGATTCCTTCCCAATACAACTGTACTTTTCCATTATGTTTATTTCAGCATAAAGACCTTCTCTTGCGAGGCACAAAGCCAAAACCATACAAGTTTTTCTCATATGTCTCTGCCTGAAATGTTCGACCAAACATTTTAGAAAAACCTTTAAATGTCCCCTCGATTAGCCAGACTTCAACATTGCCTAAGCCAGCCATAACTCAAACCATAAAAAAGTCAACAGATGGAAATTATTTCATTCTCATCGGGAAGACTACAGGAAAGCCAACATATTGCTTGATTAAGAGGCATTATATATTCATTATTACTGATAGCAATGAGTGAGAAAGAAGCTACAGTCTAGTTTTCAGAAGTTTAATATCAATTGTTCTATACTTTTCCCCTAAAATGGGGGAGAAAAAATGACAGATTAATTGAAGAAACATTCCAAGCAGAGAGGCATGTCTCAAGTCAGAAGGTAAAGAATCAATGTCTTGGGAGTGGACAAAGCCCACAAATTTCATTCATTCAACTCCTATTTTCTTGTCTCCTCTCTTTTCAAATGTGAGGAGTTATTACGGTCAAAAGGTTCAGTAGTATAAAGACTTGGATAAAAGAAAAACAGTCAAAACAAACATCCAAGAGCTGGAGAGAAAAGGGAAACCAAGAAATCATGGACAGGGTGCAAAACATCTGGCGTTGTCTGCTGTGCTGAAGTGGCTTTTACCAAGCTGTCCGTGCTGGGTAGTACAGGTAATACCCCGGTAGTACTTTTTAATGAAATTATGCATCTCACAGGTCCTGGTTACACAATTTATTGCATATTTGTCCATCAGAAATGGAACATTCATGTGAAAAAGTTGCAGATAAGACAGAGAGATCTCCCAGAGCACTTGGAAAATCAATGAGTTTCCTCACAGGCCAGGGCCCTTCAGACCATCCAGCTTTGTTCAATGAGGTTTCCCAAAACATTGGGGAACAATCTGCCTTATGAGCCTTACATGGGCCAAACACATAGAAAATTATTAGTAGACATTTTCAAGGCTTTTTCACTGAAAGTGAAATAGTAATTAATTCTCTTAATTGAACAATCATTCATTACCCTTTTACTAAATAACATTCTCAGTCTTGAAAGTTACTGCCATGTCTTCAATTTCCCTTTTCAAGATAAGACTAATAACAAGCCTGTAAGTCTGCAGCACAGTACAGCATACATTGTATGCAGTTTTTCCATTTAGATTCTTCAATTACAAGCAACTGCAACAAAAAAAAGCATATTTTAGTAGCAAGTATTACATTTTGGCAGATCGTAATTAAATTATTCCTTGGAAGCAGTGCTCAGTGCTTAAGAAGAAGGATTACACTGAATAACAGGGCTAATATTTTAACTCAATTAGCATGTTATTTTTCAATAAAGAGGTATACACTACTGTAATTCCTTCTTCTAAGGGTAATATCAGGTATAACACAGAAACACTGCAACTTTTTTTTTCTGGTAAACCATGTAATTTTCCCCATGTAATTTGTACGCTTTTTATATTTTTGAAGTGGATGAAGACATGTGAAATATTATTACTTTTATAAATATATAATCTTATTTTACACTCTTGCAAGTATAAAATATTTCAATTCTATGTAAGACTGCCAGAGACTATGTTTGACTACATCTAAAAATGCCTGAGCATTCCATGGTAAGGAAAGAATTTTTCTTCTATGTCTTTTGTTCTGTACTGTTCTGAGTTTGATTTATATTACTGGTTGGGGCAGAAGTGATTTTTGGATGAAAAAATTACATCTAGCAGCAATGGAAGTAAGTGATCTTCTCCATGGAAACTGTCTGCTAAATATGCTCAGATGACTTATTTATCAGATTGTTCAATACAATATTTCAATTTTATGGGATTATATTTTCCTGTAATCTTTCACTAATAATTTAAAAGTGGCATAAATGTATAAATGTCTGAATTTCTTAAGATAATCAAGTTGTGTCATTTCAATATAAATTGCTAACACATTTCAAGGTCATGTCCTTGGTTGTTCAAAGTAGCTACTCAGGTTCTTTCAAGGTAAATTACAGCACACATGGACATCCAAATGTTCCTACAATAGGAAAAGGCTATTTTGATTTCATAGGGCAAGACGAAAAGAAAACTACAGAGACACACTGTGTTACAGCCAGTTGGGGAGATGAAAATTATATAGTACAAAGGAACAAACAAGTAAAAGACTGAATGACTAAGACGAAAAAATAAGATCAACGACTTATGTGAGGAGGTATTAATAACTGGACATCAAATTCTGGCGAGTCACATGAAATATCCTATATTCCTTCCACAGACATCACCTGGGAATGCTTTTAAAGATCAAGTACTGAAACATACAGCATATTTCCAAACAGAAAATAGTAGTAGATTCTTACACAAGTTTAATGTAACTCTAAGTTAAAACCAAAATTCTTATCCTTACTTTCATGGTAAGAAAGCCCTTTCCTGAGCATTATAGAATTACTCACACTAGAAGCAGCAAAGAATGCTGCCAGTATTACCACCTGAATGTTAGAACTGCTATGTCACATAATATCATAATTCTTACATATTTCCAGATAAAATCAAGTTACAAATCCTTTAAATTCACTCTATGTTCTCACATTAATTCTCCATTAGTTGCTTTTTATATAATTATTTCAATTCTGGATTCAGAAGTGCATTTAGGATCCACATAGCACAAATCAAGCTTCTAGTGAACTGAAGGAAACTGGAAAGGCTGGGGCTTGCCAATGAGCAAAACCCATGCTGTTTAGGAGGGGTAACTGCAAACTGCCATGACTAAACCTTCAACAAACCTTTTCAGATAGGACAACAGTCAGCTGAATTTAGCTACAGGTGACCAAGAAGTGAGCAGTAAAATCCCCCCAAATTATTTTCAGTCCTTATTATATGAAGTTTCAAGGGGAGAAATTCTGTTTCTATCTTCAGGAAAAAAGTTACAATGATGTAGTGACATATTGGAATGGCTACCCAGAGATGATGTGGGGACCCCATTAAGTTACCAAAAGTTTCAGTGGACAAGGATCTGAGAAACCTCTTCTGAGTCAGTCTTGCTTTGAGTAGAGAAAGTGGATCTCCAGAGAGCCCTCTGAGCATAAATTATTCTGCATTTCTATGAACCGTATAGATAAAAACAAACAAACCTTTCTTGTAGATCAAAAAGGTAAAGCAAACTGCAATTTGCTAAAAATGAAGATAAAAGTTCACAGCATATACCTGAGTAAAGGCTCCACAGCAGGAAAGTATACAAAAAATAATTCAAAACAATCTTATTTCTCTAAAATTCTAAACAGAAACAGACACAAAAGAAAATTTTCCAAGCAAACCAGCAGTCTATAGGGGAAGCAGGCGTAAAGAACAGGACAAGCCAGGACTCTTGAAATTGTTAGGAATAGATCAGTGAATGGCCTACAAAATCTGATTTCAGCCACCATTTACAAACTCAAGCTGGCAACCTTTTAGTACTGTTACTTAAGAGATTTTTTTTTCTTCTGCCTCTCTCCCCTAAATGAATTGCATGCGACTTCATAATGGATAACAACTGTAGTAAGAAAACTGAAAAGCTCTAAAATACTGGAAGAAAACAATACAATGTATTTTGACCTGAAGCAGTTGGCCTCCCCGTCCCCTTTTTAGCACAAGTCCAAAAAAAGCTTTACACTCTGGACACCAAGATGGCAGAATCATTTAAATTCTGCTGAAGTATAAACTTTCTGACCTTCACCATGTTGAGGCATGACTATTTATACTTCTGCATCAATTCCATGTATTCAAGACATATTAAAAGACATCAAGTCCATAAACTTTACTGACCCTTTTCTGCTGCCTAGCTCATTAATGCTGAAATACATTAATCTAACAAATAAGTGGGTGATTACCTCTTGAAGAACCCTCTTCATTTTCAGAAGCAATGTCTTTACAGCCGTGCAGTCTTGGAGCATCAATCTGAAGGGCAGAGACTCAATGCCTCCACCTTCTTCCAGACCAGTGAAAGGCCACTCCACAGATGGGCTGCCAGCCAGCTGGCTGACACGAGGGTACCTGGCTTCTCCTTGCTCCACCTCCTTTGACAGCTTCAGGGACAGATTCCTTGTGAGAGAAAACAGAAAGGTCAACACTAAAATATGAAAAAGAACTAATAATTTGAGGGAGTGCTAATTCCTCTGAGCTTAAGGACATTTATACATTTGTTTTTTGAGCCTGCTAGCATGAATGGCCTTTATAACATACACGTAGCCATATGGTGTTAGCAATAAAATACCCATTTATAAAAGGACCATATTCTACAGGAATTAAAACCATGTTCTAGCTCACGCCCTTCAAAAGAAAGCCATTTTCTTAAAACAAAATATCCTGTGGGCAAAACTTCTACAGGTCTATTTTATTTCAGTTGAGCTTTACAAAAAAATGAATCTGTCATGCACCTTCAGAAGCTAAATCAAATCACAATCTTCCATGAGCTTTAGCTTAGAATTCAGAAAGAAAAGAAAACTGCAAAAAATAGTATTCCTTTCTGGGCTGGCCCAGTGACATAAGATGAACCTGCTATTGTATAAAATGGAATATGGAACGTAATTAATCTGCACTCATTCTTAGGTTACTCCTAAAACTATGCAAGCACAACATGAAACAAAACAACAGTAAGTTCTGATTGAGAATCCATTAAAGACACAGAAAGACACAAAGATTTTAATGGACTTTAAAGGTAATGAAAGACCATTATTTTGCTGCATACACACTATCTTCCTTTAATATCAAACCAAGTTATCTGGTTTTCCCATGATGAAGAAGGTCATACTAAATTAACTCAGTACAATTAAAGATGCTAGCATAAGCAGTGAAGAAAATCACAATTATTATTCATTTAAAATATTGTTTCAATTTTCTATTCCATCTGAATTTTTATACAACAAAACTGATTCTCCCATGGTTTGGAAGGACAAAGAATATTTGCCCACATAAAATTTTCCTTAGCTTTGATTTCATAGGATCCACAGACAAAACCAGATTAATGTGATTTCTTAAGACAAACAATTCCCAGTGCCATACTTAAAAAACTGTAAATTAGAATACTATAACTATCTTTTATGGATGGTTCATTTGTATATTTTGAAAGCTATGCGATAAGCAGTAAATAAAACATGTTAGATCAAGCAATGTAACACAGAGATCACACATGAACAGATTCTCATGATGGCCAATGGAACTAAAAGTTCAGGCTTTTCAAGACTCATAAACCAACCAAAATTAGTCTGTTTTAATTTTAAAATGCATTGAAACATCTTTAAGTAGAATATTTTGCATCCTTTAAAATAAAAACATGAGGGGATGGTAGTTATTTTCAAGTGAAAGATATTAAAGCACTGATGTTTTACAGCCTTTAAACAAGACCCAGGTATAAATCATGTCAAGAAAAAACAACTTATGAAACTGAAGTATAACATAGGCCACTTTAAAGGTTTGTAACAGATGCCATATTCAAACTATTGGAATCTACACTTGCATAAGATTTATGTATCCAGAAAAGGACATTATTTAAATTAAGATGAAACAACCAGGTTCTCTTTTTTTTCCCCACTCAGTGTCTGCAGACTAGAAGATGGATTATTCCTTAGAATATTTTGCACATTCATTTCATATGTCTCATTTAAGTTTCATATTCCTCACACTCCTCTACAGGCATTCTATGTGGGTCCCCTCCTGGCCCTGAGAAAGGACAAATTTAAGATGTACTGTCTCCCAAAAGGAGTCTTCCACTGCCCATTATCAACGAGAAGAACCTGGTATCACCAGCCATGCCCTGCTCCCCCACTGATGAGGGGATAAGCAGTATTCTTGGAAAACTACTCTTTTCTCTGGAAGAGATACAGTGTTGATGTATAGGCTATAGATGAACTGGAAATACAGCAATTCTGAATTTCTAATAAAGAAAATATTTTCAGTTATTTCACTGGGCTTTACGTTGATATCACACTGCTCAACACACAAAATTACCACCATTTCAAACGCAGAATCTTGTACTAAAGTATGAAAAGCACCATAATAACATATCACCACTCACAGTCTTAAGAGTTTAAAATCAGACTCAATATCTACTTGAAAATGGTGAGTCAGAGTTAGCTGGTATACAGAGAGCATTCAAATTACACAGTTCTCCCTGATAATTCAGAGGTACTTTAACTGCTCTGTGACAGAGAAACTCAACACTCTGATACAACTCATTCTACTTGCGGCAGAAAAAAGAAGCTCATTTAAAATTCATTCCAGAAATGGTATTTCATCAGGTTCATTATTAACAACATCTAGGTGGTCTGTTACATTATTATTATTATTATTATGGTAATTCACTGCAATTCATCTCAAAGCAGCAGAAGAGATTTAGAAATAAAAAAAAAAAAAAACAACCATTCTTCCTAAACAAGAAGTTTCACTTGATTAGTAAAACATCTCACCCTCTGAAATTAGAGTAGGGGCTGGTTCCTCAAATGGTAGTGCAGGAATTCCTTATGGCCAGGCCCCTCCACCGTCCTAATATGGATTCATTGTAATAAAAATATTTCACAAATGTTTTTATTACAAATATTATCTGTGACAAACTTCTTAAGCCCTTGGAAAAAAGTCTCAAAGGTCTATTTTAATGCCCAAAAGCAATGTATTTCCTTTAAGTGACAACATTAACTAGGTAATATTATCAACACAGATTATTTCAGAAAGGCAATTTGGCCACTTTTAAATACATGGCTATGGCCTGAGCTCTAAATTCACCTGCCATATGCTCAGGCTGAGCTCCTACTTTAATAAAACCATCCCAGAAAATGTTCTGAGCACTGGAAGTCACTTTCAAAATGCTTCTGAAATGGCTTGATCCAGCCCTGTTACCACTCTTTCCAGTGATTCCCTGGCATGGTTTGGTTGTCAGTACAGGCAAATTGGATGGGACCACTCCATTTTGGAGGATGCCAGTGGTGCAGGTGTGCGCTGAAGTACCATCCCACACAGATGTCAGCTCAAATCCCTGAGCATGGCTGGGCAACCGTGAATGATAACAGGGAAAAGGACACAATATTTGTAGAATTATTGCCATCATAAGGTCAGAAAATCCACAGAAACATTGCTACAATCTGTAAATACTAAAACAGGGTGAAAAACCTGTGCAACTCAACGGTATTTCGTGCCTGCTGGCTTGTTTCTTACATATCTGGACATCCCCACTGAGCATCACAAATCTATTCCCTCCTCTCTTTCTAATTGACACAAAGAATCAGAAGCTACAATATCCACAGTCAGTAAAATGGTAGTGCTGTTAAAGCAGATTTCTAGTTCAAAAGCAGTCTTTATTGAAATAGTATGCTAGCATTAAAATAATCAATCACTGGCTTTCACCATTTAATTGCCTCCATCAATCCAATGCAACCACATGTTAAGTAAGAGACACAGTTGTGCACCTCCTTTGAAAGCTCCTTTTCCCTAGAAAGGTAGAACAAAACTGATTTTCTTACACTAAAGAATTCTTAAAAGGTTGTATTAAGAAAAATAGGAAAAAAAGGGAAAATAAAAAGAAAATTTTAAAAAGGAGGAAAAAGGAAAGAAAAAAAAAAAAGAGGACTCAAAGACACGGATTTGCAGGTTGAGCTTGTTTAAGTTATTCTTCCCTTCCTACTGATCCTCAGATCAATGATTTGAAGAGCTTATGGTAATTTGAACTTCACTTACATAAAGATCCCCAGATTATGTGGACTTTAATCTTCTTAGTTTTCATCTGCAGTGCTCAAGATGTTGCTAAAGCAGAATTAGCCTAAACTAATACAATTGGTTCCCCTGAGTCTACTTCTCTCGATATCAGCTTAACAGAAGAGAACCCATGTAACACTGTTGGCATCAGGAAGGCTCTGAAAGCAGAGCAGAAGACCCCAGCCTCTATTAGAGGAGCTGAACATGGCTTCTTTCTTCCCTGAGGGCTTATCTTCTAAAGCAGGGTCTTAGAAAACACCTTACATCTCTAATTTTCAGTGTTTAAGTGTGCGGCTGTATTCATAAATCAAGATACTGTGTATATACATACACAAATTTTATAGCTCCATATATATATCCATATTTGTAAAAGTCATACATATACTTATATAGAAAGACATAAAAATTTGGTCTTCGTAAATTTTTCAGGAAAAACAACTAGTTCTTATTTGTCCATAGCTTGGCCTATCCTTTTACATTAGAAGAGAAATGTTTTTAGTTTCATATAGAGGTTGTGTCCTGAAATCCTATTTCATATTCATATAGAAAGCCTTCAACCCATATTTCTTTCTCCCATCCAGATTTTTCTTTTTCCTCACTAATAGTAAATAGGTCTTCTTCATTCAGAAAATTAACTAATTGCTATTTTGATAAAGATCCCTCAGCTGGAGCACATGAGACATGTAAGAGCAATTGCTTTCCTCTGATTTTTAGAGGAAAAGCTGCCTACCTCAAACACTTCCAAAATTCAGCTCAAACCACTCTCTGGCTCTCCTAACATGAAGTACATTACCTGTGAAACCCTACTATCATCCCATACTGAATCTTAATGCCTGAGTGATCTCCTACTAATCTCATCTAGACATGCTCTATCCCAAACAATTCACAACTGAAATACAGGTACATATGTTGGAAAAAAATAAAGGCCCATCACCATACTTAGCAGAATTAAGGCACAGATTTTAAAAAGCATGTTCTTAAATAATACAATGAACATGTAAAATAATGCCCTGCTAGGTGCCTAAATCTTCTCAAGATCTAGTATAATGCCCTGCTAGGTGCCTAAATCTTCTCAAGATCTAGTCAAGGGGGATAAAAAAATTGGCAAACTCCTCACTGAGCTCTGAAAACACAGGCTTTGCAATACTAAGATAAAAAGCTAACTGGAACTTAAAACACTTGGCTAATTACTCATATTAGCATTCTTTGGCATCAAAATTTCTACCTCTGTCTTGCATTGCTTCTGTTCTAACAGAGACTGCTTCAGAAGTTGAAGGGATAAGATCTCAGAGTCTTTTTCATCAGTGTGTCATAAGGTACACATTGTTTGACATTTTACAGCTTTTAGAGCTGTGTATCCTTTATTGATGCTATGACTTTTCAAGGTCAGCCTTTTAGAGAAATGATGTCCAGTATTTGTCACTATCAAACTCTCCACCCACACACAAGTGTGCACACAAACCCTAATGGCCAGTGCTGCTCGAAGTTAAGAGACTGTCAACCTTTCCCACTAAAACTTCTTTTCTTTCCAAGGTTTCTATCACAGTCATAACGACATCCTTTGGGTTAGAATATGGTGATCAAGAAATGCAGAATCAAGTTTAAAAAACCCAATAAACTAAAACATGCCTTTCATCTTCCAGCTGCTGGTAAAAGGCCTGTCAAGCCCTTAAAGCTGTTAAGGGCCTGTCAAGCATTTCTTTCCTTTCTCTAAACTCCACAGGAGTTAAGAGTTCTGTTCATATTCCCTGATCTAGCACAACACCACTTCAAACTTCAGCCCTTTTCTTCCTCCTGCAACCTATTAAGAAAATTTAAATGTGATAAGATAATGTAATGAATAATCAGATAATGTTCAAAAAATAGCTCCTTGGAAAAGACCAGTGGGGCTTTCTCATTTTCAAATATTAACAGTGCAGTAGTAAGTAAAGCATTGAAGACAAACCAGCAAAAGTAAATGAGGCTGGCTTGACCTAGACTTTGGTAGCATCAGTCTTTTAAAATCCCCCCCCCCCCAAAAAAAAAAAGGTCAGCAGGACATCATTTCTGAAACTATTTTACAGCTGTTAATTAACACTAAGTCTCTGATCAGAGTATAAAAAGAAATTTTGCCTGTTCCTGTTCATGGCAGGGGAGTTGGAACTAGATGATCTTTAAGCTCCCTTCCAACCCTGTGATTCTTTTATTTGGACAAAGGATCCATCTCCCTGCAGACATTGAAGTGTTTGTAAAAACTACACACTTCTGACTGGATGCTGCCTCAGTACAGACTAAAACTAAAGAAAGACACTTGGTGCTCTCTCTGAATCTCACTCCAAATGCACTGCACAGAACAGATCAACTCAGCTGACCTGGGACTAGAGCCACAACATTTTGAACTAATGTATTAACGACAGGCACTGAAACGTGTCCAGAAAACCTAATACTATTGGGGGAAATGGGAAAAAATGAGGGGGAAATCTGTTTTTCACTGTCACCTTCTAGATAAGAGCAACATTTCTCTTCATCTTTGCTCTACATGCTTCTGTCTTTCCTTTAGAAAATGTGCAGATGCAACATAAAACTTTCAAGATTTTACTAAGTTTAAAAAAAAATGCCTGTAAAATCACAATGGATATTGGACTTGATTACTGCTTTCCAAGAAGCACAAGTAGTACACTCCATTCAGTTACCAAACCACATTCCATTACTTAAAAACAAATTGTCAAATGCTTCCTACTTTTGCTATCAAAACTTTATAAAATCCTGATCAAAATTACGTGTATTTTAAATGAAAGAAGAAAAAAAAGAGGCTAACAATTTTCTGTGCTCAGTAAGAAGGTACTGGTCTGTTAGAATAGGCTTTAGTGGTAAGACAGGTATGCCAGCAGGAAAGGTTAAATTCACTAAAAGACAAAAGCACAGCAGGAATATTTGCTTAGTGGCAAGCACAATTCACAGGCATGGGTAAGACAGACAAAGAAGGACATCCAGTGAGACCAGAAAATTAAGTGGAAAATTCATATACTTTATAAAGGAGACATGCCACTCACTTCAAGAGGTGTCTGAATTGGTTTTTAAATACCTGGGAAGCACCTAATCATATTATTACTGCCTACCCCAAGATATTATCTTCTGATGAGCTATTAAGCATTAAGAACACTTCTGTGGAGCAAGCAAGCAATTCATTATAACTAGCATTGGCCAAGAGGTTCATCTGAGATACAAAACAGATTTTAAGAGGTCCAATTAATATTTACTAAAATTCCTTCAGCATTCTGCTGAGTTTCCCTATATCCCAAACCCTGCCTATCTTCTCCCTCATCAGGTTACTCAGGGAAGTCATCTGGGATTGGGTTCAATTACAGGAATGTCTAGATTTCTGACCAAGCCAGGGCTTAAAACCAGATACAGACATCTAAATAATCATCCTACAGGTTATCATGCTACAGCCACACACATTCTTCTGTTAGCAAAAATGCACATGCCTACAGGATTAGATGCCATAGACTCAGAGAAAGAAGAAAAAAATGTCAGAGGAGCTGAGTAGTTAAGGCATGCCCTGTACAATTAGGTAGTTAAAACTGTGTGAGTGTTCAAGAAATTCCAATCAGTAACCCTAAAAGTTAGCACTAACTCTATATTGTCATATAGTGAAATATCAATTCAGTAACATAACATTAAACTACTCACTAATTACAAACACAGCATTCTGAGTCATGATACCTTTCAATACTCTTCAATGGAATCAACACAATGGACTTTAATTTTGGTGAAAATATATGATTAAACATTTATGATTAAATGTATCCCTCCCTTCTCCTTGCCCTCTAGCAGTTTTTAGAATAAGGAGTAGAAAACAGTCACATATAAATTCAGAGGATACCATCCAGCTATGCTACGCAGCAATCTTATTTATAAATATGTCAGGAGGAAACTGCAACTTTAAAACCTGGCCTTTTTTGTTATCACATACAACAGTTGGAACTTTATGCTAACATTAAGAGAGCTTTTATGTTAAATCCTCTTTTATGGCCAATAAATGAAAGCATGGAGGGGATTCAGGAACATAATTTATGAAGAAACGCAGACCATGTATGTAACTACATACCCATTCTTGAAGATACCAGTCAACGAGTGATTTTTTTCAAGGTTATATTGTGTTCTTACAAGTTTTTGGGAAACATTATGGAAGCATAATCCACACAAAAGTAACAAAACAACACAAGAACTCCAACACCAGTGCTAGTTTATTGCTTTAGTGAAAACAGCTCACACTCCATCATCTTAAAATAAAAGAGTCTGAGAGCTTCACGAGCACAAAGATTTCTCAGGAACCACTCACCTTACAAAGGCTCAAAATCTCTCCTCCTTCCCTGAACACTGCACAGCTTCAGACACCAACTTACAAAAACTGCCCCTAGCACAAATAAAGGCCAATAACTTCAGCAAAACCCCCAGCTACATACAGAGATAAAAGCCTGTAAGTTGTGGGACCCCTCCTGTAGTTTCCCTGGGAGTGTCCTCTCAAACAACCAGAGGGCTTATATTAATTCAGAATGTTTTCACTTACAAGGCAGGTGTTTGTAACGTCTGCACTTGGAACCTAATTAGTAAAATTAAAGCCCTGCAACAACACATGCTCCATTTTTAAAACAAAGGCATTAGAGACCAAACAAAAAGAAAGCAACAAACTAATTAATGTGTAAATTAACCTAATTGCTTTGTTCTCACATAACATTATCAATCACTAAGTGCCACAGCAGAAACGTGTTATTTTTATCATACGGTGAAATTAGCCCACCTACAGGAGATTTGACTTTCCCAGTACGGTCTTCAGTGTTCTTATTTTCGATTGTAAATAACTCACTAAAAATAATCAGACTATTTAATTTCATTTGACTACAACACTGCAGTAGTGCTTCCATACTGTTCTTTTACAGAAGAAGGCATTTCTTGTCCCTTCTCTCCCCCATAATGTGGCCTGTTATGAAAAAGGACATCTAATGAATTGTCAATCTGTCAGAGACAGATGAAAAAGACAATGGTTTTTGGTTTGGTTGAGTATAAAGGACCCAAGCTCAGATCTCTGAATCATACTGAAATATCTGTAAATATTTATTTGTACAGCAGAACAGAGGAGGAAATAAGCATGCTAAAACGTCAATACTAGCTCAGCTCTTTATGCTTACAGTATTTTTGTTCTGATGCATCATTGCTTGACAGCTAAGTGCCTACAAACTGTCCCATCAGAAGCTTCATTCTCTCTGCAATGCCTCCTGTCTCTCTTCACTTTGAGGACATCAGGTCTGCTGCCTTCAGCGCTGGGTTCTGAGAATGTCATATTAAAAGTCAATGTTTATTTCAGCTGTTTACTCTCTGGTTGCTACATTCTCTAGTTTGGGGACTCTCCTTGAATTACCTGAATATTTGGGGTCACTGCAGCAGCTTCTAGTTTACAGTGCCAGTTTGCAGTTTAAGGCTAAGAATAACATGAAGAGCACTACTGTGCAAAACGAAGCAAGTTTAGAAAAGCTGCATCTCACTGAAAACATACAGCCCAGGATTTGAGTTTGATGTCTGATGTCTGAATCCTTTTACTCTGCACATTTGCAAATTTTAAGCAGTTATATTTGGAACACAATTTCTCTTACCATTACTGCAATAACTTGTGCCATTAATTTATTAAAGCTTGCAACAAATATGATAATGAAAAAACACACTTGTAAAAGTTGCTGTAAGGAAGTTATTAAAAATTTAGTATCATTATTAATTTATAATAGAATTTGTAGCATTTCTTCTGTGAAACACTAAATGTACATTACAGAATAACATAATTAATACTTTTAGCTACTGATTTTGCAAACTGTTTGTCAGGAGAGCAGCCCTAATAATTGTTGGAGCGTATGTTAAAATTTGCTATCCATAGCTCCATCTAGACTGAGATTAAAACTAGACTTGCCAACTCATTTCTTTTCAAGG
Organism: Trochalopteron elliotii; assembly: GCA_024734555.1. NCBI lineage: Eukaryota > Metazoa > Chordata > Aves > Passeriformes > Leiothrichidae > Trochalopteron > Trochalopteron elliotii. Next base: position 5,010,466 of record JANPWX010000008.1, on the reverse strand, counting down.
CACCTCGAAGTATCACTCCAGCCTTTGGAATAAATTCCATTAAAAAAGAAAATGCACAAAATGTCAATTTCTGGCCCACACCGTTGCCACATACAGCATGACACTTTGGTCTAAGCTCACCCTACAGATTTTGGCAGCAGAAGACAAAGCACTCAAAAGATACGCCTGTGCACATAAAGACATTGTACAGTCTTTGAGGTTGAATCCTGCTTGACTTATGAGTCTGAACCTTTTGTGGTAAGGCTGTTCTCCTGCCTTTGCTTTCAGGGATCAGAGATCCATCAGCCACTTGGACTGGCATGCATATATTACTGGCCAGGCTGTTGTTCCTTAAATCTGACAGAGCAAACCTGAGGAACATGCTATGATATGAGTGTATTAGTAGGGAATACGTTGTAAAACTACACATTGGACATGGACAGACAAGAAAAGAAGAGCCACAACTCATGGTCAAGTGGTAACGGAAGGATGAACTAATAATTTGCCTGCTTTTACCTGAATGTTATGGTTTTTTCTTTTTTTATTTGACTTGAGTCACTTTTTCTTTTTCTGTGAGTGTTTCTGGGGTTTCTTTTTGTTGTTTCTGTTGGGTGTTTTTCTTTAAAATTTTGAGTGAGGTTGTTTGTTCATTTAGGAAAAAAAAATCAACTTTGAACACACAATGAAACACTTTGAGGACAACTGTCAAATCATAGATTGATTTGGGCTGTAAGGAACGTTTAGAAGTCATCTACTCCAATCCCCCTGCAATGTGCAGGAGCACCTTCAACTAAATCAGGTGCTCAGAGCCCCACCCCACTGATCTTGAATGTTTCCAGTCAAGGGATGGGACATCCATCACCTCTCTGGGCAACTGTTCCAGTGCCTCACCACCCTTATTCTGAACCACTTCTTCCTTCTAACATTATACCTTGTCCTATCACAACAATCCTGCTAAAAAGTCTGTCCCACCTTTCTTACAGAAACTCTTGATGTTACAAAAAGTAGATAAACCAGTAGCATTCACTGAAGTACAGAGTTCTTAGGCCCCAAAAATATGAATGTCATGTCTTTTAGGCTGCATCAAGCTAGTTATGAATATTTTTACCACCTAACCTGAAGTTCTTCTTACTGGTTATAACAGCAAGTTGATGTAAAGTGTGATCAAATCTTCAGACAGGAAAGAGGGCACTGAAGTCCTATGGAATGCAGAATGAATATTTTTAGTCACGTCTTTGAATGGCCAGGAATTCATATTCCTTTGAGGCAATATCGAAGAGTAGGGATATCTATCCTTGAAATTTTTTATTCCATCTCACTTGGTCTGCTAGTGTACCTCCAGCCTGTCCACCAGCATGTCCCACACTTTACATCTGGCAGCAACCTCTCAAAACTGCTAAGGAGCTGTTTCCACAAAGGAGGGAGATTCTCCCCTTACACACTCCCCCAGTAAGCCACCAGCTTTCCCCTGACAGGTTCTGTGCAGGCAGCATAATAAACTGATGTAATTAAGCACAGTCAAACTACACTGACAACAGGGTGATTGGCCATCAGTATTATGAGGGTTTCAACAGAACTACAAGCATAATTCATAAGCTTTTCTCTATCCCAACAGAACTACTGTCCATCTTTTGCTGAAATACATTTTCAGCCTGGCCAGGGTCAAAACACAAAGTTTGCCAGCAAAATCTGGCAGCAGAGAATTAAATAAATAAGTTTTCCCTTAGAGACATTTTCATTAGTTCTAGAAGCAGCATTTTGAAATTTCAGTGTCATTTTTCAGACTAAATGAATCCTGATGGGCTGAAGCCGGCATTTCTTTTACACAACATCATTTATCAAGGTTTTTTTGTTTCATTTTCAAGAACCAATGTAATGTTGGAAAAAGACAAAAAAAGAAATTGCTAGATCAGAGCACAGGTTAAGCAAAAATCTCTTCCAAATCACTAAATCCTGTAATATTACTAAATACTTATAGAAAGCAGAAAATACAGTAAGAAATAATTAACCTAATGCAGATTGTTCTATCCTGAATAAAGGCTGTCACAAGAATAACTAAGAGATGGGTGAAGCAAGTCATTTAAACGCAAGTAAAAGCCTCAAGGCAGATGACTAACACTTTTATCCATGTGCCAGCAAACAGAGACAAAATAATCCAAGCATACTGGACCTCTGATAGGCATTTGTAAAACTCTCAGTGAAAGGTAGGAGATCTTTACTCTTCCTCCTCAGGATAAACTAGTAGAGTTTTTGACATGTAAAGCTTGCATGGTACAAACCATGTTCTCTTGCCACAGCAATAATAAAGAGGAGAGTAAATGTGAAAATGTAAAGTTGATGCAATAGGAATATTAACTTCATTTTTAGAACAAGTGAAGTGAGGACAACCAAAGAAATAATTGCAATTCTCACGCCTTTAGGTAAGAAAGTAGACTTTGCATTTTCTAAACTGTGATCAGCTCACCAACAGGGAGGAACCCTGTGGATCCTACAAGGACAATTAAGTTACACAAGAATAAATGATCATTCCTTCAGAACATGAGCCAGAGAATTCACTTGCATATTTTACTGCAGACACTGCAGTATCAATATAACTGTTGAGGCAGCCATTGAAACAAATAAAAGTTGTAAGGAAGAAAGTTTTAGATGGTGTATCTTTATTAGCTTCAACCATTCTTTGTTTTCATCCTGCTTGGCTGACTAAGTGAGACAACTGGTAATGTTATTTGTGTAGACAACGTTTTTCCCCACAGCGTCATCTAAAACAACAGGCTGAGCATTCTATACTTAATTACTTTATTTTCAATTGTTTGTGTGCTACAAGTTTTTTAGAAAAAAAAAAAAAGCCTGGCATTTTAATTGGCTTTAAATTCCAGTACATCAAGACTCAGTGGGTAACTACAGTTGTAAATGGCAAGGAATAACAAAAGTGATAAAATAGCAATTCCACACCTTGACTGATATATTTACACCTGTCTCCTTATATCTATCTTCATCTCTGAAAACAGTGAAAACTGTGTAAATTTGCAAAATACATGAATTCTCTTCATTCGCAGAAGTCCTGGAATTTAACCGACTAAACCAAACCACAAGTGCTTCTGTTTATAAGCCCATAAGATATTCAATAGAAACAGGTGCAAAGTGAGTATTAGAGATGTCTGGTAGCTGGAAGAAGTTTTGTCATTTTATATGATGAAATTTTGGCATTTTGTATGTCATCTGTACATGCTCCCTCTTTTATTCTTGATATTGACGGTGAAAACAATTAAAGCCCTGGATAAGTGCACTGTTTTTTCAGGCAGAAAAGTTAAAAGACATAAAACTATTTGCCACTGAAATAAAAATTTCTCTTTCTAAACTAGGAAAAATCTCTAAGTTTTTGAACAGCACAGTGTCCAGCTTAAAAGGAGAAATTTAGAAGCATCAATTACAAATAACACCTGGGGCTACTGCTCTTATATGAGAAATACTTGGAATTTTAAAAACATAGGCAAGAATTCACCTTTATATCACTGCTTAAGTTGGCACACTTTATCATCACACTAAACTATTCCTTAAATATGAAAAGGAAGTACTGAGCCTCTCGTTAGCACTACTAGCAACAGAGGCAGTAATTCCATGGCAGTCCTACATCCAAATGCTGGTAATAATACATAAAATATTTCTTGAGAAGTTTTCAGAGAGGAAGAAAAATAATGTAGAGTGAACATATAAGAGGTGCTGTTGAAGAACATGCTCTTCCCAGCCTGGGGGATACTACTTCACCAGTGTTCCTGCAGTCTATCCCTGTGCATTTTCCAACTAAGAAGGAGATCAAAAGCAATATCATATTCTGCTGAGGCATTCCAGAGCTTGTCACACTATTTGTGCAACTTCTGCTGTGGTCTCTCCTGACTCCACCGAATTTCAAATTTCAACATCTAAGTGGAAAAAAAGTCAATTTTCAGGTAACTTGCTGTCAGTATTTGAGTGACAAAGCAGAGTTTAAAAGGGGAACTTTTGAAACAAGTCTTCTAATAAAAAACCTGAAGAGTAGGAGCAGCTCTTGCACTGGGATCTCTAGGGTCCATCACTACCAGAATGGCCAGCTTGGTAAAGTGTTGCTCAATCATCTCATCCTTGTGTTAAAGGCACAACGGACACAGCTATGCCAAACCCAAACACCACAGAACATCACAACCAGAAGTGTATTTTGCCTCCCTCTATTTTGTGGTTGCAGAAATTAGAATTAAGATTTAGATATATAAAACAAGGAGCTCCATATAGCAGGATGCTGGTCTCTACCTGATATGACAAAGGCTACTGCTGACAAAGGTAACATTTTAGGTGAAAAAACAACTTTCACTTATGTGAAGTTGTGAATCTTACCCAAACTATCTCTCTCAATGGATTTACCTGGATTTACTGCATGAAATAATTAATGCTGTTTCTTAACTGATCCAAGATTCCTGGCATAGGTGTACAAACTGCACTTAGGAAGGGGAGAGGGGGAGGAAGCTCTCAGCCACAGAATCGAGGCAGGGGCTCAGGTGAAAACAGCCAGAACAACTGAAAAAGGACATATAATCAAAAATACTCCCTTATTCAAGGACTTGTGTGTGAAAAGAGAGGGTATAAAAGAAAAATTATCACCTCATTTTGTGCTGCTAAACCCCCAAACTATCCTTCTAAACGTATTCCAGTAATGCTGAACAGATGGCAAAGAGTGATTTCAGTGGTTCCAGGTGAAGACACCTGGCTAAAAGCCTTATTATTCATTTGGTTCCTTGATTCTACCAAAGACATTCAAGAACAATTTTCCTTGCTAATGTTTTCTAACATTTCTTTATAGTTCCCCCATTGCACTTGCTTGCAAGAGACAACAACTTGCAAATGGGCAAAGAGGTTTCTGCATTGGAACTCATTCAGGCAACACAGTCCTAAGAAAATATAAATATTGTTTGAAGATCTAAGTGACTTTTTTCCTGCTCTTTAGGGAGGGCTGCTTGGAAGCAAAGAAGGACAAAAAAAGAGTATTTTTTGCTGCCTGAATGCAAAAACAAGGAAATTCTACTTCTGTTCTGGATATTCTTTCCAAACTGTTATTGCTCTGTTTTGAAAAGCCTACCAAGCATCAAAGCCCAAGAGCCACACCAGATTACCAATCCACTACTCATCACTGTTTCCTAGTAGAAGTAATGATTGGAAAGACAAATAAACATCACAGACAGGCATTTCATAAGGAAGTGAAGCGTAAAAGTTGAAATAAAACCCTCACTGATGCACTAACAAATAAATAAATACAATATGAACCAGTTCTAGAAGCAAAAATCAATAACTGAGTATGAAATATACAGTAAGAGTAATTTGACACAGAGAATGACAGCTTTGAAGAGCAGCAGAAAGAAAGTGTAAATATGTACAATATCTGGAGTACCCAGTGATGAGAGGCAACTGGTATAACACTCAGAGGTCTGCCTTACTTCACGACTCAGGACCCCTTAAAATCCAGAGAGAATGATAACCCTGTTCTACAAACTACATGTCCTAGTCCCACAGTCTAAGCACATGTAAGTGACAGGACACAGGAGACTAAATGTAAGTATTTTAAGCTCCACTTCAGTTTAGCATCACCTGTGGTATTAACATCCCAGGCAGACTGACTAAGAACTATGAAGTAAGCATACAGCTGCAGGCAAGTCCTGACTGACAGCCAAGAATCATCATCACCCATACACAGATGAAAAACTCAGGCACATATTATGCTTTTCATCAAAACTGACTTAAGCAGGGCCATATTTGAACCCCAGCTGGCACCTAAGCATCGTGCTTAACCTCCACCAGTGAGGCAGGGCAGATCATCAGAGTCCAAATGAAAAAAACCTTGTGGGCTGAGCTAAAGTCAGTTTAATGGATAAAGCAAGAACTGTGCACACAAGCAAAGCAAAGCAAGGAATTCACTCACTGCTTCCCATGGGCAGGCAGGCATTCAGCCATTCCCAGGAGAGCAGGGCTCCATCACGTGTAATGGTGACTTGGGAATACAAATGCCATCACTCCAAACATCTCCACTTCCTCCTCCTTCCCCCAGCTGTATATGCTGAGCAGATGCTATATGGTCTGGGACATCCCCTTGGTCAGCTGGGGTCACCTGTCCTGGTTGTGCCCCCTCCCAGCTCCTTGTGCACCCTCATCCCCTCACCCTTTCAGCACAAATCCAAAAGATAGTTCCAGACCAGCTACTGAGAAAAAATCTAACTCTACTCCAGCCAAAACTAGCACAAGAACTTTTATATCAGATCTCAAAACAAAAAACCAGAGCATTTCAGTGAAAAACAAAGGTAATCTGTAAACACTGCCTAACAAAAACTGTGCCCATTTGAATTTGGGCATGAACAGAAACAAGGGGAGAGTTTAACTAGAATTTTTATGTTTTTAATAACAAAAAGAAAAAAAGGAAATCCTGATGAAATTATAAAATTCAACACTAATTTGTCCAGATTTATAGATTTTATGAAACCATCACTCTCAGATTTATTTGATTTCACTATACATTCTAGAGAGGTTACCAAACAAACTGCCTTTAGTCTAGAAAAACAGAATTAAAAATAGAGTTAAAATTTGGCGTGACTGGTTCCTTGTCTAATGTTCCTTTGCTGTAATTTTTTTCAAGTTACAGCCATCACATTAATCTTCTAAGTACAGTATTTTTAGCTCATATCTATAAATATTCAGTAATTTATTTTTTTATTTTCTTTAAATACCCTCCTACCTGGTAGAAATAAAATGATGGAATACATGTTAAACATCATTCTTGCACATGGGGCAAAATGGGCAGAAGTAGCTGCTCAGCTGAGGAATGTTTTTTTAAATAGAAGTAATATGAGGAAAGAAGAAATAGATAGAAATAGATATATAACACCAAATATGCTGAACAGAAAGGGAGTCACAAGAATCATAGAGTCCAATGCCTAGCCCAGCACAGGACCATCCCCAAGAATAATCTTAGAAATTTCAATTATTACCTAATTGCTGCTGCAATTCTAACTGTATGATCAGTAAAATATTTTAATCAGATTAAGAAGTAAAAGGAAGATTCTCTGCCACACAGTTTTCCTTTGCAGACTTGACATTTACATCTATGTGTTTATATCCTTGTAGCAGAAGTGCATAAAAGCAATAGGTGAATCAAGTCACTCTATACAATCTCATTCAGAATAAAATCCAGCAATTTATTTCACTTAATGTGAAAATCCTTTCTAACCATTAATGTTTTCACAGAGTTCAGTCTCCACTGTCAGAAAAATTTAAAGCCCAGAGGGAACGTCTGAAGCATAAACAGGATTAAGATTTCTTGATGCTTTTTATATAACGCATTTCATACCCCAGGATGACAAATCATCGTGTATGAACATTCCCATAAGCCTTTTCTATGCAGATGCTTTTCTTTTTTATCCCAAAGCACAAATACAGTATAAATAGCAATGACAGAGTTTCAGCCTTCATGAAGTTAGCTTATAAAATAAATATTAATGATCGCATAAAGGGACACTTCCCATTTATAATAATGTACAGCAGAGAGCAGGCTTTGGTTCACTCCCTATGGAAAATGTGCCAAACGTGCCCTTCTGTATAAAGTACATAGCTGAAAAATTCGAATTGTGAAACCTTTGTTCTCCTGCATTTAAATTGCCTTCTCAGTATTGTGTGCCAGAAGGGCTTGTTATGCCAAAAGGAAAGCAGTCAGGGGAAAAGGAAACAGCAGGAAGTCAGATGTGAATTTGGTGTTACTCTAAGATGTATAGAATACATTTAAAATACGAAAATCAGTAAGACAAAGAATGAGGTATTTTACTGCTGCAGCTACCAGATGTGGCAGGTATCTCTAAAACTGAGACAAGCTTGGCAAAACTGCTGCAATTCTTCCAAAGTGAGATTGGTGGGGCAATGGCCAGACTGACCTGCTGGCAAAACACAAGAAATGGCTTCCTCACAGTGATATCCTTGCCTCCTCCAGCAACACTCCATGAACAGACACCTTTATATCAACAATTTTCAACTGAACATTCTGAGATACCTCAGTTCTCCAAGAAGCTACCAGGCTGGCTGCACTTAAAACACTGACATAAAAGGGTCATCTTCCAACACAGTTCAGCTCTGTGGCAATTTTATCAGTCAGGTCAAAATTATCTTTGTATGCTTTCTGGATGACAGGTGAACCACTGTTAAATACAGAACACCTGAAATAGAAAAACTAAACATTAGATTTTCTTTCATTGCTCAGTTGTTACAGCAGCTGTTTAATTCTACTTGAATTAACTCATTTTTCACTGTAAAAGCAAGCGTTCCAGTCTGTGTTGCAAACAAGCAGTTGGAGCTAACTTTTTAGAGCCTCTTTTTCATTGGAAATGTTAAAAAATGTTTTCAGTATTGAATCAGAATAAACATACATTGAAAAGTTCAAGGCAACCCATGAATGGAGTCTGCTATGTCCTGTTATCATCACTGCTCTGGTGATATGGAAACAGCAACTTAAATGTGTGATCTAAGTTTCTGCTTTGGACTAGAGTAAAGCCACTACTTAAAGCCAAAGTAAGGAAGCCACTTCAAAACTTGAAATTCTTTGTACAGCCTTTTTCTCTGCTTGTTGCAAAAAGTGAGACACTGTTTTCTTCCCTCAACAAAACTGTTGGTATATTCTAAATGGAAAGCTCTCTCCTTGATAGCTCTCTCCTTTTAGAAGCTGTTTGCACTTAACAGTCTAGATTTCAGTCAATGGCATGGGCTATACTTTTATAGCATCTAAATCCCATCAGAAACACACTCATAGTCAGACAAGTTCAGCTCTAGCAGTGTGAATTTTGCTGCTCTTGGTTTCATGGGTCTCAAGAGTGTTCAAAATTAGTATATTTCATCCTTGATCAGTGACATGCCATCCCATGGCTTATCAACACCAAGCCTGGTTTTATCGCCTTGCCCCTTCAAATCTAGTTTCAGTCTATTTCAGTAAGCCCTGTTAACTCTTACATGAAGGTCCTTTTGCCCCTTTGAGAGTGGTGTGCCCTGTCTCTTGCCAGCAGGCTTGGTGTCATGCAGACCAAGCCACGAGTAAAGAACCCAAAATTCTCCTGGTGACAGCAGTCACCGAGCCTGTTACTGGTCAGCAGGGTCTGCCTGCTCCTTCGAACATCACTCCCTGCAGCTGGTAGGACAGAGGCTTTACTGCTTGTGCTCCTCACCTCTTAACCAGTCATCCAAAGGCCCTGACATCTCTTTGATTGCCCTTGGACTTCTTACTGCAATTTCATCACAATGTGTGATGCTCCAAGAATAAAAGTAATAAGGTTCCATTTGTATCACATATCAGGAAGGGTAATTTTCTCAGACTTGTAACAATGGAAAAGTAAGAAATTGAACATTTACTCAAACACAGACAAAATGACAGATAATACAACAATAAATCTAAGAGAACAGAGATAGAAGTGACTTTTTATGATTGCAGGTGTTCAAACTATATTTTCCCATACAGGAGTTATGTAAATAGAAGAGCACAGTGCATGTAAACTCTGTGGTCCAAAAGGTTTTTTTAATGGGTGAGAACTTGAAAAGTTCGATTCAGTGCAGGGAAATGTATTGAATGAAAACCAGAAAGTAATGGCTAATCTATGAAGCCCATGCCATATTTATAGCAGCTCATTTCAGGACTATGGTACTAGTTTGTGGCAGAAAAAAATTCTCTTAAAAAAAAATAAAATCTTTTCTACATGGGTGAATGCACCTGAAAATGTTCCAATGAGAAGTCTGGAGTTTGTGTGCTTTCAGCAAACAAACCATAACAACAGCTTCAAAATCATTACTTTTCTTTTTTTCCTGTCAAGAAATTCTGGTTTTTTCTTCCCAGGAGATACTAGACAGTGGTTTGAAAGAGAACATGGCAGAATGTAGCTGAACAATGCCCAGTGAGAGGTGGCAAATCAGTTGCATCCTATTTACCATTTTGAGGCTTCTGAAGAAGAAATTAATAAGATGAATTCGTGCCAGGGAAGAGGTTAATCCTTAGCCTTATCTTTCCAAGTTTATAATCCATTTCTAGGTTTAGTTCCTTAGTTTTGGATTAATCACCTCTGCTTTAAAGTATTTTTGTGGTTTTATTTCTTTTACTTTTGGTTCCTTCCTCTTTACTTCTACCAAGTCCACATCGTCTACTTTCATCAACATCCTTTTTGATTTCTTCCTTCATTTTGTTTCCTCACCTCCACCTCACAAAACATAGCATTTTCTCTTAAATTGTCAATCTTTTGCCATCTGGTATCTTTCAAGAAAAACATACTACCATAGAAGTTTGTCAGCTTGTTACAGACTTGCTATCAGATCTCTGATATTTTCCTAGCCCTGACTGAGTCTGTAACACTTAGTGATTTTGCAGCCTTTAATTTCACCTTCTGCTGCTGTTCTTCTCAAACCTAAAGCTTTCACCTTTAAAGTCTGCAGATACCTTGCAATTCGAATTTGAACCCTCTTCTTTCATCACTGCATCTGTTCTAGACTCCATCAAAACCTCCTGCTCTGCATCTTAATACGCCCTGGTTGCATACCCATTCCTTGCCATTTAGTTTCTTTGCTTCAGCTTCTGCACATACTTTGCTATTCCAGAATTTACAAGAAATATACATTATTTAAATATAACTTGATGACTTTGCATGCCATTTACTAAACTGCCTTTTCCTCCTAATACACATGTATGTAATTATCAGTGTAGGGGGAAAAAGCCCCCCCTATGCCTAATAAGGCCCAAAATGTGGTAGTGGAATAACAGACCAACACCTTCCTCCTGCGTCCTAATTACCTGCAGAGATAACCTGTACCTTTCCTTCTACCAAACTCCCCTTATCAAAGGCTTCCCTGAAGACCTTCACCTTCCAAGAGACAACCTTGCAGTGCAGCACTGCAGAGCTCCACCTCTCAGAAGGAAGCACCTCAAGCAGTACGAGAGTACTGCACTGATTTTCTGGATGCATTCTGCAAACTGGCAATAAATCAGTCCCACAAACTTCAAATTGTCTGGGGTAGAAGTACCAGCAGGATCTTGTCAGAGCACCATAAGAGGTTGAGGGAATGACACTATATCAGATAGCATTTGACAAAGCAACTCTGCTGAGCTACATCCTGTCTTGAAATTTCTTGAACAGAGAAAGGGACAGCAGAAACTGTGGCAAAGAAAACGTGCAGCTTCTTTAAGATCCAAATGCTATGCTTCTTTCTGATGACAGTTTTAATGTTACCAGACCACTGGTCTGCAGTGCAGTTAACATCTTGCTGTGCTGGGTTCCACAGTTACTGTATCTGGTTCCATAATTACTGACATGGCATGCTGCATTATCTTAACGTAATGTTTTGTGCATTGGTTAAGAGGCACAGCTGAAAATGTGTGCACAGGAAACCCTTTCATTATGGATTATCAGCACAATCTGTTCCCTATCTGTCACCAGTCAAGAGACAGGAGTTTCAGACAGGCAGACAATGAGTTTTCTCTATGTAAAGCAGCTTATCAAAGTCTAGGCCCTAGATGAAGGCCATGTATTTATTTTCTGTGAAGCATTCACCTCAGCTAATATGGTTCTGTACCCTTGTAAAGCTGGGGAATGTTTCCAAGAGCAAATTAAACATGGTATGAATTGTCATTCATTCAGCACACCTAGGTAAGGTGTGCAATTTTACAAAGTTTTAGAAAAAGCTGTTTGTTCACTTATTTATTTATTTTTAATACCAGTGATAGCAGGGAGGAGTTGCTTTCTTTTGTTTTCTATGAACAGGACAAAAAGTAGGTTTGAACACTGATTGTCTACTTACCAACCTATTTATAGAAAGTAGAAAAGGTTTACTAGCCACTAGCACTGAGAATATAATTCAGCTACAGAAAATCCATTACACTACATCTCACAGGGGAAATCAATTAACCCAGGAAGGGTCTCATACTTATTATGGTGCTCAATTTTGATGTGAAGTGCCTCACAGTGCAGCAATTGCTTTTTTTTCCTTTTTTTTGGCAGATCTCTTTGCTAGTTTCTTAAATGTGCCTCTCTACAATGAAAAGAAATTAAACAGCAAGAAGCATAAAGTCAGTTGTATCAGCAGTTTGTGAGAAAACATCACTGGAAAGTTACTTGAGAATCAATATTACAGAAGCAGTTTCAGTTATTCAGCCGCTTATCAGGAAGCAACAAAAACATGATTTGCATTGCCTAACACTATTTTGGGCTCATGTCTGTGTGACAACAAAAACCCCTTAAAAAGCAAGCTTAGTGCCCATCTAATTTAGGGTGATTTTTTTTCATAGCCTTAGTCAAACAATATGAATTAAACCAAATGGCTGAAGCATGGTTCACTTTTGTTTTAAAAAAATCTTCATGCAAATGATGATATAAAGCCAAATGTTTCACAGTTAGAAATTTAGGGCCGTGTATCATTTTATTGGCACAGTAAAAGGCTACAGCCATATTAACGTTTCTGTGTATAAAGTGTCAATTTGCCTTTTAATGTCCATCCTCCTCTATTGAGAACCATGAAAATCAGTCTTTTGCTGGCTTTTGAACAACTGCTAACATCCTTTGGCTCAAAAACTTTGATATACTTCCTTTCTGCCCCACATGTGGGGCCAGCCATAAAATGCACTGCAGAAGTTAAAGAGTGGAGCACTTGAAAGGTTATGGAGACTATTTATTTCCCCATCTCCATGTTCACTTCTGTGCCTTCACACTTCATTTGTGTGCCATTACTAAGGTATGATGAGGGCCAGAAGATGGTCTAGTAAAACTGAACAGCATAATAACAACTATCTCAAATGTCTGCAGCACAAAGAAGGGAAGAACTCATATTGCTCAAGTGCTTTGAAACTTGGCTCTTGATATCCAGAGCCAATGCTCTCTTCTTTTGTTGTGCAGTGAAAAGGGTGAGGATGCCATCAGGTCCATGAAGTGCCCTATAGCCCCAAGGTCCACTCCTGGCAGATAAGTACTCTCCAGAAGTCAACTTATACTCCTTCCTGCTTTATCTGCCAAGAGAGATTCCTGCTAGATCCCTGGTAAAGCCCCATCCTCCTGCTCCCAGCCCAGCTTTATGGATGAAGAGGTTTCACCTGATCCAAAGTTAAGGATGTATGGTGCAGCTTTTGAACCCAGCACTTCAGGAAAGCCTCCAGAGTTACTGGGGAATATCTCAGCCCCCTACCACTTCCAACAGTAACTGAGCCCCTTGTAGAGCTGACAAGCCATCGGGTAAACGAGACTTGGATAGCAATGATGCTAAGAGGAGTAGTATTGGAAGAGACCAATACCACAGGCAGTAATGTGATAATCTACTGTGCAGAAGACACTGTACTACAATGCCTGTGAAAAGGTCAGAAAATGTAATGCTAAAATTATACAGTAATTTTGAGTTGCAATTAGTAAAATTATTGCTTTAGGAAAGTACCTAAGAAACAACCATTCAAAGAAATGATAAAAAATGATGGCTTTGAAAAGCTGGAATCACTCTGCTCCATCTGTCCTGGGGTGAATTAAAAGCAAACACATTTCACATTCCAAGCTTGAAGTATTAACAGACTGGAAAGCACCATATGGATTTTGGCATTACCTAGTTAAAAAAAAAAAATTAAAATATCGACTATGAATCGTTAAAAAGACAGACTGAGGGTTTTGGGTTTTTTTTCTTATTGTGACAATGTAGGTCTACATGACTGAAAATGTTTAAAAATAACAGAAGTTCCCACATGTCACAGTTACTCTGAAACAATCTTCAAAAACCCCTGAAATTTTTCTGTTGCCTTTTGTTATATTTCTGCAAGTACTAGAGTATTTTAACAAAAAAAGGCAATTGCAAAATAAAACCTACTTGGTTTTGGTATTTGGTGTGTAATCTTGTCAAGAAAAGATAATTAAATACATTTATCTTGAGAATTCCACTTTGGTTGAGCTTCAAAATAGAAAATGCACCAATATGATGCAGATAGAGACTGAATACTAAGAGCTGAAACCATCAAGAAAAAAATCAAACCTTATAATTATAATTAAGGCAGTGTAATAAAAAAGAAGCAACAATTTACACTTGTGAATTAAATTCTCTTCTCTAAGTAGCAAGAAAAATGCAAAACTTGTTCCAGGCAGCAATATTCAAATGGATACTTTTATTTTTTAGTATTTTTCCCAAAAATAAAAAAATAGAGCCAAAAGCTAGTAGCACACACAAATTTTGCTCCTTAAAACATCTCTTAAAACGGTGAAATACAGAATATATGATTTGAAGCAATTCCTGTAATATATTATAAAAGATTCTATCATACACTATAATCAATTAGAGTACAGGATAGAAAGGGCACTTTGCTTCATTATCATTTTTTACCATTTATGGCAAAATAATATGAAATTTGGAAGAAAATCAGGGTTAAACATGCTGAACATGACAAATTTACATAAAAAAAGAGTGCAAATAGGAGCAAAATCTTCATTCTACAAGCAGTAACAACATTCATGATGAAAATGGTAAACTCTAGTGTCATTTGCATGTTTTTGTTTTGGTGTTCTGCAGTAAATGACATTTCTTCAGACATAAACTGCCTTTTAAAAATAAAACAGAAGAGAATTTTAAATGCAAATTTTTTACATCTCAGCACAAAAACATCCTTCATTAGAGATGGTACTGGCATCAGAAATGGTAATTATGCCATTGCTTGTTTCTGCAGTTTAAGGAGTTCAGAATTTCTTGGAGTTGCTTAGCACATCACAGAGTTACTGTCAGGCTGTCTAACATTTCATAAAGGGAGATTAAGCACTAGGCACAGTGTCTCCTTCTAAGGATTATCACAGAATATCAGAGAACGGTTTGGGTTGGAAGGGAACCTTAAGGATCATTTAATTCCAAACCTCTGCCATGGACAGGGATCCCTTCCGTTCGATGAATTTGCTCAGAGACCCATTCAACCTGGCCTTCAACACTTCCAGGGATGGGGCATTCACAGCTGCTCTGGGAAACCTCTCCTAGTGCCTCACCACCCTCACAGTAAAGAATTTTTCCCTGATATCTAACCTAAACCTACCCTGTGCCAGTTAAAGGGATTCCCCCTTGAATCCATACATGGCCCTGTGAAATCCCTCTCTGGTTGTCTTGTAAGCCCCCGTTAGGTACTGAAAGGCTGCTCTAAGGTCTCCCTGGAGCCTTATCTTCTCCCAGCTCACTCAGCCTGTCTGCAGGGGAGACTCTAGTAGGTACTAATATGAAACAATTTATAGATATAAAATTAAAAAGATAGACTGACTCACTCATTCCTGTTCATTACAGATTAAATCATTGGCATTCCAAATTAAGGCCTTTCCAACAGTTTATGTTCTCTACTGCTAGCTTTCCTTACCCTTAGACAGCACATCTGCCCAGCCAAATCAATACCACAAAAGTGGTTATTATCCATTTTGCTTCCCAACAATTCTGCCAATCTAGAGGAAGCACATTCAAATATAGTTTTGAAAATGCAATATGGTATATGCTGCTTATGATAGCTAACTAGACCGGAAAAAACGAACTGAACATAAGTGAGGGGGGAAAAAAGCTAAAGTCTAGCTTTTTCCTTCTAAGAATGAAATTAAATAAGCTTTTAGAGCTAGATATTGAAATGGCAATATAACACAAAAATATCTCATGTTGAATTCAAACTTGTGAGGCTCATTTCTAATATAAATCACCAGTATTGCTATGTCTCAAAAAGGATGAACTTCAATAATGTAAGCTGATACATTATTTTTTCATCCTGTTCCTTTTATTTTTCCAAGTGAAAAAAAAAAAGGACTGGAGACAAGATAACCACTAGGTCTCGTAAATAATCTGTTCATACTTGCCTAAATCGACTGCTTTGTTCACAGACACATCTTCTGTTTGTAAGTGACATAAAGAATCCTCATAATGGCTGCAGAGTCAACCTTTATTTAGTGAGATATATCAGAAAGATTAAGAAAAACGCTTAAATTAATTTACAGTTTGAGCTATTATTATATGTAGCATGCAATGCGTGGAATTTCAGATACCATTGTCATAAAGATGCAAAAGACAAAGATGGGAAATACTATTTAGTAGGAATAGTCTGATTCTCTAATTTCACTTTGTTGATTTCCACCTGCATTACTACAGTTGTTATCTGCTACTTTTAGACATCAAAAACCCAAAGCATTACACACCCAAATAAAGCAAGGACAGTTAGCCAAAGAATTACAGGCAACAAGCTACTGATATTATTACCCCCATCAAAGCCTTTAATCCGTGGAAGGTATCATCAACATATGTACTAAAACCACTTTGGGTATATTACAAAAAGTTCCCTAAAATGGGAGAACTAAACAGACATCCTGCATGCTATAGAACAGAAATTGGAGTTGGTCTGACATAATTTTTTTAAGGATTATTCTGCTTTCATATGCATGTGACTGAACAAATCCTCAATGCTAACTCTACAGATCTCTAAGGTTCAACTGTCCAAGCTGTGGTAACGTTTTCAGCTTTTTCATAAATACAGTCTGAAGCACTCTTCCCTTGTGACCTGCCAATTCAAACTGCAGCCCTTCAGATTATGATTTGTACCAAAAGATTTCCCTAAGTGAATGAAATTCGATGCAAAGAGGGAAATCTTTCTTCAAATACAGATGTTCTTTATATTCTTCTTTCTCAGAATAGCAGATGCAGAAGCAAAATAGCATAAATTATGATTGACCTCAGCAGGAATAATTTATGCTCCTGAGCCACTTTATGTGCGTAGCCAGGAGGGAGCTGTCTGACTGTATGAATTCTTACACATCTTTCAGCTAATTTACAGATCTGGTGTAAAACTCAAGGACAATCATAAATATTTGTGGCACCCTCTAAAGAACTTTGGGTTCATAAACCAATTAATCTATTACAATGGTCCACAAATTATCCCCTTCATCTCCAACAGAAACAATCTTCATTTTATTGAAAAACCACATAGGACAGGGCAGATCAAGGAGATTTTTCGTGGTATGAAATGTGTGTCTCTTTGCAGCAGGAGGAAAGGCACATGATGACCTTTTCTAAGACATACCAAAGCATTTGTAACCACTACAATCAAATACTGGAAACCAGAGTGGGGGCATGTATTACCTGTGATCCACTGCAATTATCAAAGTTAATATCTACTTAGAGGTCTCCATCTGTTAATGGTACCAGAGCTTATATTTTCAACTTCTCACCTTCCAGAAACTCATTTATTTTTAACAGTCACTAGCATGTCCTTCTTAACAATTACCTATGTGTCATTTTATAAACAATAGGGGATATCTTGAAAACAGGGTCAGACCTCACATGGCTTAATTAGCTAAACTCCATTAATTTTCATTTGAAGAGGCTGGTCTGCAGTACTAGAAAATTTGGACATTAACTTCAAAACACAGCATGACGATAAACAACCATTCTTGATACAGGTATGCTGCCATGAAAAAATTTGCCCACAGATGGCAAATTGCATTTACTGCCATCTCCTTGCAGAGAGTCCCATAATTTGCCAATTACAGGAATATTCTCGAAAGGAGCCAAACTCAGCACTAAATGATAACAAAAAGAATTTAAATGCCCACTGTGAATATATTCCCCAGTTTTAAGAGTCTCAGCCTCTCTCCCCCTTTCATTTTTAAATTATTTATGCTCTATTTATTTTACTTAGGAACTTACAAAAAAAATGCAATGGTAAGAATACAGCAAGTAATACATAACTAAAAAGAAAATAAACAGCTATTTTCTTTTGCAGTGCTGAGAAGTATTATTTGTAATTGTTTCAGGTTAAAAAAATTCAGGAAAAAAGAATTTGAAGCTTCCCAATTAAAACTACTGAAAAAAGTCTCAGAAACAGTTTAAATTTTGTTGAGTCCGCTGTGGGCAATGCTCCTTCAAAACATGGAAATCAGTATTATTTCCATCAATTTTACCAATTCAGTTTTAGCAGTTTCCTTCTTCCTTCACTGGCTGAATGGCGGAACAGAATCCACCAGTGTTGCAGAACAAGGAAACAGTTAATTTCAAACAGAATTTGATCAGATGAGACAAGTGGGAAAGCATGACACAAACAACACCTCTATCACCATATTAGATTAGCAGGGTAATGGAATGACAGTCTACATTCACTCAGTAGTCGCAATATAATTACACAGCGCACTCGAAAGATCCCACAAAGGGCCACATTACTGAAGCCAAGGTTATTATAAGAAATAGCAGCATGTGGTTGTGGGAATGTAAGGTGAAACAAGTTAATAACTTCTATTATCTACTGGTAAAGCGGCTACCTCTGTATGTGAAAATAAATGACACAAGAGAAAAGCTAAATTAAACAACCAGTAATTTATGTGAGGTAGAAATGGAGTGCAGATGGTGATCCTAAGTTGCACATATCACAGCAACAGTAAAAATCACCTCCTTCTACTGGGAAAACACTCATTTCAATGGCTTCTTTAGTGAAAAGCATGCTAAGGTAGAAAGCACTTAAAAGCATTCGAGAGACATTAGGGTAACTACTTTTACACATCAGCAGAAAAAGAAATCTTTGAGCTGCTAAGCCTCTCTGTTCTACAGCCTGATAATAAGAATCTGGGAGAACATTTAGATGTCCTGGACTCAAATCCCTCATCTGCCTCAGGGACTTTTGACCTGCATGTTTCTACTCCTCCTCACGATTCAACCACAAAACTACAGGGAGTTTTTCATAAAGTGCTGAATGCTTCACTGATTTTCTGACCAATTTAAACAGAAGAGCTCCAGCAAAACTGATGGAAATATCCTCAGAATACTAACTTAATTCAGGAGCTCTACTTGGTTCTAGGGCTTCATGTCCTCTATGCCAGAAAGACTGAAATGGAGGCTTCCCAAATATAGTCCAGTTTTCAAGACACTGACCTACTGGATAAAGCAGAAGTCTGTGATTCTCCTGTTCCAAATTTCCTGTCACACCAGTTAGGTGCTTCTTTTCCAGCAGAAAAAACAGTGTTCAAGTGGAGAAATACTGTGAGAATCAAATCACTTAGAAACTGGTAGAAATACTTCTGTCAAGTTGAAACAGGTTTATGTGAGAGAGTTGATAAAACCTGAAACTTCTCCTTCATGTGTTTTCAGTGGCTTTTTGAAAGAACACTGTTAGCATCCTTCTAACATCTGGTTCCACAGGTGAAGAAGTCAGGGCAATGCCTATTCTGTGAATCCCAAAGGAGCTGAAAAAAGGAGCCAGATGTCAAAATTAACTGACTTTGAGCATACCTAGAGGCATAAACTTGGGAACCACAAATTACATAAAGACTGTGTGAATAGTGGAAGTGTCTGGAAGTTCTTACTTACATTTTTAAAGCTATTCAGTTACCTACATTTCCCTAGTCACTGTCTCAAGTGCATTTCTTTCTATACATTTTTTTTTTGTGACTCTGATATTGCAAAAAATATTATTTAGTTCTATGGGTGTTTTTTTACTTCTGTAGGAAAGTCGTAGTTCTTGTCAGAATTCCACAGAATTATGCACCCAAATGTATGCGATGTTAAACATTCTTTAAAACCTGAAAAATATTATCAGTAGATTTGTAACAGACTTTGCAATGTTTTTACTAAATTATTTATGTAATATTGTGCAAATACCTACAGGCTATTCAGTTCAAAGCCTGAAAAGACTGCAACACATGTTTGCCTCCATTGTCATGTAGGCCAATTTAGAGGAGTTTCAATCCTTTGGCACTATGTTCAAAAAATCACTTGTCTTAAAAGCAGCATGGCATGACTATATCACATCACCTCTTCAACTAACATAAATGTTTCAATGGGAAATTACATAAATGCATAATGAAATAGCTGCGCTGAATCATAGAACCACAGAACATCCTGAGATGGAAGGAACCAGAAAGGATCACTGAAGTCCAGCTCCTGGCTGTGTGTTGTCCAAAAGCTTCTTGAACACTGGCAGGTTTGGTGCCATGAACACTGCCCTGGGGGGCCTGTTCCACTGCCAAACCACCTTCTGGGTGATGAACCTTTTCCTGATATCCAACCTAAACCTCCCCTGAGACAACTTCAGACCATTCCCTCGAGTCCTGTCACTGTTACCACAGAGAAAAGATCAGTGCCTGCACCCCCTCTTCCCCTCATGAGGAAGCTGTAACTGCAGTGAGCTCTCCCCTTAGTCTCTTCTTCTCCAGAATGAACAGACCAAGTCACCTCAGCCTCTCCTTGTAAGGCTTCCTCTTTCAAGAACCTGCACCACCTTTGTATCTCTCCTTTGGATGCTTTCTAATAGCTTAATGCCTTACATTGTGGCACCCAAAACTGCCCCCAGCACTTGAGGCGAGGCTGCCCCAGAGCAGAAAGGGACAATCCCCTCCTTTGCCCGGCGGGCCATGCTGGGCCTGATGTCCCCAAGGACACGGGTGGCCCTCCTCTTACTGTAAGAATCCAGGTGTGGTAGCTACACAGATAACAGCCACCAAAAAGGAGCAGCCACAGAATCCAGACACACACATACACCCACTGCAAACTCTTTAGGTGATGTGCCCTAGCTGTATCTTGTACATTTGTGTCATGCCAGTACAGCTGGGTCCTAATCTCTGATAAGGAGTTCTCCATGTGACCTCTTACGGTACAAAGACAACAAAAATTGTCCTCAGACAGACCACAAGAATTATAAATCATGATTTAGAAGTGAGCGCAGCAGCAGAGATCTTGTATCTTCTTTCCAAGAGCATAGAAAGAGCCAAAAAGTCAAACTTTAAATTCAATAACTTATGTCCTATTCAAAAAAAAGGGATTCCCTTTCATAATATTACATTATATTATAGATGCTATTACAGATAGTAGCACTGAGACAAATGGTCTGCCAGCATATAAAAGAACACTGGAAATCGGTGGGAAAAGTTAAGAAAAACCATACAATTTCCATTTAAACAACCATCAGGTATTTTCATTCTCTGTAACATTTAAGAAGATGACATCCAGAATAATTAACTGCCTCAGAGAGATCTGGATTAAGAACAAGGCATGTAATCTTTGCCTTCTACTTCCACTAATGGCTAGAACACTCCATGAGAATAACCAAACAAATTGAACATTTTTATCTCTGTCTGAAAATTATCACTGATTTAATGACATACACAGTTGTGTCCAACAGCTTTCACTTCACAAAAAGGAAAAAAAAAAAGAGGCTACCTGCTAAAAATCAATAAAGCTCTATATTCTCACGAAAACAGCTCACATTGCTACTGCACAAGTAGGTTCATGCTGTGTCTGCTCTAACTTAGCTGCTTTTGTCAAGATTTACACAACTCCTCACATGAACTTGATTCCTCCTTTATTAAGTTGCCCTAATGCCAAGTAACTATGGAACAGTGTCTACAAATTAATCTAGCACTAAGACAACTGTGTTAAAACCCCATCACCTATGCTGTGGAAGTTTTCTTTGATGCTGCTGGGAGCATCTGCCAGGAAAGCTGCTCTAGATTTTCCATCCCAAGCTGAATTTTATATGCCAAGCTTTTTGAACCTTGAAGCTGACATCTACCAAATGAGTTGTCAAGTTCCAAAAGAGATTTTCAAAGACATTTAGAAAATACTGTGTTTGTAAAAGAGTCGTTTCCAGCATTCAGTTGTTGCTAAAGAAAGCCTTTAGCAACAACTAATTCATTCTACTGCAAATGTATTCCATCACACTTTTGATTTAATTGCCAAGTACTTTTCCCTCTTATCTTATCCAGGCTTTTGGTACCTTTAGACACCAAGTTCTTTTTCTCAAAGATGAACCTGTATGTCCTCCCCAGATACCTACAAATAACATGGGGCTTTAAAAATACTTCTGCAATATTAACAGTCATAAATAACAAGTGATAGCCTGATTTTAACTTCCACCATTGATTTCTGTGTTTTTCTGGATACATACAAACTATGAAGTTAATATTATCTTCATTCCCTGTCTACTCTTGGGTTTCTATGCGCTTTGTCTCCTGGAAATAGTAACAGAGAAATTAAACCTCCAGTAGCATTTCCTCCTAAATACACAGTACAACCCTACATACAATATTAGGACTCAAAAATGCAGGTTCTTCTTGAAGAACTTAAATTCGAAATGGTTTTAGGGAAATCACTTACTGAGCTTCTCTGTACCACAATATTCACTTAAAAATAACAATCAGCTAATTAATAGTGTCTAAAGAACCACAAATTGAGCTAATTTCTTTCACAGCTTTAGGCAAGGTGGTGAGTCTAGTAGGGTTAAGCGTGATCCACTTTTGCTACAGAGATTTTTCCACTTAAGCATTGTCTCCTTTCAGGGCTTGAACAAGTAACTTTATACTGCCAATAGCACTTAGAGACCAAAGAGGTGGTGCAGAGTGGCCTCAAATATCTAGAATCCTACTTTAATATGACTCACTTTACATTACAGAAATATCACACACAAAAAAAGAAATAAAATGCAAAGGAAAAATATATTGTATGAATCATAAACTCCCAAACTATATTCCATTCTTTCTCCTTTAAAAGTAGCATCACACTGCTATGATGACTGTGGTTTCTTTTTTTCCTAGACTAATGATGCTTTAGCACTCTGTCCTTAAAGCTCATATTGCTGGGATGCAGACAATAGCAGTATCACCACAATTCAAATTTGTATTACCCACTGAAATGTCAGCATTATCCTTTTATATTCTTTCTTCATTTGCTCCCAGATTTTCATCAGCCTTTTTAAAAGCATAATGTACAGTCTAAGTCTTTTCAAAGGAAAATCCCAACAATCCATGTGGTGGCAGGTGCCAGTTGAAGGCAGGTGTAGACTTGCTGACATGGAGTGCTTAGGCTACGTTCAGACCTATGTTCCACAGTCACACTTTTCAACAGCTGACAGGAGTATAGGACTACACAATAAAAATGTTTTACTGGTAAAAATGATTACTAGTTGTGTACAAAACTACTCCATAACACCTTGTGATTGGTGTCTTGACATTTCCCAAATCACTACTCTCCATAAACCCTGAATGATTCACAAAAATCAATGGCTACTGGCAGAACAATATTTTACAAACGTGACAGGCAACAGGCAGTGCAATGTTATCCTCTCTAACCTGTGTGGCACCACAGACGATACTATTGCTGTATTTTTAGGCATACAAGGCTCTTAATACATATAAATGTGCCTGGAACCATACAAGTAAAAAAAGAATAGTCGTTGAATCAATGGGATTAGGGACTCAATGCATGTACACCACATAGGAATAACAACAAGGAAAACAAGGTTGAGGATAGAGAGAATAGAAACTAAAATATATGAACACATCACTGCTATCTCATGTATTCTAGTTTTCACAGAAAAAAATCACAAAAAAATAGGTTTTGCATACACAGGGAATATTTGCTTCTATATGAAGTAATTGGTTATCTACTCTCGTTCAGGTAACAATAGCCCAGGATGAAATTCAATATCCATCAAACAAAAGGATCGCTACTTCAGACATTATTTCTGGTATGAAAAGACTTAGCCCCTGTTCTATGAGATCAATACGTACACTGCCTTAAACCCTGTGTTCACAGTAATGAAAATCAAATGGCTTTGTTGGAAATATAGGCCTGAAGATGTAGGAATTAACTAGCTTTATTAAAAAAAAAAAAAAAGGAAATACAGAATATTCAAGAATAGCCGTGAGACATTAAAATAATACCTTCATAAATAATTGAAGAAAAATTGGTAAGAGGAAGGATAGGACAAAGTTAAAAGACCTATTGACAGTATCATCTCAAAATTGAGTAAGAAAGTATAATTCATACAGGCCCTAATTTTCTAGGATTCTGCATCCAACTTGTGGTGTTATCCATTGGATGCCTGATCCTCTTATTGCCTCCAAAAATAAGAACCACTGATCATATAGAGGAAAAAAAATTCCAAATTTGAATGGAAGCATACCAGAACAAAAGTTTAAATAGCTCTCGCTACTTCCCTTACCTCCAGAGCATCTGTCAGCACAGTAAATAAGTTCTAGCTAGTAGCAGAATTTTGAAAAATATGAGGATGAAAGACCTGTGCTTCAAAATTAGATTATTGACACATGAGGGAATGAATTTATGCTGTGAAGCCCTTACCCTTGGATCTGTACAGAAAAGAAAGTTACTGAGAGTAGTCAAGGATATTCTAAATGGCACTGACACAGAGAGGCAACTCAAACCTGGTCACCTGGAGTCAGAACTACATTCATGGAGTAATTCAGTCTATACTCTAATATAGAAACAGAGAAGTTGCAGAAGCACTTCTTGTATGAGGGTTTCTCCACATTATCTCCTTCATTTACTTTTCATTTTCCACAAGACAGAAATTTTCTTTGAATTTAATCACCTAAGAAAAGATAACCTTGGCTTTTAACATCTTTAAGCTCCAAACGTTCCTTCTTATCAAAAAAGTTTGAAAATTCCACAGCTGTTTCATTGATGTGAACAGAGGAATCAAGCCATCAAGTCATTTTGCCAACAGACTCCAAAAGGTGTGTTCTCCAGCCTTTCTTTGGGACAGGCAGGAAACGGGATGAAGGGAGGCATGAGTGAAATGGGATGAAAATACTGCATATGGGCACATTTACTAAACCCAGAGGGTACAAGACACAAAAGAACTAATAAAGGAGGTCGTGCTATTCACAGTATTAAAAAAACCACTACGTTTATACAAATGAAGGGCAGAAATATAGAAAAGCACTTTGCCCATGAAATGGTGAAGAAGTTTTGGGGGGCTGGGATGGGGAATCCCCTGTGCCAAAACCACTACATTAAAATTCAAGAACACTTTTACTCTCTATCCTTTTCATCTCAATAAACAAAGGAGCTGATTACTTATATATTCAAGATTCCCAGGGCAGAGGCTGTAAGAAACCATGGGAAAAATTTAGAAGCTATTTGAAGTAAACAATTTTCCTATATTCTATAATTTAAGACAACTAGATGCTTATCCTAAACTTCATTAATGACTGCCTCTAAAACATGGATCATTGCTTCTGAAATATGAAATACACAAGCTACATCTGAGACCAGGATTTTTAATTCCAAGTTTCAGGAATTATGACCCTTCCTGTTATTACCTGTGACCTCCATCAACCCTTTCTGCCCCAACCAGGGTACTGCTAATTTTCTTGCCTTCCTCAGGCTCTCTACAGTGTATATTTTACCCGACTTACAGTTTCAAGTTTTGTGATGGTTGAAATAAACTCCTACCTGTCTCACATACAAATTTCTTAAATAAGGAAATGTGACTAGATCCACTTTGACTGGAGTAGCAAATACATTAAACTTGGTTGTAAGTATACCTCGCTATATAATAGTCTCAGTAAAAGAGTACTTCAATGAAATTCTTGTGCTTATTTGAAGGAAGAGGTCAGACATGAGGACCTGCTGATCCCAACTAGCTAGGAGAATCTATGAATTATTTACTGTCTTTACTGTATGATCAGAATTCATATTTTCCACAAGTTCTACTGTTGGCCTTGGCTTATTTATGGCAAATACATAAAATGAAACTCAAGGTATCAGGGGTTTATAATGGCATGAGCAGTAACAGGATGAAACAAAAAACTGTACACCGGAAGACAAACAGGTCAGATGCCAGGTTTCTAAACAGGAATTAAATTCTGCTGTAATTTGAGGTCATAACCTATAACTTAAAATCTCATCAATATTCATTAATCTTGTGTATGTATGTTGAGGGTGTGAGGCACGTGTGAGAAATCTCCAAAGAGGCTTCATCTAGTCAAAATTTTTCTATTTGTGTTTTTCTGAAAGAGCAGAGACAGGATAGTATTAAAAAAAACTAGGACAGCTTCCTCTTGACCTACAAGATCTAACCAAGACTTTTGACTGAAAATTATGTGAATTGATTTATTTATACAATTAAATCCCTATCGTGCTTCATAAAAGTAACTTCTTAGTTCTAGAAAAGATGCAGGAAAATAAACAGGAAGCGTGCCCTCCTCCTGATATTTAGTTAGACAGTTTTATGAGAATTAAAATAGTAAGGGAAGTTCATTTTTCTCACAATTTCCTTTGCTCTAAGACATATTTATTAAGATATTTTGACTGAATCCCAGTACATTCAGTGCTTGCAGCCGTCACTGACGTGCAAAAAGCTACAGATCTTTTCAACAGGAAATACTTCATTTCTAGCAGATCTTATTTGCAATTTTGGCAAATTCCCCTCAAGTCAATGACTCACATTTGTATTTGGCCTCACTCTAGTGCATTGGAAATTTCACATTCTAGTCTGTACTCACAGTCTGTCTTTCACTATTTAGATAAACAAAAGCAAATTGACACCACAACAATGTAAGTATGGCTTTAATTTCTTGCAGTGCAACTAAAGCCCCAAGGGTTTACTCCTCAGCAAAGAGAACTGGAAGCTGCAAATTAATCTGGCTGAAAGTTCCTAATATTACAAGTAGTAGGGGATCATTAAGCTCTCAGCAGCATAGGGTTATAAACACCCTTTTGTAAACTGTGACAACCAAATATGAACCTACAAGACCTCACAGGACTGCTGGAGTACAATACTGTGTATATTGTAGTTCCCCTCACAGGTATGGGTCTCAGACACCTATAAATCCATGGCAAGAAGATACAGGTGTGCATCCATTCCAGAGAGAACTGTGGCTTCCCTGCAGAATGGATACACACGTGCACAGTTCTACTCCAGCACAACCTATTAACCACCAATTCAACAGTGAACAGCAACCTGACCCCAAAAACCAAGTTCAATATCAAATTTTTAAGAAGAGTACTGTTGGTATTGATTTAAAAATCTTCAAGAAGTTCAGCATTACAGGAGAGTAAATGTGAAGGGAAGCTGACTGGTCAGAAAGCAGAAATGGATAACATCAATTCTTCTTGTGATAGCTTTTAAGTGAAAACGAGTTTGTCAGAAGTAACTTTGATTAAGTAATGTCTCACTTTATTAATATACAACAGTTATTTCCTCCATCCTTGCATTTACAAAAGAGCTTGTTATAGAAGGACTAAAGTACCAATGCCATTATGTACACTGCTAAAAATAAAAATGAGGGTATAGATTTTACAATTTCATTGAACCTCAGTTGATATAAGAACAATCCACAGAACTAGCTCACCTCAAGAGCCACCATATTTAGCAAATGAAGAAGAATTACTTTGCAAACTTGTCTTTTTGCAAAGAAAATCAATGCCATTTTATAACTGTTAGGCTGATTTAGTCCTCCTCTATATTCAAATACTATCCATATTTATTTACATAATCCATTACAGCATTGACTTTTCCTCATTTCAAACAGCATACTGCCTATATAACTATCCTACCATTCCTGACTATTTCAAGCATGCCTACTATTATTTCATAAAGAATGGGTGATGTATCATCTCTAGTTTAGGCAAAGCACCATGTTTAATACAGTATGTCAGAATAACTTCTATTCTGCATGCCATTACTTTCAAATATGTTCCCCATCTCTTTAAATAGCCAGCCATAATGGGTTTTCTTGCTTGTGTCTGACTTTTGTATTAATTTTTACTTTTTTTTCTGTGTGGGTAACTTCAATATTCCAAGAGAATTATATCCTCCCACCTTTTTGTGGTACTGAAGCCATACTCGTTCTCTTGTGCTTTATCATCCAGATATCATCTTTTTGTTCAACATTAACCTGTGAACCACCATGCCCAAAAAAAGCCTCCAAGTAAAACAAAAAGTAAGGCACTATTTTACTTTATGTTGCTGTAGTCTAATGCATCTTACATCTCACAATTCTCACTTCCCTCATATGATCTAGTTCAGATGAATGAACAGTGAAAAGACCTTCCAACTAATTTAATTGAACTTTTGCCCTTCACATAAATGTAATAAATAATTCACTTACGAAATAAGTTAGTCTATGTCTACCAGTTGACAAAGACAAATATTGCCATTTTTAAGCAAACTGCAAATCCTTTAAATCTAAATTTAACAATAGCTAACTGAATACTCAGGGCAAAGGCCAGAGGGAGATCCCAAGTCACATTTACCAACTAATCCAAGAGATATTACACCTAAATTTTTAGTGAAATATTCGCTCAATGATGTTGTTTAAATTTCTTCTGGATTTAAACTTCATAGAACATTAATGTGTTCCCTTTTCCCCCCTCAAATTTGCTTCTGAATAAATGTGGATAGTAATGTGCATGTGTGTAATAACACTGAAGAGTACAAATGCTGCACTGAACATATTAATTAATAATTACTTAATTAATAATTACTGCTACTGCTGGTAATGTGTCAACTAAAACACTGCTGTGGCTGATCTCAGCACACGAGGACAATCCCTGCTTCAAGAAATCACAATCTTCTGCAATAATGAATTAACAATAATAACAATTACTGAAGCCTAAGGGGAAAAAAAAGTTGCTAACTTCATCTTTTTTTTGTACCTTTGTTTTCTTTATACCTTAACAAAAGAACAAACAGATGAAGGGATTTTCTGACAGTGGGCTGTGTCTGGTGGATTAAGCAACAGCAGCTCTTCTGTGAAAATAATTCTCCTAAAACATTTTTCTCCTGGCTGATTGATGGCCTGGTATTATGACTTGGTTCCAGGAACAGGGAGGAAAACAGATTCATAAAAAGGATTAAAATGCATTTCTGTGGTATCACTAACAGTATGCTATCAAGGAAATTCATATGTACTTGGCATTTGTAATTCACTTTTAAAATCTATTGTAAATATGTACATGAACTCAAGCATATATACATTAAACCAATTTCTTTGAATTCAGGCCAAAAATTTCATTCAAAAATTTTTATAAAGTGTTTAGAAATCTGGCTCTACTGAATACAATAAGATTTTGACATTATTTCTACTGAATTAAAGATTTACTTGACAGCTATTTTATAAATTTCATAATACTTCCCTCTACTTAAGACTTTAATCACAACTTTCAAGTATTTTCTTTTTCTTTACAAAAAACTCTGTACAACTTGTGCTGGCTTCTATGGGAATGAGTAATAGCAGAGTGGGAAAAAGCCATCAGCAAGAAGAGTTTTTTGTTCTGTTTCCCGTCTTATACATCAATCCACCTTGACCAAATGCACATTTCCTACTGAAAACTCCATTTCTGAGAGGCAGAGGTGTTTGGGTAAAGAAGGTAACATGGCCAGGATTTCTGGACTATTGACCAAAATTAATCAGTCTGTGTGGATTTCCAACACATTCAGAGCACAGAAGACCCACAGTACTTAAGTAGGACAGTTGATGCCCTCCAATGCCAGGCAACAGAATTCAGGGCAGAGAGGTGCAGTTTTGGAAAGTGAGTTTTGGCAGCTGCAGTCTTTGAGCAGAGCTGTGAAATCTTCAATGTCCAATGCAAAAGTGAAGAGCAAGTGAAGCTCTAGCATGCAAAGCAATGATTCTGTACAACTAGGGTTTTAATTCTATAAACTACTTTCAACAATTGTATCCTTATAGCATGAAATTCTGTAAGCTTATTTATCAGTCTGAACTTTAAGTACTAAGTAGAAACAAAAAACCTCAAAACATTCAATATTTTTCTTCTGCAAAGAAAATGTAAAATTTTAAATGTAATCAACGTGTCAAACCCATGTTCAGGTGAAGTCTATTCATCAGCAGCTCCACTACTAATAAACCCTACAAGATCTTACACACTAGTCTGTCTGAGAAAAATTATATTGGTAGAAAAGACACAGCAGTAAGAAAGTAAGAGTGTTGAGGAGTAATATATTTAAAATTAAAAAAAACTAAAAATCAAAAATCTTAAGAATAAAAAATGTCTCTTGACTAGAGCTGATATGTTCTCACAGAATGCTGAATTCATCAAAAGAAACCTCACACTTTCACTGCTGTAAAGAATGTTACATTTAATATTTTATTTTCTCCAGCAATTGAAACACCACAGTATGTGATTTAGAGTCAGTCACAAACTTAGTATTAACCCAAAGCAATTGATTACCACTGGATCTGGTCTCAGTCCAGAGTTATTAATGGGCTTCACTAATTAATTCAGTATAGATATTTGTGTTATGTAGAGTTGTTCTCTTTATAGGATAATACAGAATAAAATGTTCAAGCACTGGACTTCATTGATAAAGTGGAAATATTGAGTGATCCAGAAACAGGGAACTGAGGAAGTTTTTACTTTGTTGAATCAAGGAGTTATTAACAGACATGGCAACTTCAGGAGATGACACCTGATCACAAAAAATTGGTATTTGTGTCTCCAGTGAGACATACCAGTTCCTCCTTTAGAAACTTCAAATTATCTAGAAATACATTATGGGATTCATCCTAGACGGTGCCTCCCAGGTTACTGTGTAATCCCTTCCCAGATTCACAAGTCAGAGTAAAGTCCAGTAAATGAAACACGTGCAAAATTAAACTTTCTCCATTCCTCTAAGAGCTGTCCACAAGTTCCTCAAACAAACAAAAAAAATGTAATAAGCAGGGGAGCTGCTGCAGCTCTAACAGCACCACAGGAGTCTGCAATGATTGCTTCCATTGCTACCACAGGTAAACCATGAATAACTGAGCAGGTTGATGCAAGAAGAGAAAGGGGATTGCTCTGGGGCCAGGAAATCAAGGAAAAACTCCTGCAGCCAGTACAATGCCCAGGAAGGGACAATGTAACTAAATAAGTTACAGAGACTGATAAGCCCACACACACACATTCCAAGCCTACATTCCAAGGTGGAACATGGAATCTAGGCACTCTAAACATACAGCAGAGTCAAAAATTTGGCTTTTTGCTGCAGACTGTAAAGCTACTGCAAGGAAAACATTCTTTGCCTATTCAATTTACCTCCTCAGCTTTCATAAAAAAAAAAAAAATTAAAGGGCAAAGAAACTGCTCTAGTTTTACATGAATGCAAAATGGATTCTATCAAATGGAAAAAGAATTACAGCTCTGAGCAAACTTTATTGGAAATTCTTTGAAAAAATAGCTAGTCCTTATAATTTAAAAAATATGCAATTTTCAGTTGGAAGGAAATCTTGCTACTAAAATAGCATTTTGTTCTTAAAAAGGCCAAGAGAAGCTATTAAAAGTTTGAAACAGAAGCAAAATATTTTGAGGATAGCCAGCTTATACTTATTTCCACATCTGTCAATAAAGGCTTTAATTTCAAATTGGAAGAAAATAGTTTTAAACTGCCAAGTAACCAAAGCGTAATAATGCAATTCCATTATACTCAGGCTTTCTGGACTGCTTATTCAAACGCTACAAGTTGACTACGAAGAACGCTGACTGTTGTAGAAAATAATGAGATTTAGATAACTTGAGTATTTAAACTGGAGCTCTTAAAGTGAAAATAAAATTGAAATCACTGTACAAACCAAGCTACGTATCAGCTCATCATATAGAAGTTACAAAATTGTGTTAGTTACAGGAAAACATCACTTATGATCTCTCAGTCTAAGTATACGCAATGAAAACAAATAAAGACAAACTTAAATTTATACTAACTTTTAAGGCAGAACAGAACTAGAAAAAGGACTAAACAACCTGCCAGCTTGCTGATTAAAATAGAGAATGCTCAGTGCTAATAAAATGTTATCCTCTTCTCATCTGTTTTCACAAGAGTGCTGTCCACACTGCTGTTCTGCTTTTAAAACTGGCAGGCACGAAGTAACAGTGAGTGATGTCATTTTTGTCAGGAAGAATGAAAAATGAAGATTCTGGATTTAAATAGGGACAAAGGTACAATGAAAAGGGATTTTTTCATCTTGAGAACATAACAAAGGCTTTTACTGGAAAACAGGTGTGTTAGGCCAGCCACTGCCCTTTTCAATACCATCTTCACTGAAACTTCTCCAGCTGCTGAGGCCAAATCTGAACACTACTCACACACACAGAAACAATTTCTTCCATGCTCAACAGACAAATGCATTTAGTGATGTGAAGGTCCATCATGTTGCTGACACAGACTTTAACACTGTGTGATTGGCAGTATAAAATAGCAGAGCCTATTTACTCTGCGAGTCTCGGATCCTTTCTTCAAGCTAATTAGGAAATACCACCCACTAAGAACTTGAAAAGTTTATTTTCACTCATAACTGGATTTTCTATACCTTTTCTCTAGCTGAAACTTACAGTAGTAAGAAGTCAGCCATCAATTCAGCATGAAGTACTGCCGACCCACATACATAAGAGTTAACATTTGTATTCTTCAGAAGTGCAGAATGATGTGCCTGAGCCCATTACTGTCTCCTGGGCAGAAACAAAACATTTCACAAACACAACTATGAAAAATGAAAGCTTAGATTTAAATGGATGTGAGGCTGGAGAAGAAACCACTGGATGCTCCTTGTTAGAACCATGCCAAGTGTTGGTGGTTATTTTCCAGGATATGTTGAAGTTTACTGTCTTTCTAAAACCATCTTTGTCAGAAACTGTAATCCCACAGGCACATAAGAATTATCGTAAAAAGTCAGACTTAATTTGTAAAAGATCTGATGGTGCCTGCTAGCAGGTCTTTCCCCCACTTTCTCAAAGTCTGTCCCTGTAGCCCCACTGCTCTGTTTGCCGAAACCACAATTTGGTATCTGACTTCTTTCTGCAGTGACAGAAACTGTGCTGTTAAGACAAATGCTTTTAGGGAACATGCAAATCTCCCAAGTAAGCAGAGATGCAAATGAACACACCCCCCTGCTGAACGAATGCAATGTTCCAAATTCATCAAGGGTAACCCTGAGGGTACTGCTTGGCTTCAAAGAAAATGCACAGGAGAAGCTGTGGGGGGAGTCTGTCCAGTTGCCTGTGCTCCAGTCAAAGCATGCCAGTATAGCTGGTGATCCTAGAGCATTTCAGATTTCATTTAAACTACCACGACAATATTATGTTATTCTAAACTTAATCAATGCCCTTTAAATTGAAAAAAAAAAATTAATCCCCGAGGCCATTATTCAAGAACTAACTCTGGATTTTTTGTCTTGCTTTACTCACTTGCTTTCCAGTTTTAATTCGTCAGGTTTCCTGTAAAGGTTTTGGCTTTCTCAAATAAGAAACTAAAGCAACTGAACCATATTTGCATAAAAACAACTTCACTGGGGTGCATGAAGCTTAACTTGATAGCTCTCCTATGATTGATGCAATTGTTACCAGCAATAGGGAGAGAAAAGGGGAACAAAATTTGTGAGAGAAAGAACAATGTCTATAAACTTGACTGGCATAAATGCTCTTCTCACTTTCTTCTGTGTAAAGACTTGTTTTCATCTAAACTACACAGTATTTCAGAGAACTGAATGTGATCTGACAGCTAATCTTAAAGTGTGTCACTACATAGAAAAGGGGAACAAAAAAAAAGTCCACAGACACTGTATTATCTATCATACTTTGAGGAAGTTGTATAGGGCTGGAGCAACTCTTCCACAAAGACGGGCTGAGAGAGCTGGGGTTGTTCAGTGTGGAGAAGTCTACAGGAAGACCTAGCTGCAGCCTAAAATGCATCCAGTTAAAGGGAGCCTAAAAGAAACCCAGAGAGGGATTTTCTAGAAGGGCAGATAGTGACAGGACAAGGGGCAATGACATCAAACTGAAACAGTATGTTTAGGTTAGATATTAGGAGGAAAATCATCATTGAGACTGGTGGGACACTGGAGCAGGTTGTCCAGAGAAGCTGTGGCTGTCCCATCATCTCTGGAAGTGTTCAAGGCCAGGTTGGATGGGACCCTGGTCTAGTGGAAGGTGTCCCTGCCCACAGCAGGAGGGTTGGAACTAGATGACCTTTAAGGTCCCTTCTGACCCAAATCATTGTTTTCAAATCTAATACATAATTTAAGCATTCACTGAAAAGTCTGCTTGATATATTCTGCAGTCTTTCTTGAGATCCATCCTTTCCTAATGAATTTGTATTTCTGGTGCAATGGGGAATCATCAGGCCCCTTTCCCATGCTCAGAGTACATTTACAGACAGGAGTCTCTTCGTCACATGAAGAGATCATTGAGCAAGATGTCACATAAACGCCCCTAAGCACTGTGCCCCATGTCATGCTAGAGTCACTTTCCCCTGAACCACCTGAGGTATGACTGAACTCAAAAAATTTCTACTGAGTATGTCCTGCCTTCAAGAGCACAGACTTTTGTTTTCAGAATCGAGACAAAAGTCCTTCAAGGACTGTGGAGCAGAGTGACAGACATTGCTCCATTTGAACATTGTAGCCACAAACATTGTACAGTTCAAGAGCAAAGGTTAAGTGGTTGAGACACAAAGCCTCCTCTGGCTTAGGACAACCTTGTATCCATTTTGGTGCCTAAAGAAAGAGAGATGCCTGGTAAAAATCTAACAATTATTCTAATTTCTTGCCCACAATAAAAACAGAAAAAGACAACATTTAAAAAATCCCTATACTTTCTTTAGAAGTTTGCCTTTTTATCGATCAAAATTCCACAAAGTTTCAATAAGACTGACTGGACAAACAAACTTTAAAAACTGAAAATGGATCTCCTGTTTCCAAAAGTACTCAAGTAGGGTAGTAAACAGAATCTCCACACACCTAGAAGCTCAGGTTCTTTGTAACCTCCCATTCAGTCACAATACACATTCAGCTTAGTATGCACCCTAATCATACATACTGAAAAATTTCTTACTTGAAGAATTACAGTCAGCTGTCATCTAGGCTATGTGTCCACTGTACACTTCAGTGGGTGCAGTGAAGCATAAGAGCTCAAGTATTGGAAGCAGAAACATCTGTTGTGCTTTGTACTTCCAGGCAGTCTGGAAGACACTTCCTCTAGCAAATGTAAAATACATTTTATCCTTTTATTTCAACATCTGATTTTAGTAGTATTTTAGAAAATTAGAGGGATTTTTACATCAACTTTTTGGAAGAGATTTTTACATCAAACCTTTCTGCAATTGATTCTGCTATCATAACAACTCTTTTGGAGAAAATGCTTGTAATATAAAAGATGCAAAGCTGGCTGATACTAGTAACAAGGAGTTTGCATGTAACTAAGGCCAGACTATGAAGACTAGGAAGAGAGCTACAAATTAAACACCATTTTCACTAATATCATACAAGAAGTAATTTTACTACTATAATCAGTCTTTCTTACCTAGGATACTCGCTCATCAAAACATTTTCCTGTGGTTACCAGTTTTGAACACTCCTGTTCCAAAGATGTGTTTCAATTAATGCCAATCCTGCTAGCATCTGTCACAACAAAATATACCAACTTCATGAATTCTGTTGTTCCTAAAAGACCCGATAGACAGCATTATGAAACAGCATTACTCTAAGTTGTTTTAGAAAAGCTATGACACAAAATACACTGTGGCTTTTGCATCGAGCAAACTCTTCTGAATGAGGTTTAGTCTCCACTATAAGGTAAGACATTTTGCCTGTTGCCAGCTTAATAGTTTACCTGCAGTAGACCTTGAGATCTGCTATACTACCTTCTTTTAAGATTGTTCACAGTGATACATTTAATCAGCAACCAAAGATGGAAATAAATCATAAAAATAGACTAAATGCATTCTGGAGCTGACATATGAACTATATCCTAACTGGTGACCATTCAGGTTTGCTCTGAGATGCACAGGTTATGTGTAAATAGCAGCCCAGAGGCCGTTTGCAGTCAATGCTGGATCACTCCAGCATTTGTGCTTAGGTTTCATTTCCATAAAAACCATGGTACATTAAGGAGGACAGGGATCACGTATACACAGCTGCCACCTCCACAAAGAGATGGGACGCAGCTGGAGAGCAGCCTTCCCAGGAAGGCTTTTAAGCACAACCTTCTCTCCACAAGCTAACCCCATCCTTCAACTTTGACTCTCCCTTGGGCATGGATTTTGACATTTTGGGTTGCCTATGACACTCAAAACAGCTTAGGTAACACTGCTGCTCTTGGCATTTGTTGCTGAAAGGCTCTTCATTCCCTCAGGGCTTTATCTGGTTTAGGTTGTGCTCTAGAGGACAAGAGAAGCAGCAACTGTTCATGTCTTTTTTCATTATTTCTTCTTTAAGAAACTCAGTCTTAACACTACATTCTTGTCAAGCTTCCCTGTCTCTTTAAACAAAAGACTGTTTCTGTTTATCCCTCTACTCCCTGACCCAAATGGATCTTAGAGATCCTCTTATACTTCAGCCCACTCTAGGATTAGAAAATGAGGGCAATTAATGGCTCCTGGTTTGGATCTGTTCTTACACCTTGCTTATATTCAAAACAAACAAAAACAAAAAGTGAAGAGTTCCAACAAAAATTCATCTGAAAGTCAAGACTTTAAAATGCAAAGCACAACATTTCAGCATGCCCAGCAACAGAAAGCGTCTAACAAGGTGCCTACAAAATCTGTTTTCTATTATCACGTTATAACTATAACCTTGGCACTTACACAGATTATGAGACACCATAACTCTAAACAGGAAACAAGAAAAAAACAAACACACCAACAAACCTGATCTAAGGTAGTCAAAGTTTATTCACATAAACAGTGATCCAATGTAACTTGTCAGTATCTAAAAAGTGCAATAATTCTTGTCACATCAGTTTATTAGTCTTCCAGGCAACTTTGTCTTATTGGTAATGGCAACAACTGGATTTTAAATTTTTTTTTTCTTTTGATACCCCTACATACGCACTTGCACATTGACATAATTGTCAAGGACAAAAAATATCCAGTTATGTGTGCAAACAAACAGGTGACATATTTTTGTGAGGAATAATGGGCACTAACTTGTCCTGCTAGAGAGAAACAATCATTTACTCCCATGAAGAGTCAGTCAAATCTCATAGGAAATATGCTATGCTAGATTGTGATCTTCAGCTTGCTGTCATGTGAAGAACTTCGATGCAGGAAAAGGAATAAAAGCCATGACAAAAGGAATAAGATCAACTTGATGATATAGCACACATTTTGAATCTGGGGTATGAATTTCATGCAATTAACACTGTGATTTTAAAAATACTTGACAAAGCCATTCTTTGGGGCTATTCAGATAACTCATTTAACATGTACTCTCTTCACAAGCATTAAACCAGAAAAAAACAAGCTAAATATGTCAAGTAAATTATGCAGAGTGATCCAGTCACTTGTGGCAAGATCCAAAAGACACTTAAAGGTTATGACACTGAACAAGGCAACAGATGCTGAGAACCCAGCTCCTTGGAGCAGAAAGCACAGCCCTAACTTGGGCACCTAAAGTTACTGTAAAGTGGGTAGAGAAGTTGCCTAAAAGTAGAACAGGCTCAGAACAGAAACACTTAAAACAATCCACAAGAAACATTAACAGGAGATGATCTTCTTAATTTTTTTTCCATTTACAATGACTAAATTGGATGTCAAGAGACATCCCAAACTGGAAAATTCTAACTTGTGTTGTCCAACACCTGCTCTGTTACAGATTACAATTGTCAGACAGACAGATTTTTTTTATTGTGTTTAGGCATCTAAGCCATGGGAACACACACCACCACCCTTATTTTACCAAATGAGTGCAAGCCAGAGGGAGGAAGCAAGAATGGAGCTGTTTTCCTGTCCCCAAGATTACACCAGGCACCAACACGGCGTGGGCACAGACGAGATAAAAAACTGCTTTGCACAAAAGAACTTCAGGCTCCTGGTGGACAAGTGAAGAGTAGTCAGAACGTGTCTTCCTTATTTCCTGGTGCCTCTAATGACTTCTACTGTGTGAGTACATAAAAGCAGATAAAAATTATGGGCTAACCACTCAATAGTTTGTATATGGTACTGAGCTGCTAACAGTGAATAGTCACTGAAGCATTTTGATTGGCCTACTGGTTAACTGGAGCATATACACCATATGTAAACATGACAAGAGTCCCAGACAACTCCAAAAATATGATATTCAAAGTAAGTTCAGATTGTCAAAAAAAAAAGATGAATTTGCACACCACTGAAATACTGCTAGGTTGCAAAATTATTCCTGTTCTCTCTCTTACAATAATAACAGAAATATAGTAAAGCGAAGACATAAAAACCTAACCAAATAAAACCCTCTAGTTTGTGGTATTCAAATCTGCAATTACCTGAATCCTTTGCAAAATAAAATATATAAGGCAATACTGAATTCGTTTTGCAGGTTTGAAATTCTAAGTGCCAATACAATTTCATTCTTATCTTAGGAAAAAAACTAACTGCCAGATAAATATTGGATGTGTTTAAGAGAGATACAGTGTAGTAGTATTATCTCCAATGTGAAAAATTGAATTATTTATCTACAGTGTTGTTTGTTTCACAACCTTGCTAAAATACTAAATTAAAGAAAAATGTTTAGGCTTTTGGAGAAATTAGTTTAATATATCATCTGAAAGAAGAGATAAATAATCAAGTTACAGCATTTTGGAAAAAAATTTGCAAGTGACTCTGTAGTTCTCAAACAGTAGCAAAAAATGAACAGTATGAACTGAAAAATATATGTGACAGGTCTTAGACCTGAAATATTTGGAGATATCAATTTTATTTTAACATGGCCAGGTTTTGTTGGCAAATCTTGCAACAAGTTGACTAATGCTCCAGCTGGTATCAATGACAGAACCCTCACTGATTCCAAGCAACTGCTCCCATTCAGAGAAGCAAAATGCTTTCCCAGCCCAGGGGCATATCTTAAATTCTACAAACATACACAAAAATAGAAAGAAACAAACAGAAAATAAAACAGTAATTCCCTTTGCGTTTCTTTGCGTACTTCATGCAGTCATTTCTCCCAAATCTCCTTCCAAGTGAGTTTAATGACAAGAAAACTCAGCAAAACCAGTAAATATTTAGTGAAGTTCACAGAAAGCAAAATTATACCATGTTAATGCAGCCAAATATAGCAGAACAACAACTCTGAAACACACCATATAAACCCCACAAATCAAAAAATGAACATCTCTTGCCATTTTCCAACAGGTATGGAAAATCCTACCTAGCTCACAAAAGCATTCAAGAGACACAAACCTAGATTCTCCCTAGCACCTATAAATCCTATAATTTATTAACTTAGCTCCTTCCTCCATGACTTTTGATCACAGAAAGGGAAACCAGAGATTGCAGCCATTAGAATATTGGAAAGCAACCATGCTGTTATTATCATGATCATTTTACTTACACTCACCTGAGAATGGTAAAGTACTGAAAAATTAAGTAAATCATTGGGGGGGGAGTGGGAGGGGAAGAGGCAGAAAAGCAAATCAACACGTCAAAAAAGCCAGCTGAGTCTACAAAGTGATTTAGTTCAGTTTTCCCCAGCAAGGAATGCCTTCTTTTAGCACCTTTAGGTTTTCAAATTGATGAGTCAAAGATGTTCTCCACCATTAACTACTGTCAACTGAGACTCAATAATTTAGCACTGGTTTGTCACATGGCTCTGACAAATAATGTTTGATATTCATCATCCCGTCACAGGATGCCATGAAACAAGATGAGCACACAATAATATGCTAAGAAGTTAAGAAATGACAAACACTTCCCTCTGTTTCAAGTCCAAAGGAACTCTGTCATGATCTTGTACAAGATGTAATCTATTAATATGGGAAATAAAATATAGGTCCAGAATGAGCTCATACTGATGACAAAAACAGGGGCATTGCCTCCAGCACAGGGCTGTGCACATGGAAGTACAACTGTGCACTAGGATTACAAATAACTTACATTAATAAGTTCTGCAGTTTTGATCCAATGGGATGAGTTTGTTCCACCAGTCCAGATTGTTCTGTTTTCTGAGCTATGGCTGCTAAAGCCAAAATGTGAGACTGAACCATTAGAGGAAAAAAAAAATCTAGAAAAATCTTGAAAAATTCTTTCTAAGAAAAGCAGTATAACTGAGAGTTAGGAAATACATTGTGACAGGTGGAGCTATTACTGGTTTTTTTATACTGGTGGAGCTATAATAAGAGGAGCTATTACTGTTTTTTTTCCTTATTATTTTTATATGTATTAATGTCTTCTGCACCACCAATGACAGACAAAGCATTTATAACTTTGCCACCTTGTTGCCTAGTTGCTAGATTTCTTTAACCCTCTACTTAAAAACCACACGTTTCAGAAGAAATTCATCTCCATTATTAAAATTTTGGTGCTTTTTGTACATTATTTCCAAAATGCTTATTTCCATAGCTGATGAAACTTAGGATATTAAAAAAGCACCTCTATTTCATTAAGCTAAATTTTATGCTTTGGCTTTGCAAGATAACAGTCTGTTCAAGACTTACAAGAGGCAATGACAAACCTTTTCATTAAGTTATTTTGGCAGATTAGGATTTCTGCTTGAATATTTCTATTTCATAGTCCATATTCAGTGCCTCTATCTAATTATTCAAACAACTGGTGCATATTGTGCAAGCAGAGATGTACACCTCTACGAATCATTAGTTACATATATACACCCTAACACATAGTGAGCTCAAAATTAATTTTAAAAAAATTGATAAAAGATATGCCATTTTATGTGTGATGGCAGAATCATCGTAAACCACATTAAACTGGCATTCAAATGGATGAATTAGAAACAGTCTGACATGTAGAATTGCCTGACTGGATGCTTATGGTGCTTCTGTAGAGCTAATCCTGCCAAGGAAGAAAATTGTTATTCATTTCATCTGAGCAGTTAAGCATAAGGTAATATAATGAGGAAGCTCAGCTAGCATACTACTTAACTTTTCTTCCTTGAAGCACTGAAACCCCTATTAAATTTCTGTACTGAGACTTAAGGAAAAAATCTAAGCACCTTATGATTAACTGGTGCTTGCTAGGGAAAGCACTGTAAAATCATCAACTGCAATAGCACAGCAGAGGAAGGCTTTAACAAACAGATAAAAGAAACCTGCAATGAGAGCGACCACTTTTTGTCGAGATCTGCATGCAAATGCAAAGGTCAAATACAATTTTCTCCTGTACCCTTAATGCAACAATAACAATTGGTTTTCAGGATGCTATTGTTTTCTTGTAGGACACAATAAGGCTGACCTAAGGCCTCAAGCAAAGGCTGTCTCCTTCAATGAGCCTTTCTGGGCAACATTAATTCACCCCCTCTTTATAAGGCACTGCTCATGGACAAAAGCAGTTGGTGGAGGCTGCAGACTCGCAGGAAAAAATGGAAAATGGGTTTGTTGACAGGAAACCTAATTCCTAATGAGTCATCTTTGGCTATGATTACTGAATGATTAATTTTAGTTTTCAACTTTCATCAATTCTTTCCTAGGGATTTAATCCTGGTCAGGACAGCTCCTCCATTAATTAGCATGATATCATCTCTCTGACTTGTGTGTATTCACACCATCATGGGATTTGAAACTGCATTCTTTCAACACTGAAACGTTTTCCCCCTTAAAGAATTCCCTAAGGACGTGTGTGCTGTAATCCTGGGCCAACTCTATCAGCTCTCCAGAAACCCAGAGATTCGCCTGGTCCACCCACTTTTGACTGGATACCAGCAAAATGAAGCAGTTTTGTTCAACAGCTGGAAAAGCATGGCATGAGCAAAATATTCGTTTTGTACAGTCACCTTCAAACTGAGAGGAATTAAAGAGAGCTGAGGTGATCCCAAAGCATCACAGCTTCTTCAGCTGAATCTCAAAACATGTAGCTGCTTATTCCTATCTTTCCGAAACCATCAAGTTCTGTCGTAAGATGAATTTCTAGTCAAGACTCACGCTGGTGTTTTCTGCCTCAGTATTTGGCAGGAACATCAACAAAAAGAAAATATAGCCTCACCACATTTTGGCTTTCGCAGGTGTCATCCTGTCCTAGAAAGCAACATAACACAGCACAGACCAGTTTTAGAGTTTTCAAATAACCAGTTTTACCAATGTTTCTCAGTAACATATGACACAGGTAGGGGACTCATTCCTCCACCCTAAACACCAGCTGAGCATCTAGGGACATGACAAAGAATTTCTCCCCTGGAAAAGCAGAAACACAAAAAAGATGGAAAAGAAAATGAAGTTAATACCACTACTCTGCCTCTACCAGGGAAATCCTCAATGGCTGTGCCAAGTTCCACGTATTGTAGCAGACTAAACTCTGCAGGCCCAGTTTGGCCAGTGTGTGCACTTCAAAAAAAATAGCCAAAACAGTTAAATGCCAACTTGACTTTATAAAGGAATTATTATTTCTAAGCAGGACAAGAATCTGTAAACACATTAGCTGCTACACAATGGTATCCATTTTGCATTTATCTTGTTCCTTCTGAAATGAGCAGGCAGACCTCCCTGCTTCAGGTTCATAAAAAATGCCTGGTGGCCTGCATAAGGTATTTCTACTGTCCTGGAAAATTACATAAATCAAATGCTCAGTGATTGTCATTTTCCAGCTAAATGCTATTATAAATAACTGTTTATATGGACTTAACATTTTTTTTTCCTACCTGTCAGCTACTGGTAAA
Organism: Trochalopteron elliotii; assembly: GCA_024734555.1. Classification (NCBI taxonomy): domain Eukaryota; kingdom Metazoa; phylum Chordata; class Aves; order Passeriformes; family Leiothrichidae; genus Trochalopteron; species Trochalopteron elliotii. The sequence goes on along the minus strand of JANPWX010000008.1, from coordinate 4,968,134 downwards.
GATTCACTCCCTAAATCACAGTAATTTCCTTTTAGCCGTCAGAAAGAAGATTTAATATGATGAAAAAGAAATACATGAAAACAAGTGTGATTTACTTTTTAGAACAGTTATATAATTTTGCGTAGCTGTTTCAAAAGCATTGTGCTTTCATTTTTTAGTTCATGTCCAAACAATGACACCAACTTATTGTAATATATGTATGATAAATCTCTTTGCAAACTCCGATACAAATAACTTCATACAGTTTCTTCTCCCCACTCATACTTCACACAAAAAATTAGTTTAGAAATAATGTCTATTATCAGGATGTTTTCAAAATTTTTAAAGTAGAATCACAAAATCAGTCTCTTATAGTTTTATTGGAATTGGTATTCAAGGCTGAATATCCTTCCTCATCATTTGAAACATCACAGAGATCAACCTAACGCATTTTACTCTGAGTACCTGGAAACAAAAATTCTGTCAGAGCCACAATAATTCCTGAATTCAAACCTAATATCACAATAGTATTAACTGTAAAGTCTATTGTGCAAATGGCAAATTAGAGGGGTAAAAATTAGACAGACTACATAAGATTTGAACGTAAGAAATTAAATCATGCTCAGTCATCTACAGTTCCACTTGTATATTCTCCCATGACATCATGAAGAATGGCAAGAACTGAAAGTGTAGAACCTGGTATTTTTTTCATCTCCCTAAATAACATAATTTTTAAATTTAAAAATAGTTTTTGATGTAAAACTGTGAAAAACTAATTATGGTATGAACTGAAAATTGCAAACAGAAAGAGGAAACCCTTCAAACTGTGGTTACCAAACAGAAATATACAAAAAATATTGTGTTGATCAAGAGTTTTAAACAAAGAGAATGATGTATTTCTATGGGTAAACAATACCTTTGAGTTGTGATCACCCTTTGGCAGCATTGAAATGGCATATGTAATTGCTAAAATCAACAGATTTTCTTCAAGAGCTGTGCTGCTTATGTTTTCTATCCAATTTTACAGAGATTAGTTTCACAAAACCAGAATTTTTATATTGCAATATCCCCAGGGGTATGCAGTCATCAGTTTGCATAATGATATTTTAGAAGATAGAAGAGTAGCTGTAAGAGTTTTACAAAAAAATAGAGCTCATCCTTTTAAAAATGCAAACATAAGAAAACAAAAAAGTTAATCCAGCATGTATTAATCTTCATTTCCTCTCTTTTCTAAGGGTTGAAAATAGAAATTTTCAACCACAAATGTTGCTTTCAATTTTTTAACAAATAAAATGGACTGTTGTGGAGAATGAAAATATTCATCTTTCCAAAACACAAGTCTTTGTGTCTGGCTTCATACTTAGAAATTAAAATAGTTCAATGCTACCATGGCAGACACAAACACCAGTGATGCCCTGTGCTCGTCCAAGTAGGAATTCTGGGGTGGTTAAAATGGCTATTTTATATTAGCTTCTTTTCAAATATCATTTCCCAAATCTCACACGTGACATATGAAAAACACTGTCACCACCTAGTTTATACACCTGCATTTGGAAATGACAGACAACTGGTTTTGGCACAAACCTTCACTATCAGTAATACATTATACCTGATGCAGGTTTACAAACCAGCTTTTCTTGCAATGTGTTCCTTCAGTTCAGACAAACTGTCCCTTCTTACAGCCCGGAGGTGATGTATGGCAGAGGGCAGCCAGGCAGACTCTGGGTTTATGAGGACATTTTCACTACTAACTTCCCAGGTGAACCATTTCAGTCATGAAAGAAGAACATTAAATGAACCGACTGACAGATCCCAACAGGCAGAGGTAAGGGCAACATATGTCTTTCCAACCTTTACTTGCTCAAACTGCTTTTTGTCCTTCCAACATCCCTCAGCTTTACAGGATAGAGAGTTCTTAGCAGACTTCTTCCTTTGATGAATTTTCTTCCTTCCTGAGATAGGGTCAGTGTTCCTGTTGGCCGTATGATGCTGGGAAAGATATACTGACCTGACTTCTGGACAGGTTTTCATCACAAAGGAGTCACCAGTCATCACTTTAGCCAAGCAGATACCACTGACCATATCTGAAGAGGTAATCTTTTACTGTTGAATTTATTGGTGTTTTTTATTGATGGCATCAATATAAACTTGAGCTAGGCCATGAAAATAAAAATCAAATGTTACGACAGCTCTTCTTTTTCATTGTCCTTGTAAGTCCTATCAGGTTTAGTATTTAGGCATTTGTGGTAATGAGTATGATTCCCACTGGGCTTATCTGACTTCACAGACCTGAACAGAATATGTGCAGATTTAATGCACATTTACCAAAGATTTTCCTGGCATACTGAGGAACAGTGCTTTCAATTCTGTTCTGGACTCTATAAGCAAAGATTATTTCTAGTCACTTCTATCTAGGAGTCACAACAAATATTTTTCTAAGCAGATTTAAACCAGACTTCTCTGTGAGAACAAAGGACACAATGAAAAGAGACAAAAGTGGACGGATAACAATAATACTGTTTGTTGCTTTTGTACTTTTAGTTTTTTGGATATTTACTAGATTCCTGAGAATTACAAGAAAGAAATGTGCCCTGTTACTTTTCCACACTAAAATCATTGGAGAGTCTCACAGCAAACCAGTTGCATTTCAGAACAATAACCAGTTTTTCCTTATTTTGCAGTGTTGCCTTTCCATTACTTCCCTCCTAATGCTAGAAAGTATTTTAATATTTTAATATTTCTGAATTTCATGCTGTAGCCATTTTCTGCATTTTAATATTCCAGTACAGGGTCCATATAAAGAAGCAGAGTCTATATAATTGTCTATAACTTCAATTCAATGTTATCTAGAAAAAAAAATTAAAACTCAATCTCACAAAACCATAAAGGTTTCTCATGCCATTAAAGGACTTTAGAAATAATTAAAATAATCCTTTAAACAAGTACATTGGTCAGATTCTTTTTTCAGTAGTTCAAGGACAACCTGATGTTTGGAGAAATCCCTTTGAAATGGATGACACTGTTTTTGCATTTCCTGCCCTTCAAATGATTGTGTATATCCATACCATAATCTGTTGAAAAAGGTCATTTTGAGACATTCTCTGAAGGAACATGAAACTGCCACACTCTTACAGCATTCTGTGATTGCTAGTGCTGTGATGAGGCTTACTTCTCTCTCCAAATTTAAGTGTCCAAAAGTTGATTAAAATAAAATAAATTCTACCATAATGCCAAATTGGTAAAAGGAAGGCAAGAAGAAAGAGAAAAACAGGTTTAAAATTATAAACTTTAAAAAGCCAGATAGTCCTCAAGTTCACTGTATCCATCTGTCAATATTCAGGCATAGGTACAGTGGGCTAATTAAATGTTAATGAAATATAAATAATCTGCTGGTCGCAGCGCATTAGCTAAGGAGCAGTAACTGCACAACAGCTGCTGTAGCTCACTGAAAGTGCTCATGTCAGCACCTCACACAGCATCTAAAATCTGGCTTCTAAACATCTAAATGAAATAATAATGACTTCTTCATGTAACTCATTTCAGAAGACCTGCAATTATTTTTGCCTAAGACAGAGGTAAAAGCAAAGAAGAGCTGAACAGTTTCACAGAACAATACAAACTAAATGTGAGATTTTTCATCTGCGGTTTTGTTAAAATATTTTTAAGTAAAGCACAGTGTCTGTAAAAGCAGAGCTGTATTGAGATGCTAATGAAATCAATAAAAGAAAACTCTTGCCAGCAATACCGTTAGAGACACAAAGCCTTTGCACCTCTTCTATAGCATGATGGTCAAAGATTAATGCGTTGGGCAAAGATAAGATTCAGGCTCACTTCTCATTTAAAGCCTAATTTTTTTTATGCACAAATTTCCTCCTAGCCAGAAAGACTGCCTTCATCTTATTGGGGTCCAGCTGGAGACCATGATGAAGACAGAAAGGACTGGGCTGTCCAATGAAATGTCACACACCCAACATGCAGGGAGCTCAGCTGGGGCCTGAGCTAGATCACAGGATAACCAGAGAAGGAAGCACACTACACCTGATCCATCGCAGGCAACTTAAATTGCAGGCCAACCCCCAAAACCTCATGTTTGAAATGGAAATCTCTCTCAGGAGTGCTGGGCCCATTCCATCAGCTCAGGCTGCACTCTTACAGCCACCTCCTACAAGCCAGAGACTCAGGGTTAGACAACTCATCTGTTTGGCGGATCTCATATGGGCACAGTTCAGATGGTCCAAGACAGGTGCCTGAGTTCCCCATCTTGTCATAAACAAAGAGATGCCATTTACAAAGAGGGGATACCAAACATCTTGTTTGAAGCCCTAAGGTGTCATAACTTAGGGAGAATCCCTAATTGTCAAAAATCGCCAGTTCACAATAAGATAAATGCTCTTCCTTCTTCCCAATGCTGGGTCAAACATTTGACTTCACCCTAAGTCAGATGAAGGTAGTATTCCCAAGTTAGCAAATTACTTCTCTCCATCTTTAAACCCACCTGTGCAAGAACAGAAGGGTAAAGAACATTTTGTCTTCTGAGACAAGAATGAGACATCTATTAAAACCACCATTGGTGTGAGTGCTGTGTGTCAGAGCTTATAGCTGCCATCTATCCCCTGTACCTGCTGTATCCAGGTCTTCATGGAAAACAAAGCAATGCTATGACTGGAACCTGTTAGGATAGACCCCAGCTTTCAGTCTTCAGTCATGATGGCCAAGGGACTGTACTTTATTCCCCCCCACTGCATAGACACAGACTGTGAGATGGAGCTCAGGCTCTTCCTGCCAAGGCCAAATTAGCACTGTCACCAAACTCCTTGAAAACAAGCAGATCCATCGTCACCTGCATGTTTACAAGGACAGACACAAAACCACATATAAATCACTCCACAAAAAATTCAGCATGCAATATTAATGCAGGCATTCCTATGTGCACACAAACACAGAACAGCATGCTTTTGAAAAAACACACCTAATTTCCTAACACTAGGAAAGTTATTGACTAATGGTTTCTAGAGACCTTCTAAGCAACCTGTCAATACAAAGCTGTTGATTGAAGCTCTTCGTATTGATGCTGTATCAAGAAAAAGGGTTTTCACTCCATACCATTCACCCCCAAGATATACAATGCAAAGATGCAGTATTTTTCTGTAAGAGGTACAGCAAAAACATTTTTGAAAATACAAACAGCCATACAGAAATTCCCTCTGTTAAGTGCCATCTGACACCAACTGTGACTCTGAAGCTGTAAGGGAAATTTTTCACTCCACTGTTGAATAATTTGGCATCTCTTCACCGAGAAAGAAATTGGCCACAAATGAGTTGAGAATCTTGATAATCACAGATTCACCCCTTTCAAAAAATGCACAGGAAAATTAAACAAACTACATTGTTACAAAGAGACAGTGTCAAAATCAATGGAAAACGTTAGATTCCTTGGTGTCCTAAAATCAGGGGACCTCTTGTTATAATCTAAACAGAAGTGGTAATTCCATTTCCTATAGCTTAGCACATCAATCCTTTTATAGAGGGTGGGCACATGCATAAACACTGGCATTTGTTACATAGGAAATCTGCAAATCTGTGTTCAGATAAAAAAAACTGAACACTGGTTTTGAACCATTAGTCAGGAATTTTTCAGCAACTTGTGGCACTTGGAAAATACAATCTCTTTTCATCTCCTTGACAGAGATTATTACCTACATCACGAGACATCATCATCATCATATTATTGCATATATCATCAGTGTTTATTACAACAGGTAAGAGATTTGCCCAGCACATGTAAATTCACACTGCCTCTGCTGGTGTTGAAATTGTAATCTCTACCTAGCAAAAGCATTTTATTCCAAATGAATCCAGAAACTTCTTACCTAACTAGCAAACAACTTAGCTCTGTGCTGAACAGCAATCTCCTTCAGGCTGAAAACTATGGGCTAAGCAACATCAAAGCAACTGATACCAGGGATTCAGAATGGGAAGCAAGGAATGTCGTCACATCTATACCAAAACTGCAGGGAGAATGAAGCAATCACCACAGAAGTAACAAAAATTGAATTTGGCCAGGACATAAGGGTATATTCCCAAAAGCACCACGGGATCTTTCATAACTACAAATGGTCAGAATAATGTTTATACACTTCATTCAAAAACAAGACCTCATGACTTTGAGCCCTTAAGATCTGAGTTAGCAACCAAGTTGTAGAACAACACCTGATAAATCACCAGTATCAATCTCCTTTTTCTCTAGGAATGCCTCTCCCAAGTATGCATCCAATCAGAATTATTTAAAACCACACAGCATAGTATCTTTAGTTATTGTGGCAAAAAGTAGAAGAAAGTCTTGCTTATATTGTGCTTTAGACTACATCTTATGTAGTCCTAACAAACATTATTAGGTGATACATTCATTCCAGATTTCAAAATATGTTATTATGAAAAAGATGAAACACAATGGAAAATTACTGTCATCTTCAAAGTTTTCCTACTTAATTTGGGGAAACACAAAGAGATTTCAAGCTTTTCTTATTTTTTTTAACATTTAGATCATATCTTTCATCTTTTGAAGATGTCATTATGCTCTTTTAATCTTTTATATTTTGCTTCTTTTAAAGCTCTTGTCCATATCCAGGGAGGCAATTAAGGACTGGTTTTTGTGTGCAACTGCAAATAGATAGGTTTAATGAGTCTCTCACACCACGAAGACATATTCAAGAACGCATTAGCCTTTGCACTGAGCAATATCTAAGGACCATTTAAAAATACCCATCACACTTATTTCTGTGGAGAAAATGCAAGAAGAGAAGTAATATCAGGGTTTTATTTTCATTCTGCATGAATTCTCAGAAAACCCCAAAAGCTTTCCTAACCTCTCGTATCAAACAATACAATAAGAAAAGTCATCACAGACATGACAGGCCTGAAGCTTCCATTATTTCCCCTAAGTATGGAGAAAATATATGTCATCAGGGAACTGAAAGCCAGAAACTGACTTTTAGTTTTTTACCTCTCAACCTGCAACGTGACTACTAACTTTGACTCTTCTCTATGCAACTAAGTGAATGCAGCATATTGGTCTAAAAAATTAGTCATTTGACTAAAAAATAAATAATCATGAAAACAGGATCCTCTCCATTGTAATTGTGTGGGAGTTTTTTCCCCTCCCTCCCTGTCTGAAAAATAGTAAGATTCTTTGACAGACCATCACTGGAGAGTCAATCTTGGATGCATGTCATGAAGCTCCAACGTCTGTTCTGAAAGGATGGTATCAGGCAATTTCCCAGGAGAGACAGATTCCTAAATCTTAAATTGGTGTCTGATCACTAATAAAGACAAAATACTTTCTGTATGATCACTGTTTACTGCAGAAGCAGGGCTTTTAAAAGGACCACTAGAGTAGACTAGAACCCCCTTTTTGCAGAATTTAAGTATCACATTCATCCTAACAAGACACCTGAAGGCACATTAACTGATGAACTGGCATTCCAAACACTGTCTATACTCAGTACATCATTTCTGTGCCATTCTTGGCACAGAAATTTGAATGTGAACATCAAATAGTCTACAGCAATATATACAAATACACTTGAGAATACATAAAAAAGTGTCAATACTTTCTGTAGAACCTCAGTTGGTCTAGTCACTGCTCATTAATTCATGCAGAAAACAAAGTTAACTAACTAGTCTACACTCTCATTCTTCAGGACACATATTTTTAAACAACTCTCTCTTAACAGAAGTTTTCCCTTTCTTTGCCCATGTTCTGGTTTGCTTGGTTGGTTTTTTGCATTCTTCATTGTATTGGGTGTATTTTAGATGTAGAAGCAAGAAAAAATATAACTATATTGCTGATATACAGCCAGTGCCATGAATGACAAGGGGATAGGAATAAGAATAACCACAGCCAGCAATTCAGACACAAAACTGGTGTTTCACCATGCAAAGTGTTGAATAAAACAAAACATGGTATCATGTGAAGAGATAGGACATAGGGATTTAAAAAGCTACACTAAGCAGATTTCACTGCAGATTTGCCCCTCCAGTTGTTGATTGACTGCACATAATTTACAGAAGTTCAAAGTTAATCAGTTCAAGTGAATTTTAATGATGAAAACAGTGCTGAACTGTGGGCCTTCCCCAGCTTGTGAGGTAGTTGTTACTCCTTCCTTTTGTCAGGCTCATGTAACTGAAGAGTGTGCTTAAAAAAACGTGACAGAGGCCTTCAATATTCCTTTCTCTTTCAGCATAAAAGACTGTCGCTTTCTTCCCTACTATTAAGAACTACATGGCAACACAATGGAGAAAACCATGAGAAAACTGTTTAAATTCCAGCCTACTGTGAGATTAATAAACCATGGAGATCTGACATTACTGCAGATGCAGAGCATTAATTCCTTCTGACAAAGCCTACAAAAATATATTCCATAAAGGTATAGACAAAATACCTCATTTTATATGGGGGAAGGGGGTGGCATCAATGTTTGACTTCAAAAGTACCTGCTGTCTCCTGAAATGCTACCCCCACCTGCGCAGTGTAGTTTTTTTCTATTTTAAAATAATTATAGAAGAAATTATCATTGAGAAAAACAGCCCAGTATGTTAAAGTCAACAGATTCAGGATTTTCAGGGTATTGAGATCACTGTGCCAGGCCTGCCTGTGCACCTACTGTGGCACCTCACCCAGCTGTGCTGTCCCCACACATCTCCCACACCACCACAATCAGCTACTACAACTGCTCTCATCTACTTGTCCACAGCACCCACCCTTCAACATTTGCTACACATTTAGCTTCCAATGCACATACGGATGGTTGCTGCCCAGTATAATTAATTTCCTAAGCTTCTCTGGGAAACTATCCTGTCACTTGGCAAGGAATGCAGCTCTCCATCTGACTCCCAGCATGACTCAAGATTACAGTGCAGGGAATAGAGTTCATGCTTCCATACAAAATAATTTGAAATATGAGAGCCAGTATGTTGATCCTCAAGCAAAACACCATTGGTGGTGTTTTTTCAAAATTGGGAAAATATACATCTGTAAATAAGGATTAAATTGAATTGCCATTACAAATCATAAATATCAGTGCCTAAGAAATATCAAATAAATACCAATGGTAAAAATCCTACAGTCATAATCCTTTTAGAAACCAGGGTCCTCAGTGCAAACATAACAACAGCTGGTACAATTTCACAGCATCAGCCTCCTTCAGGTACCCACCAGGACAGAAGCTCTGGTAAGGTGCTGCTGTCCCAAGGGGGATTTTACCAGAACAAAAGCACAGGTTCTATGTGTGTGTTTCAATTCCACCCTTCACACTCTGACATGCACTGTAACACCTTTTATGCCTAGTGAAATGAAGATGACCTGTATGAGCTAAGTCTTCCTCATTCCCTTCTGAGAATAAATCAATTTCACAGAGTCTTCAATTTCAGCAATATGACCTGGCCAGATGGGAAGGAGCTGAGAGGCAGGGCTGGGACAGGGAAGCTGGGTAAAGGCAGTACTCAATTGTGTAAGCAGTCAACTGTGGAAGGTTGCTTGGCACCTGAGACTGCCAGGCTTCTAAACCTGGGGTTTAAATATAGCATTGGTGGGTGGCAGCAAAAGTTTTCGTTATTCTGAATGTGAATTGCTTTGTGTGACCAAGGAGTTCATACAATCTACATCTGTCATGGGTAATGTGATCTGGTGGCAAAACTCTGGTTTAGCACAACCAAAAGGGGAAAAAGACAGAGCCTACATCTACAACTGGCTGAACCTTCAAGAAAGAGGGCTGTGGACAGGAACTGGGGCCAAAGTAATCATGAAAAACAGAAAAAACTAGTCAGTGGGAAATCAAGCTGATTCTCATCTTCAGTAAGGTTTTACCAGCTGGAGGTAAAGATCCAGCTATGTATTTGCAGTAAGAAGACAGCTTGTAATTAGCCATCTTAGAGATGGGTATCAAGGGCTCACTGATATATTTTATGATAAAGCTTGGGATTTTTCATTCATTTTAGCTTGACTACAGCAAGCATTATCAATTGCACATGGCAATTTTCACTATAATCCATTAAAGTAATATGAAGTTGCCTGGCAATCTCATATTTTTTTATTCACAGAACTTTGCAGCACTATTGAAATACTGAGGCAACATGAGAATGCAGCATAATATATGATACAAATATAAATTTAAGAGCAATAAAATGTTTCAGTAACAAAATAAAACTTCTTGCCCAATCACAGATTTGACAGCAAAAAAAGTAGTGGTTTATTTATCTTGTCTGATGTTAATCTTTGTTGATATTCCCTAAGGTCAAATATATCCATGTGAGCTTATGTTTTTATATGAAACTGTATATTGCACAGGAGATGATCTTTTATATTATATTTATAAGGAGGAAAAAAAAGAGACCCATTTCAAACTCTCAATCACTCAGGTGAATATTCAACAGTTTACAAGGCATTGTATATATCCAAACAAAGGCAGAATTCACACTAAGGAGTTTTATCTCTGTCGGTATCTGTGCATGCTGACAAAAGGCAGAGGCCATTCTCCACATGATGTATCTTTTCATCTTACACCCACAACTTCTAAATTCAACATACACAAACTTGAAAATTTTAATCTTGCATTAGATGTTAGTTGCAAATCAGAACAGATCATTTTCAGTTTCTCAGAGATTCCATCTGCTTACACTGCTCATTGCCACATTGGCTTTGAACATCTTAAATATACTCTGCCCTGCTCACAATAAAAACAAAGAATTCTTGATAAAGGACAAGATTTTTCTCTGGAGCTAGATTAGATTATACAGCTGAGCATTTCAGATTACCAAACCCTACAGCAAATGCACAAAACCCTCACACAGGCAGGTAAGCAAGCTAAAGGCATTGCACTGTGAGAATCAACTTGCAATGGAGGGACAGAGGGCATAAAAAGTATCTGAAAGCAGTCTTTTTCCAATACATCTTTTTTATATGTATCATACACCATCTAAAAATCTTGCACAAAACTAATGAAGCTTTTATATTTTGCTACATCTGACAAGTGACTTCTCTGCTCCTCAGATCTTGCACAGTACTAACAACACTCAAATCTTTCAAAGGAACATTTTAACATCTTTTCTTGCATGTTGATATAATTCAAGTATGATTCTTCTTCTTTAATGTGTTTATAATAAAATGCTTGCAACAGTGAGAAAATTGAGATTTAAAGCAATATTGCTGGGCTTCAAACAGCATGAGTTCACTGGAACAAGCAGAAAAAATATCTTAACCTAATCACTCTGCTTCAGCGAGCACATCATGAATTCTGGATTAAAAAACAAACAATCAAAAACAAACAACTCCAAAACCCCACATTCATTTTTAGCTGGCAATCACGAGTATATTAAAAAAAAAAAAAATAAACAACTTATACAATCAATGCTTTGTATTTTTCTTTTTCCCAACCACATTTCAATCCTATAAATAGAACTATACATTTCTATTGCCTCGGCAGTGATACTTTAGGAAATTCTTCTTGTTCAATTACTGCCAGGAACACTGGACATCACCGATAGCTTTGACCAGGTTATCGCAAATGAACCCATACAGAAGAAATACTAATAAGAGTGATAAGTCTGCCCTTCACAAAGCAAAGACAATTTAACAGCTACAGCTCCTGTAACCAGTGGTATTTTAGAAGTGGAAATGCAGACTGGCGTGAAATACGTTCCACAGGAGGCTGAGAAGAAAGGCAGCCATATCTCACCCCTGCAAAAATCTCAAGATTCTATTACACTGATTTCTCAGTGTAATAGTTATTTGCATAAATCAGAGCAGTTATTTGTATAAATCAAATATACTGTGGAGTTCAGTAAATGAAAGTAACCAATGGCCTAACAACTAAGGGAGCAGGGGGATGTCTCTGCCCTAATAACAAACCATCTCTTGTGGGATTGCTTTCTGATTTTATCTGTGTCTTGTCAGATATACTACAAACAAATGAAGATTTATGAATTTTGAAACTAAAGAATGTGGCTTTCTAGCGACTTTTGGGGTTTTTTTTTAAAAAAAGCATATTTAATTATGCCAAAATAGTTTTGACTGATAAAACCTTGATTTTTTATTATCTGCCTAATAGGATTCCATAGAAGAGTCTTTGGAGGAAATGTGGAAGGATTGTCCCTAACATTAAGGGTACAGATTAGGTTCCACATCCTCTGAGTTTAGTAGGAACCCTCAGGTTCTGTTCTTAGGCTATGCCAAATACAGACCATAAGATTTCAGAATAGAATCTGGATTTTATTCCGGAAAAAAAAAAGTCTGACTCGAAGCACCTGAAAAACACTGCATTATTTGGGTTAGAAAGTACCACTATAATTTTTAGAGAAAAAGATGGCATTACATTCCCTGTTGCATCCCTGAGAAAGACAGTCCACATATCATGCTTTTGTAAGTGCGCTCACAATCAGTGAGTTTCCAGGAAAATCTCACAACAAAGTCTGATAAACATTAAAAGGAAGATATCAAGCTTTTAAAACCTTAGAAATATTTGGCATAGCTTTAAATGCTTATCTAAAAGCTTAGTTAAAGGCATGCTGTCTTTGCCTGACACTTTTTGAACTGGAACACACCACCAGTGTTCTATTTATTTGAGAAATTCATTAGTACCAGAAACTACAAGTCAGCATTAATTAAAGTCTTCTATACAGTCTATTCCAGGTGTAGATGAAGAGTCAGTGTTAGACCTCTAACAATGCCTCCAGCCCCTGACATCCAACAGAGTGCTGCTATTCTTTTACTTGACTAGATTTGCTCATTCTTGCATTGTAGCAAACAGAGATTAGATCTGGTTTGCACTCAGACCACTACATTTAATTAAACATAAATGGTTTGCACTCAGACCTCAGGTATGCATGGGTAACTCCAATTCAGCTGAGCCACTGATTCCAACTCCCATTGATCAATTTCCTTTAATTTGAATAACAAAACAATGACCAAAGTTCAACTCCATATGAGGCAGAGGTGAAGGAACACAACACGCAGTGCATATGAACACTGGTTTAGAGAAGATTTTGATCCTGAGTGACTAAAAGACACTTTAGGATTTTGATGTAATAGAATTTTTTTTAGGAGTTTTCTGTCACAAAAGATGTACCTCTAAATTGTCAGCATTAGTATCTTTTTCGAATAGAAATATTTCCACTATCATACCAAAACACACATGCTTAAACACACGTTAAAGTTTCCACTGTATGGACCTGTATTTTGGTATGACTTCATACTTCTCTTTCAAACAGCATCGTGGAAAATCAGCTAAGGCACACCGTAGTGGACAACTGTGGAATCAGCAGTTCCTGCAGGACTGTCATGGTTTAACCCCAGCTGTCAAGTAAGCACCACACAGCTGCTCACTCACTGCCCTGATAGCAGGACCAGCAACAGAATCAGAACAGCAGAAGCTACAAAACTCATGGGTTCACATAAAGACACTTCAACGAGTAAAGCAAAAGCTGCACACGCAAGCAAAGCAAAGCAAAGCAAAGCAAAGCAAAGCAAAGCAAAGCAAAGCAAAGCAAAGCAAAGCAAAGCAAAGCAAAGCAAAGCAAAGCAAAGCAAAGCAAAGCAAAGCAAAGCAAAGCAAGGAATTAATTCACTGCTTCTGAGGTGCTCAGCCATTCCCAGGAGAGCAGGGCTCCTTCATATGCAACAGTCCCTTGGGAAGACAAAGGCCATCACAGTCCAAACACCCCTCATTCTTCCCCCAGCTGTACAGACTGAGCAGATGCCATATGGTCTGGGATGCCCCCTTGGTCAGCTGCGGTCACCTGTCCTGGCTGTGTTCTCTCCCAGCTCCTTGTGCACCCCCAGTCCCCTCAATGCTGAAGAAGTAAGAGTAACAGAAAAGGCCTTAATGCCTAATTTTTCTTTTAAAAAATTATCTCATCTTCTGTTTTCAACCTGTATACTAAAAATCCTAATGAGCTGAGACCTATTTTAATGAGTACTGAGATTGGTTCATAGTTAAGATTTATTTTAATGGTTTTTCCTAATGAGTTGGTATTTGTTTTAATGATTGTCACAGAAAGATTATTTTTACACAGCAAGTATGAAGAAATTATGTGAAGAGCAGCACACTCTACTGGATATTCTATTATGTTATTCAAGGGCGCTGACTTCGACTGGGATGGGCTTTTCCAAAAGTCCCACTTCTGCTATTATCTACTGCAGCATACTAAATTTACTCAAGACATTCACTCCTCTCCTTCAGTTGTCTGTTTCAGGTTTCTGCTCCCAAGTGATACTGAAGAAAGCAGACAGGTGCTCATCCCAGCCCCACCTAACTTCAAAGTGGGTCTGGGATGAGGGACATACTGCAATAAGGCAGGCGTGAACCTTATTTTTTATGATCCATAGCTGAGAATAACTATGCCTGGACTATGAACACTGCTGACAGTTTTCAATTTCCAGTTCAAGCAAACTGTGCAACTATGTAGATACCTCTCCCTAAATGCTCAGGTAAGATGTTTTGAGACTGCAGGTTAAACCTCCCCCACTGCTGGAAGGTTCCAGTGCAGTGCTAATCACCATGAACAATGTTTGGAGCCTGCAGAAGGTGACACTTGGCTGGGAAAGCTTCTGTGCAAGGTGTAGAGATACCACCTGATTCAACTATGAGAAAAACTACTTTTTCAGAACATGATTTGGAGTCTGTATCCATCAGAAGTGTGTAAGATATAGATTAAGCATCGCCATCTGGAAAAAGTAAGATCTTAAGTACCTAATAACTAACACTTACTTAGAACTCCATTACCCTGAAAGATTTGAGTCTTCCCTAGTGAAATCACTATGGGTAGCAAATTGAATTCTAAGTATGATTAATATCAAAAGTGAATTTTAAATGTACATGTAATGAAGGACAGAAAAGGTAAGACATCACCAAATTTCTTTTTAATGGTCAAAATGGTACAAGAGATTTTATCGCTCTACAACGTTCACCTCAAAAGAAAGAAATAGTTTAAATTATTCAAAATGAAAAGAGTCCAATCTTTACAAGGACACAACCTTCATCTGTTTGAATTACATCTTTGTCCTTTGTATTTTCCCATAGCTGAAAATTTCTGACTAGTTCTGTTGGAAATAAGAATGCTTTTATCTTTAATTTCTGTGTTTCAGTACTTATTTTCCTAAAGTTCTTTAAATATTGCCATGCAAATGTACTTACATTTACATTTCACAGACATGTATCATCCCAGCTACTTTGCTGAATGAAAGAACACTGGATAAAACAGCACAAGCTTGCCACAAAGACTTATGCACAGGCTTAAATTTCAATGGACCAGTCATTTGCTTAAATTTGAATAACTGTGCAGATCTTCATAGTACTGTAGCCGAATTTTTAACATATATTAACTTCATTATGACAGTTTCAGACTTCAGATAAAAGCGCATTTGTGGTAAGTTACTTCAGTTCTGCAGAACTCAATGCATCAGAATCTATGACTTTCAGACACAAAAGCAATAAAAAAAGAATTTTCAAATCTTCTCCCATACTTCTGTCTTGTCAGTGGAGTGTCTGAGCATGGAATCATGCATATGAATCTGACTGGCTCTCATGAACTTTGTTGACTTCACAACGTTCTAATACACATAGCCACTGTATTTCAACAAAAAAAACCCAAAACAAACCCAACAAAACTACCTCTGCTATTTCCACAAAGAGAGGAAAAATCAATAGCTACTTGACTTCTAAAGGTACTATTTATACATGCTGAAGGCCCCCATTTTACAAGCACACACATACATAAGGGTATGTTCTCCACTAGTTTTTCACAGAGCAGCAGCATTTCTCCTGGCCAGTACAAATTACTGGGCAAAAACATCCAGCATAATGCAGTATCCAGCATTTTATCATTAAATACATAAACCTTTTAATGTCAGGAAATTAAATTCTACATGGCAAATCTCAACTGTTCAACTGCTTTACCACTGTATGTGCATTAATATACGAAAAGGGAGATTGTAATTAGTCATTTGAAGACAGCAAAGCATCTGCCACACTTATATTTATCTAGCTATTTAACTTATGGTTTAAAGTTCCTACTTTTAAATACCTTAATTCATCACTATCTGCAGGAAGTAGCAACCTCATGACAGGCATGATCTTCAATCAAATGTTCCTAATAAATTCTGGCTAATCAAAGGTTTTCCTTCACTTCTGCTTTGGCAGATGGATAAAGCCCTTCTGAAAAAAAATTTAAAAACTACATCCTTTGACCAATGCCTGATGTGATGTGCTCAGATAGCCACCAATATGCATCCGAAGTGACAGATCTTTAGAACAGACATAAATTTTTCATAGGTGTGCTTGAATGAACAAGTTCATCCCTATGTCATCAATATACAATGGGATTCATGGCCCCAAGAAACCTGAGGAGTACACAGCAAGACAGCAAACCTGCTTCCTGCTCATCAGCATTCATAGGATACACAGGGCTGAAGTGCATGTTTTCAGCAGCAGTCCTGGCCACATTATACACAGCACTGTTAGAAAACAATGTCCTAATGTGAGTAAGTACAGATTCAAGATTAGATGCCTCACAAAACACAACAGCTCTATCAAAACGATCAAGTACTAATTCCTCTTGTAAAAAAGCATGATTGTTCTGAACAAAGATTAACATTTGTCCTTCTGTTCTCCACCACCAATGAAGAATGTTTTACATGATACATGATTCAGTATAACAGATATAAACTATCAAATTCTTTCCTACAGAATCAACAAAATTACCTGTTAAAAAAAAATCTAAACCATACTTAACAAAACCATTTCCTACACTGACTAACTCTATCAACAACAACAAAAAAAAAAGTTTAAAATAATTAATCTGTGATTATTTCCAGGTAGCCAGTTGACAGCATACCACTACTGGACGTACTGCAATCACTTTAGGTATCATTTCATTCAAGGCAAAATGCTCCATGTTTTAGTAAAGCTAACAAGTGAAGAAGAAATTAAGTTAACTGTTGTTTCTGGAATCCAGGGAAGGTTGCTCACCTATTTTAGGTTTCTTGTCATGGAATTGTATTGAACCACTGACACCTACAGGCATAATTGCATATACTTATTCAAGAAATATCTGTGCAGCTTCCCTGTTATGAGACAAGACACCTGTGAGGATAAGCAGTGAAAGTCCTTGGACAGCCTGATTTATTTGCAAGGTGCACATGAATCCAATGCTGATGGCACAGCCATATAATTGCACATGAAGTACTTCTCCCCATTCACCCCAACAAAATTCCAGCTATCAAGTAAATAAAATTCTTTCTGCATAACCAGAGGTTCCCTAAGCCTGTATCATCATTCTGGTTTTTCCCTGATATAAAGAAAAATTAGGCAACACAACTGACCTTTATGAATCTCATGTATGGCAAATTAAAGATCCCCAAAGATGCACTGCCTATGTATCTTCCCTATAGATTTGAAATTCTTACTGCCTCCAAAAGCTAGTGCTCTGAGGATGATCACAGGGTAGTGTGATGTATTATTAAGTAAACTCATTTATAATCTCTGCTCTTACATTTGACTATTTGCTAGCACCTTTATTTCATTATATATAATAAGGAAGCTATATTTGGAAAATATTTGAGATAATATTCAGGGCCTAGAGAAAATTAGTTTTCAATTAAGGAACACTGCTTACTTCACTTAACCTCAGGCAAATTGCACCAAAGAAAAGTAACTCTATTCCTCAGGAACATGCATGAAAATCATAAATAACTATTTTTGAGACAAGATTTTAAAGAATTACTTAATTATCTGGTCCAATAAGAATGACTCTACCAGACTTTCCACAGAATTGTGCTTTCTCCACAGACAGAGCTAGCAAAAACAGGGCACAAAAATAAGCTTTCTGAATGATCCATTTTGCCGTTTGCTAACTTTGCAAAGGTTATTTAAGAAATAGGTAAATGTGACAAATCAGGCCAATGCCACCTGTAAGATTAAGGGATGTAAGGTTGCCCTTACTTCCTAGAAAATAAATTTATCAATTTATGAAGTACTGACTGCCCCAAATCAACAGAGTACCTGTAACACTGCTTATGAAGCCTTGGCAGTGGCTAGTCTTGAGTCAGCTTTCTCCAGCCCAAGTGAGGGAAGCAGTCTATAAAAATGTACTCATTACCTCTTCTTATCAAAACCTAGGCTCCTTGTCTGTCTCTTATTACTTTTCCTGACATGTTCTGAGGTCATCTTTGGAGCAATCGTCGACAAGCAAAGAAGAACAGCCCCTGCCTTGTGTCAGTGCTACTGAAGTTACTGCCCAGCCAGAGGAGGCCCATCCGTGCCTGCTCCTCTGGCCATGTACAGGCTGTGCGTGCTCTCCCTGCTCTTCTCCCTGGTTATCAGAATTAGCATCAGCCTAGATGGTGGGAAACACAGCTCAGACAAGGATTTCAAACAGGTAATGCTGAACACTAAACTCATTTCAGTTCTGGCAACAATTCGTCTGCAGACAGCACAACAGACTTGTCTCAGTCTCCATTAAAAGCAATTTCATCACCTTTTCAATATGCCTTTGAAAAGGTTCAGGATGGTAGTGGAGCAGCACACGAAAATCCTGGAAGCTACCATTTGGAGCCTATGCCCCCTGCACTGGTGCTCAATGGGAGTTCCACAGAGGACTACTGACAGAGGTCAGCACAAAACCATCTGTAACACAACTCCTTCTTCATGGAGGAGGATGTCAAGGCCAATGAATATCTGAAGTAGAGAAGGCCACTGAGCCACCCAGCATCATCTCATCCTAGTAGTGTTGTATTCACTTGTTCCTGACAACCATTTCAAGTTACAGGTTACTGAATGATCTAAACCAATATGGGTGAAAGTGAAAATCAGTTATTAAGAGACATGTTTTTCCCCAAAATGCAGAATCCAGAAAGGTTCATTTTATAAATGAAATGTGGTGGCTAGATATAGAATGCATCCTTCCTTTTTAATGATGACTTGTAAGAAAATAAGATCTGCATACACAAGCACAGTAAGGGTCCCAAACAAGCAACAATGGGTCTAAATCTAGAAATTTTCCCCTCACCTATGCCTGCATGCACAGACGTCAGCCAGATCTCTCAATAAGGATATAGAAAGACTTCCTGACACAATACAGTCTTTCTTCTTTTTTTCATATACAGATGCAAAAAAATGCTGTGCACCAACCTCACATGGCATCCAAAAAGAGTTGCAACTTCTAAGTATATCTCAATAGTGCCCCTATATGTTTTTCTCAAAATATAGTACTCTTGCTTCAGTATTAAAAATAAAAGAGCTGTATAGTACTCAGCATCACAAGGCAGGCACTCACCTCACAGGTAAGCACAGAAAATTAGATTACAAATTTAGCATAATTTACATAACTTCTGGATTGTAGTTCAGTGTCAGCGCATTCCCACATCTGAAGTTTGAAAGATATGCAGAAATAGGACAGTATTGTTTAATACATATTTAAATTATAGCAGATAACACACTTTTCAGACAGTTTATTTCTTTTAAAAGAAATCAAAGAACCTTCTCCATGTTAAATTCATTGCCATATCATGAAAATAAATATACTCATTCACTTGAACTACTATTTTTTTTATTCCAAGGGACCACATTTCAGATGATCCCAAGTTTTGCAGATTGTGCCAGTTCCCATGCAGGACTGAGCATTCCTGATGATTAAAAGTTTCCTCAATAGATAAACAAACCCTCTGATTTAGATCAAGTATAAAAGATCTAAATTATATTATATATATAAATATTGTATATTTTTACATTTGGTCTACTGCAAAGTTGATGCTGTAAATTACTACCTGTCTGACATTATTTTATTTTAGCAAATATAAAAAAATTAATGAAACAATGATAATTATTAAAGTTAAAAAAAAGGCAAAACCAAAAAAGATTAACACCTGGCTTAGCAATAATATTAAGTACAGCATACATAACATGACTGCAACTCCATTAGAAAGCACTTCACCTTTAGTGAAATACAGAGTTGATAAATTTCCCCAGTTCTTCCTCCTCTAACTTGTGTCTTCATTATTTCCAAGTTACGAGACTAAATAGGAAAGTATGTGAGAGAAAGTGTGAATCTGTAGTACAAATGCCTTCACCTAAGCCAATTTGTGAGATAGGATTAGATCTCTTATAAACAGACCCAGAAATAAAATAACTCATCCACGTTGCTCTTTGTTTCTCTAATCCTCTTTGCAAAGCACTTTTTGCTACACAACTCAAAAAACCTTGAACTCCAAAAACTAGTAGCAGAAAAATGGGGGGAAAGCAGGGAGAGAGAATATAAATCCACCAACATATTATATAGAGATATTTTAAAGATTTTGCATTAAATATTTCTTATTATTTAGCCTTTTCCTTGAAAAGCTTTCATAGCTTCTCTGACTCATAAGAACATAATTTCTCTTGTATACACACAGTGGCTTGCAATGCTGAAAAACCTTTCTTTAACTGTTCCCATAGTAACCAAAACCATTCTTTGTATTTAATTGTTGCCCTTTCAAATATTATCTGGTTTTGTAGCTAGAATCAGAGTGTTCTTTTGCCATCTAAATTATGGATTCCCTGAAGACTACCAGGCATTCGTTATAAACTCAGCTTTGCTTTCAATAATTTTAAATTTAAGGCATTTACTGCATTTAACTATGCAGTATTACATTAATAAAATAATTCAGGAAGAAGAATGTAGATATAGCATAAAGCTGGAAGCATCAAATATTGTTTTGAACAGGTGAATTTTAGTAACTTCAAATATGAGGAAAAACAAGCCTTGCTAGAGCTCATATTAAAAATCCCTACCTGGATAGGGATATGACTCTTTTTTGAATTATGGCTCAGCTTTGTGATTCATTCCTGTTACATATCTGGACTCAATTCCAAGCCTTTTGAATGTGTTCCTGGTTTTAGACGACGTCCTCAAAAAACATAAGTGATTTCTGGGAGAATAAATCACGGAATTATTTGCCTGCTTAAGTTTTCTTAAATAATCTGGTTTGTATTGGCACTGTAGTTATTCTCTGACTTGAATCTACAGCACAGTTAAGAGTAGAAAACTTGCAGATAGTATCTGTTATTACTATTATACACCTTATTTGCATTGTTCCATCTCAAGTCCATCTGATACCAAACACTAGTTTTGTCCATGTTTGTTCCAACAACACCAGCACAGGCTTTAGAAAGTAATAGGTAATCTTAATTCTGAACACCTGTGCTTCCTTCTCTGACCCATAAATGTTATTTTCTATTTGGGATAATGTATGGAGGAGATAGAGTGCACTGTTCCTTGGATGGGAAAAGGAGGAGGTTTTTATTTACCTCTTTTAGAGTGCTGAAGCACACTTTGTCAGAAATGACAACAAATAATTAATACAGCTATGTTGATCTAGACTGTATCTCTGAAAACATTTATATAGAACATCTGAATTTTTCCAGCCAAAAGTATCCATCACTTCTATTTACACAGGTCCAGATAAGGAATACAGAAATAAGATTACAACATTAGACCAAGTTTTAAAAGGGATTACAAAAAAAGGGCCCAAAGCGCCCTGTTAATAGGGGGCTCTTTTAGGACAAAATAACTTGACTTTGCCTTACCATTTAGTTCATCTGTTAAAAAGGAATTCTGTTTCTTCTGCTCTGCCTTTAAACTGTGTGCATGTGACCTTTCAGATCAATGCAATCAAAACATCAAGAAATGACTTCTAAAATAAAATAATATCTTTCATTCTCGGTTCTCATAATATTTATTCCAGGTTGCTTTATGGCTCTGACTTGAGGTCTCTGTCACTTTGCACCTCTGGTTGCCAGAGAGATGAACCCTGTTCAACTTTGTATGTTCCAAAAGCACATATTAAAATTGTACATAAATATGTCAATTTTACAAAAGTTCATAATAACTGGAAGTGAGGCCGCAGTGCTCCTGAAAAATCAGTATTAAGAAGTTTGAATAAAAGGTTGGGGATGGAGCAGTAGATAAATACAAAAATTAGAGGAACATTATCGTATTTTTGGATGAATACCCTATAGACTTTCTGCATAAACAAATGAACAGACAGACAGATAAAGAGTTTTATCAACAGAATAGTTTATAAGCATGAATAATTAAAACATGAAGAAGTTTACCTCAAAGCTACCTCACTTTTCTCCCCACCTGTGCTTTCCCTGATTTTTCCCAGTAGCTCACTCCTAGTAACCTCCTATCTGTATTTCCCTCTCCTGCTCATCACAGGAACTCTCTTGGTATCAAGGGGATGCACTGAACACATAAAACTGCTGATCTGGGAGGTAAAAGGGGTGTAACCTGTCATATTCTGATGTATATCTACTTGCTTTTGAAAACGCCACCTCACACTTACAATGAAAGCACTGGCCTCTTTTCCTTTCCCGGCTTCTATATTTTGAAGACATTTATAAATGCTATACACGAGCTGATGTTGGGGGCTGCTGTGATGAAAGCTCTAAATCTGGATTATTACTAATATTAGGTGGATATTTCTGCAATACATGCTGTTACACATTTAATCAATGTAGCAGCAGCGAATATTTTTTGATGTGCAACAAAAGCTACATACTTTATGAAGGTACATACCCTTCATGAAATGATTAAGAGAGGATTAAAATGCCAAAACCAAAACAATTGGAGTGAAATCCTACCACAACGACAAAGAATTAGTAAATGGACCTGGAAGCACATAAAATACTGTGAGCTTCAACACAGGAAAAGAAAACCAAAAAAACATTCTTCCCCCACAAACATCTTTTTAGATGGCAGCTACCACAGCTATTGCTGATAAGAGCAGCTGGCCTAGTTCATGTCCTCAGTATAACAGAGCTTAATCGTGCTCCTAGAGCACAAGAGGAAGAATTTACATTTGTACTCACTTCATAACTGTATAAATAGTTGTTGCAGCATTTGGCTCTTTTAAATTCACTCTTATTTGGTACAATATTTTGTCTTTACAGCATAACTCTACTGCAATATAATTCCAAATTTATGTCTTAATCCAACTGCACCGAAGTTGCATGTGTCCTAGTGTGATGATGCACAGTCTTTTCACTTTTATTTCCTCTGCTTCCCACCTCCCCATTTTCCATCTTGCTTTTCATTGGCTTTTTTATGCTGTAGGTAGGTGTTTTATATATCCCATATGGTGGCCAATGCAGCCAGTGTGTTGACTGAAAAAAAACACAGGAGGGTGAAGAGGAGATAAAGAAATAGCAATAGCACCACTTCTCCTTTTTTAGCTATAGTCTTCCAGCTCTGCTATCAGTAAATCCATGCAAGTAAAAAAAATGTATTCAATACTCACTGCAAACATAGATTTTGATAGGTTATTAAAATTACTGCTCCCTGAGCTATTCATAGATATGGTGAAAAATTTACATAGTAGGGAAAGAGGAATGTTGCCTCTATTTCTTTGTTACCTCCACAAAAAAATTAAGAACAAAACAAACTGGAGCTAGAGGTGGGGATAAGGAGATGTTCTTAAAATTACTTCTGTCCTTCTCTAATATCTCTTTTTTACTCTGCAAAACAAACCAAATCTTGTTCTCAGAAATACGAATATTTAGATTATGCACACTTCTGGAGCATCCCTCTGCATTTAGTTGGCTAAATAAACAGCTAACTCCTAAAAGTATGTGAAACATAGCATGCAGGTATGGATATTTTTTCACATAATTCATTCCCTCTAGGATGCAGGTAATCTCTCAACCTTAAGAACCATGAAGCACTCTATATATTTTTTAGCAGCATGCTGATTGAACTTACATTTGCTGCAGTGGTATTCCTATATAAGTCATGATAATACAACTCAAGAGGAGTGTATTTTCTAACAATAATATAGCCACTGTGCAGGATGATGGTTTTCAGGAATGTTCTGCAAAATACCTGGTTTAGAAAACCCCTCAATAAGCCACAATAACACCACAACAATACCACTATTTTTCACCCATCAGATTCAAAAGAATACCTGATAATGCTTTCACTGGAATCATGCAAGGAGCTGTGAAACAGCACAATAGTCCAATAGTTACACCATGCAATTATAAATGCAAATCTACCTAGTTTTTCTGTGATAACTCTCCTTTCCCCACCTTCCAATGACAGTAAGAAATAAGAAATGCTGTTCTTTGTTATGCTTCAGAGAAATTAAATTATCGTGACAGTGAAACAAACACATTTCTGCTATGCACATGAACTGTTTTTTTCTGGTTTTACTCTACAGTACATTTGTCTAATCAAATAAAGTACTTTTCAATCCTAGCATTACATGTACAAGAGTATTTCCTTCATATTTTTTCATTTTATGACACTTTAATTGTTCACAAGCAATAATATAGTTGATTAATTTTTATATTTGATGCTGCAATTATGTTTTGAAATCTAATTTGTAAGAATTGAGGCTGTGCTTTAATACAAACACCACAGGCTTCTAAATTAAAAAACAAATGATCCCCTGGTTCCTCCTCTCCCACCACCCCACCCTCATCTTTTCAGCATTTAGACAATGCTACTCCACACTGATGTTTCTGCTGCACAAAGGTACAAACCCAAACCTGCCTTAATTTCCTTGCAGAATGATAAAATACAACCACTGGTCTCAAACAGAACTTCAGTTACAGTTTCTAGCAACAGCCTATGCTTTTACAGACTAGAAAGTATAATTCTGTTTCTAGAGTGGTTCCTAAGACTCAGCACTTCCACTTACGTTAGTGAAAGCTTGAGTTAAAGAAGTGTAACAACTGTATTTGTCCCAGTTTTACAGCCAAATAACTTCTGTATACTTACAAGATTTTGGACATACAAGAAAAAGGAATAAAAAGGGCACAGCTAGTCCTTCTCTCATTCTCCTCATTTGAGTGAAGTGGGCTTGCTCCCAAATCTTTGGTTCTGTACTTTAAAAGCATCTTACTTTGGTGAAGCTTCACAGCAACTGTAGATCCTCATTAGGCAACACCAGGCATCAAGGTTAACAGCAGGATCTAACACTGCCTTCCCAACTGATGTAGGATGTTACAAGAACTGGTTGTCGAAATACAAATTCAAAAACTGCTGTATGATCTACCTTTGCACTCAGTCTGCCTAAAAAAATGGCTTTTTTGAAATGAAGCATAAGTCCAGTAAGGCATTATTTTGAGGATTCTTTGTGCTGGCCCAAAATCAAGTGCCTTCAGTCCCTTGAATAGGTACCTGGTAAATAAAAACTGTCGATCTCCTTTAATACCTGAAACTGAGGGTGTAACAACACTTGTTCTGAGTGTCTGTGTTGGACATTAATTTAGTCAGGATGAAAATGACGTCTGTTTTTTCTTTTAAATCCCAAGACATTGTCATTTTGCACATGCCTCACTATAGCCCTGCCTCTGAAGAACATGGTGCCTGAGTGGCTTTGCAGTCATCCCAGCAGATGATGGGTGCGCTCTTAGGGCTTAGGCAGCTGCCACATAGGATAATAGAAAACTCTGGAATTTTATTAGAATAATAAACACCGTGAGTGACTAACACTACAATTTAGAACAACAGCTCTCCAGATGGTGATGTCCAGACAAAATAATTGATTTTCAATTGCCGAAGTCTGTCTCAAACATCTCTGGCTGTGTTACCTACAGTAACCATCCTCTTCAACGTTGATTTAACTAGGTAAGATTTTATTTACTTCAACAACATCTCCTTTTAGAATTGCTCCAGACATTAAGGAGTTTTGAGATATATAAATATATATATATATATATATATATATAAATAATTTCTATTTCATCACAGAGCAAAAATCTCAGCCCAAAACTAAAATTCAAAACTGTGTTTTATAGTTCATTGTTCTAATTAAAACGTACTTGCCCAGAATATTTTGCAATGGTTACTTAAGGCCATCAGTTCAGAAGAGCTCGTTTGCCAAGTGTGAGACTGCCACTTTGGAATTAAGTTGATATTGGTGGTCTGACTTGTAATTCTCAGTTACGTAAATAAAGCAGACACTTCCAGACACTACAGCACATACAAGATAAAATTTGCACTCCAGAACCACGTCTGTCTTAAGCACCTGCCCATATATGTATGTAAAAAAGGCATATTTTCAAATAAGCTCTGTAACGAAATAGTGCAAAATTACTTACCTTGGTGTATTTATTTTGGGAAAATTTGTGAACATGAAGGACAAGCAATTGATGTAATTAAAACTTCCTCTATTGCAGAAACATCCAGTGGAAAACGTGATGATTCACAGAGAACAGAGCAAAGAAGGATGCAAGGGAACGCACAGATTTTAGTTTAATTAACAAATTAAAACATTTTCTCAGGTCTGATAAATAAATTGATAATCTTACTCCAAAGAACATTCTTTTTAGGGTGATGGTCAAAACTAGAATGACATTAGGGTATCATAAAGGTATATAATTTAATGTATGTCAATGAAACAAAGTGATCTCACTGTAGGCAAGGCTGTTTTCTAAAGTTGCTGTGATTTGGTGACAGTGTTTTTCTTATGACAACTTCAGATCTAGTTCAGAAACTGTAGCTGTAGATGCAGTTATGCTGTCCAGTGCTTGCTGTTGAAGCAAGGGAAACTTTTATTCCCAATTACTATAACTACACTATCCTTTGTTTGTGCAGTTCAGTGTTTTAAATCAGCTTTGGCCACACTCTGCCAACGTACATTACAGTAACTGTATTTTGACTTGAAAAGTTCTATCCAAATTTTCACCATCTGGTGGCTCAGAAACATCATCAGCAAAGTTGTATTACCCCTATACATTTTTACTTCCTCAATTTTCTTTTACTCATGAAGACTAGCTACACAATGATACAGTGCACTCATCTTTTTTTGCAGTTACAATTATCTCAACCAGAAAATGCTGCAGTTTTCTTCATCCTCCACATTTTCATTCAAAGTGATCTCATTACGTACTTTGCTTAACATTCCACCCCTATACCTTTTTATCAAGTTCAGTCACATCAGTAATACTTTAAGGCAAATGACTGAAGCATTCACAGTTCATGGTGGATTAGAAACCAAATCTCTTCTCAAAGGAAAGAGGAAGTTTTCCAAACAATGACTACCTTGTAAAGGGTCAAAGCTTCCTTGGCAGGACTATAGATAAGATCTATGTAGCACCCTTCCTCCCTAGGACAACTGCCATCATTCCTCTGCCCCCAGCATTATTCACCACCACACAGGAGGAAAAGAAAGGAGTTCAACTACAAAATACTGAAAATGGTAAGTACAGTAACTGCAATTAGTGGCTCTCAAAAACCAGCTTATTCAACATTTGCAAGTCGTGATCAAATTAAGCTGTACAGAACTGCTTAATCCCTTGGCTGCAAACAATTGCCTAAGATATTTAAATTACGTATGTAGATTGCTTTCCTGTCAATCTCTCCTATAAATTGATCGTTGTAGTGACTGAGAAGGAGCATGAGAACTGATGATACTCTTGTTCTGTAATCAGATATAAGGTTTCTTCCATATTCACTTCGCAGTGCAATTATATTTCCTCTGCATAACAGTTACATATAACTGATTTTACAAAATCATTCCCATTTCTGCAGTGGCTGGACACAGGGATGAAAACAGAAACAACAGTCTGGTTTATTCTTTTGTTTTTCCTCAAAGCAAGAAGAAAGAAGTTACCAATTTGAGCAGCTTAGACAAGAAGCAATGTCAGGCAGGAGTTTCAGCTAGTTAGCAGAAAACAAAAGAAGTGTAAATACTGTATTTTTACTATTTTCTGAAAAGTTTCCCATTTCAAAGGAGACGTAACTACAGCAAAATAACTTATTTTCCCATTATGTGCTAAAAGCAATACAGGATGTACAAGGACTCCATGTGACAGACAATACAGAAAATAGAAATCTTCAGTTCCCCTTGAAGTCACTAAATTGAGCTTAAATAGACTAACTAGCAAAATAGATAAAAGAATGTAAAAGTAGACCACTGACAGCATAAACACATTGTTTATGTTTACCCCATTTCAAAGTATCTGCTTTAAAGAAATGGATATAAACACTACCTTTCCTACCTGTTATCACTAAAACATAGTGGTAGAGAGTATACTGCAATCCAGCTGATGTCTCAGGTTTTTCAGTTGAGCTGGAACCACAGCTTTCAAAGAATGGTCGTTCCAGAGCAACACTGGGCATCCCTACTCTCTCTGCACTCTGTCACCCAAAGAGTGACACCATTGTCCCAATCATCCAGAAACTGAAACAGTACAACCATCTTTTATCCTCTTTCCCAAACAAGTGTGAAAAGCATTCCTGTTTCACACTGCTGAAAGATGCCCTTTTGAAAGGACTGTCAGAGCAGACATGAATCATGATGTGGACACCAGCACCTGACAGCCTGGCTGCTTTAGGGACCACCCTTCACCTCACCACTGAGGGGCTGTAAGGACTCAAAGGATGTCTGAGACAGGCAAATGTGATTTTAAGATCACTGAAGGACTTTGTCATGAGATAAGCACAGGATGGAGTGGCAGGGTGACCTGGCTCCAGGCCTGGCACATTCTAAGTGATGCATCCAGACAAGGGTTCCCACTTTGGCAAACTGTGGAGCAGCAACTGCTTGTACACATATTGCTGGTACCACCTCAACCCCTTGTTTACACCTCAATTCAGGCAGAAGTATCTTTTATTACTAGGATCATAACAGAAGCATCAAAAATGACAGAGGCAAAATAACACCACTGTTGCTTCAAGCGGAAAAAAATCTTCCCTGGGATTCATCAAAAATGCAAAAAAAAAAAAAAATTATAGGGGAAAAAACTGAAAAGAAAATCCACAACTGAATAAGTGAAGAATAATACATGATCAGCTTGGTTTGAACTTCTTTTGAAAGGAATTAGGCAAGGCTGCAAGAGTCAAAAAGGATTACCAGACTTCTGATGTAACAATTACACATCTCCAACTTCAAACTCTGAGAGAGGGGAAAAAAGCTCCTAAATTTTGGAATATGCTTACTGCAGCTAATAAATTTAGTCTATATATGAACCAAAATCTTCCTAGATTCCAGTCTGTATCGGTACCAAAGTCCTGGGGTAACTAAACAGTGCTGTACAGAATGGCATCAGAGCTGTAACTCTCCCCTTAGCATCCTGTTTCCATCAGCAAGCACCCAGGCAGTCACTATGATCTCAAGAAGCTTTCTCACACTGAAGCAGCTTTTGAACTCACACTTAATAATCTTGCTCAGGTAAGTACAGTTGCAAGGTACAAGTGAAACAGCTTTGGCACAGACAGAATATTGAAAAGACTCATTCCACAGGCTCATTCAGACATTTACCAGAAAAAATATGACTTGGTCTTAAGAGTCTGAAGAACTGGCAAATGATCTGTGACATTTAAAATCATAAAATAAAATCACAGAATAGGTTTGATTTGGAAGGGACCTTTAAAGGCCATCTTATCCAATCCTTCTGCAATAAGAAGGGACACCTTCAACTAGATCAGGTTGCTCAGAGTTGCACTCAACACCCCTTTTTGAATGTTTCCGAGGATGGGGAATCCACAACTTCTCTGGGGAACATGTTCCAGTGTTTCACCACCCTCACTGTAAAAGCCTTCTTCCTTAGATCCAGTCTCAGTTTACCTTCTTTCAGTTTAAAAACATTACCAGTCATCCTATCATTTTTCTAGGATCTTCATCTGTAAATCTCTCCTAAAACTCTTTCCTAAAAGGAAAATATTTCTGACATGAAAAAGAGTTGTCAAATTACTCTGTCTGCTTCACGACATAACAAGATCTGTAGCTCTAAGAACATTTTAACAGCAAATAATATCTTTAAGTAAAAATCAAAATCAGAAACGACAGCAGCTGAAGTACTAATGCACAAATCACCTTCAACTAGCCAGCTCAGAGGGCTGCATGCTGCCATCACTATTCTGAACTGCAGGGCAGTCACACCCAAAGAAATGCATCAAATGAAGTACACAACTATCAGCTTAATTTTAAATTTGATTTAAAAAATGGTGCACCTGAATTTTACTATCCTTTTTTCATGCACTAGTAGCACATGAATGGTTTTCTATGTTTACCTATAAACATCACACAGCAGCAGAACACTGTCTTCTCTGGGACTTGAGTGTCTTTAGACACTTCTTTTTCCACCCTGTCCCTTGTAGGCTGACCTTTCAGCCAAGAGTTTGCCCAGTGAAGCTGAAGCTAAGTTGATTTAAAGTGTAACATACAGTTCCCTGGGCTATGCTTCCTCTCCCATGCAGCCTCCTAAGAACTTAAAATAAAAGTGAGGATTCCTCATGCCATTGCTCTGTGCCAGCAGCTGATTTATTTATATTCAAATTCAGATAGGAAGGACTAAAATTAGGACCCTGTAAGCAGAATTCACTTTTCTAAATGTTCCAATTGTTTTAGCACCTGGGCACCTTTGAGAACATCTGACTGATACATCACTATGGCAACACAAAGAGGCCTCGATAACTTGAACTATTGAGACAGCAAGAGGTTTTTAAGTCTTGTATTTCTACAAAATAAAGCAAAGCTAATGTAACATCCTAGACAAAGTGGAGGGCTGAGAAGACAAAATAAGGCAAAGCTCACATTTCCTGGTTTTCACCCTAACTTCACACTGACCATATATTTCTCTGCCTCAGTGCCTGTTGTGAAGTGCAAACACAAAAAACACAAAGGTGTGCTCTTTCTCTTGCCAAATCCATTTCTGGTGAATAACTGAGGTAGGGATTTTGCCCAGTGCACAAGCAACAAGTCAGCAATTACCTGGGTATCACTATGAAATTACTCCCTGATGAAATGGTTTGAGCTTCCAGAAAAATACGGGGGGTGGGGAGGAGGAACTGGCCCTTTACCCCTGCAATCCTGATAAGATCTAAATCATGGACACTTAAAGTCTCGCTAAAATGTGCTGCTACCACTTCTGGCACCATTTACTGCTTACAAAAAAATTACATTAAGAAGATACATTATTTAAAGCCACTAAAGAGTTTCTTTCTAAAACAAAATAACATCATTAATCAAATATTATACAAGTAGCATGAAAAGCTTTTTTTTTCCTGCCAAGTCTTCACAGTTTCTTGTGTCCTCGACGTCTTGGATGTAATTTTACTGTGGCAAGACAATTATTTTTAGCTATTTGTAAGTGTTTAATATTTTATTATCATTAGTATGTATTTTATCTGGCTTGGATTACACACTTTTTTATGTAGCTGTAGAAAGCATTAGTTATTCTAAACATACTCTGTCCCTGTAGAGACTGAAGGCATAAAAATCTTCCTAGAGGACCTCGATGGCTGACTACTGCTCAGCCCTCTGTGATATGCACAATTTTTGGACATGCAAGTCAAAACTATACAGGCACACAAAGATAAGTATAAAAATCAAAGCATCAATGTTGTCTTCCACATGAATTGAGTATCAATAACTATAATCCACACATGCAGACCAGCTCATAGATGGAGTCTGCATTTCACTCAACGGAATTCAACAAAAGCCAATGAACGGCAAGTTTGCCTTGGAAACAGATGACACTGGGATACTTAGAGGAATTAGGATCTGTTTTGTTTCCATTAAACGGATATGAAGAAAACTATCCGCATGCAGAAAGCACAGGGTGAAATGCAAGATCAGTATGCTGATGTTTCACTCATAATGCTGGAGATTTTCTTGAAGCTGCATGCTTTCACTTCCTTACAATTACTTTTAAGGTTTCTACAAAATTTACCGAATTCCAGTTGAAAACTTTTTCCAGCAAGATGGTTCTGTTTAATTTCAAATATATTTGTCAGAAATGCTGGCTTAAAGACAATTACACACTGATACAGTTTCATACAGAGAAGTACAAATACATTTAATCTGTTTAAGTACAATCTTGTTTGTCATTGAAAGAATTCCAGAGCCACGGGTCATATTTTTAAACATGAGTATTGGAAGAGTAGCAGAGGTCAGAGCATGTTTCTGAAACCTCTGAGTGCTTAGGAAAAGTTATGTCTGCGTTCTTAGAAGATAACACTAATCAGGTTGTAAAACAAAAAAAATAAAAACCCAAACATGCCGAAAATCTGGGAGGAGGCTTCATTCAGCACATCCTGAATAGATATCAGAGCTTCCTACTTTGAATTCATAAGAGATTATTAAATGCTGAATCTCACCATAGTAGAAGAAAACATCAATCAAACAACAGTGCAGGTTTCCCTTTTAGTGAAGACAGGAAAAAATGTTCTGTGTTGCTTTGAACTAACCAGAAAGATTATTCTGGATTTCAGCACAGTATTTTACATTGCCTTTCCAATCTCCTGGTATTCAGAGAGCCACACAATGGGAGCACTACAACAATTAGATGCTCACAGCATTTCAAACATAAGGCCATTGCAGTAATACCTAGACAACAGGTAACATATGGTGTTAAATTTTAAGTACAGGTAGTCTAGATAAAATGGGTTTATCACCACATTGAAAAAGATACCACAGCCAGATACAGACTTAAATCATAAATCTGTAGCAAGATCACAACCCATCTAATCTACTCTAATCCACCAGTGGTGTTTTGGATGTTTCAGGGATTTTGGGGATGTTAAGGCATGTTTTAATTTTCTTACAGTAATAGGCATGCAGGCCAGGACTCCACAATTTCAAAACTAAACTTGTACATACCAAGAGAAGCAGAAAACTAAACATAAATGGTAAGTACGGGAATGATGTTATCCATTGCCATGTTTTTAATACCTTTCATGCTTTAAAAGGCACAGACCTCAAGTTTGTGTTGTGATAAAGCCTTACAATTGTGTTTTCTTTCTTTTCATGAAAACAAAATTACTTTTATTCTCCGAGGACTCAATCATTAAGAAATAACCATCTTGCCTGGTATTGCAAGGCAAATGTTACTGCACACTCTGTGGTTAAGATTTTGATCTAATGCAAGATATCAAAATACATTGTAACTAAGTAGACAGAATTTCCCTGAAAGAACACACTGCCACACTTCTGAAGATGCCATTATATCTTGTATCACAGAGGTAAAATGGTCATTGGAAAATACTGATAAATATCAGATGAGATGTGCATTTATGAACCACCTTCTTTATAAAAATCAACTACTTGCAAGAATGAAAGGCAAAAAGAATCACCTTATCAAACGTGTTAATCTTGGCATTTAAAGGCCCATTCCCTCTATGTATGTCATTACCAAAAGACTTGGGAAAAAATGTAGGCTAATGAACAAAAACAGCAGCTCAGCCTCAGGCCAGTTTCTACTTTTGGAAACACCTATGAAAGCTCTGATGAAAGAGAAAGGAAGGTGCATATGCATATTCATGAGAAGGAATCTGGCCTGGTGTTTAAATTGCACTTGTAAAAGATCATGTTATTTGAATAACTCACTGTTTGGACACATCAGGCATTATCATCTGTTCTTTTTTCCTTGTATCCACTGTGGTCTCTACGGGGGTAAGTACTACAGCAGCACATGACACTATTGACTGGTATGAGTCTTCCCGGCACACTGCAAAGATAAAAAGTATCAGTGTTAAACAAGGAACTCAGTTTGCACTTATCAGGAAAGAAAAAAAAAATCGATTCATACTCTGATAAACACAAATGCAAATAATTAATCTGGCTTCACTGTGGTCACATGCAATGCAAATGCCATTGTTTTGGACATTTCCTAAAACGCTTACGTCGCACTTTTTTGCCACTGACTGATCATTCACTAAGTTTTACCTAGCACAAGATCTGCTGTCAGTCTGCTCTAGCTCATTGGTGTGTCTGAGTCCTAAAACGACTTATATTTCATAAATGACATCACAGTCTGGAAAACGAGTACAGTATGATTCGCTTCTTAGTTCTTTTTCATCACAGACTGAAAATAAGGGTGAAAATAATGGGTGGATACCAGGCAAACCTCCCACCTTCAAAAATTTCAGACTTTATAAGAAAATAGATTTAAGAAAACCTAATTAGTGATTTATCTATCACCTTTAACTCTTATGACTCACTTTACTCCAAAAAGGCCAAATCCAAATGTCTAGAAATGGTATCTGATATATTGACTCATGCTTTCTTTTAATAAAAATTGTGTCTGTATTACTGTGCTGAATGTTATAACTTAGACAGCATTTAGAGCTAGAAGAATGATCACGCATTCAAGCTGAGCAATTGGCTCAATTAGCACTAATAAATGAATATCCAAAAGTTTCTGACCTCTGAACAGACAAATTATGTATGTTACAAGTCATAAACATTCTTAAATTCTAAATTTTAAGTGTCACTAGTCATTCAGATTTTAGCTGTGACCAGTCCTACTGATTTTAAAGCTATAGATTTCCTTCACAGCCAAGGTACACCTTTCTGAAACAAATGAAACCTGGAAATAAGAGTCAGTTTCATCGAACAAAGCATGACAGCTCCTTTTCTTACATTTGGTACTTTAATATATTATATATAAGCAAGAAGCATGGTGGCCCACGTTTAAACAGAAAGACACAGAGTATTTTATAACATACAGACCTATTTCATAGAGCGAACACATGCTCACAGATCCAATAACACAGCCTGCAAAACCAGAATGACTGTGGCAAATTCCCAGCAATTCAAAACCAGAAAGAACAAACTTCACAAGTACATACATTTATGCAAGACTGGTACAGCTGGGAACGTTGAACTGTGACATTTATTTACTATTACTCCGTTCTCCACAATCATCTGGCTCCTTATTGCCCACAGACAACATACCTTTGGCATAGCCTATGCTCCCCTTACAAAACAAGAAAAACTGCAGTAAAACTTCACCCATATTGACCTGACTGGGTCAAGAACAGCTGATTGTGCCATTTTACCCTGAGGGCACGAATGACCTTCAGTCTGAACTCAGCATACACCAACAGGACACGCTGGTGCTCCACAAACACTGTGAAACACTAACAGGAACAGGTCAGGTTGGGGATGGATATTTCTGTAAAGGTCTTTTTTTTATGCTTTCTGAGCAGCTCTGAGCCATTCAGCACAAATGGCTGGAGCACAGGCAGCTCTGTCAGGAAGGAAACCTTTCACGGAGTGCTTGTAATTGCGTTTAATTCCTCTGATGTTGTCCAGCATTATTTATGTATTTTAAATATTAATGTGCACACTGTGCTAAGTGACTAAGCCACCTAAGATGCCCAGTATTGAAGCCTTACCTTCCTTTTTTCTTTGGAACCAGCATTACTCAATGCTTTGTCACTATCATAGACACACATCTCCAAAAGATGGTCATACACAATAAGGACTTGCTATATTGACTACAGGCATGCAAGTAGGGTTTATGTTATAGCTTGATGCTCAACAGATTAAGATGAAACTAATGCAAAATACATTGAACTGAAAAGACAACATAAGAAAAAATGCAATTTCAGGTGATTTTACATCCTACTATATTATGTACAATCAGCAGACCATCTACTAGCATGATTCTGCTTGGTAGGCACCAAGCAATTTGCAAAACAGTATTTTCTCATTACAACCAGTGACTGAGTATGTGCAAATAAGAACATTTGTGTCTATTTGTCTCTTTATTTACAGTCAAAGAATTGCAAAAAAATAGGCTTGTCGTAGTGCACCACTGATATTCAGTACCTGAATTTTAACCAGAAACACTGATAAAACAGGGAGCATAAAGGATTAAGCAAATACATATTTTTCTTCAGAAGACCTGTCTTACCACTAGAATATCAAGTTATTTCTTTAGAACTCATAAAAGGTCTGGTGACAAGCATCACAGGGGAGGGTTTGCCCTAGATCAGGCACTGTCCATCAGAGCGGTTACAAAAAAAGATAAAAGAGGGAATCATGAGCAACAAAGAAGACTGCAAGTCTCCCACTCTTCACAGAAACTTCATGAATGAATAAAACTGTGAAATTGCTTTTTTTTTTCATAATTAATGCTATACAAGAGTTGTATAATCCCCTAATTTACACCTGAAGACAAACCCAGTGGTCATCCAGTGATTGGAGCTCTTGGATTGTATTATCCCCTCATTTTAGACAGCAATACTCTTGGGTCTCGCTTTTGAAAATCACTACAATTCCTTCTTTTTATCTCAACCCTCTGTGCAGTCATAAGTCATTATGGGGCAGTATAATTAACTAAAATGGCATGAAACAGCAATGGCACAGCAGCAGGTAATTTTCACCAACTGGAGTGTAAGCTATTACTATCTGTTCATAACTTGCATTAAAATATTGAGAACGTGCTTGAATGGACTCTCAACTTTAACACTGATGGGAATGGCCATTGTTTTACTTAAGACTGATTGTGTTTTACATTCCAAATTCCACTCTTAAGTGTAGCTTCATTTCTAAAACTTCATTTTTTAATCTACAAGTGGCTTACATTACCTCAAAAAAGATCACTGTCTACATGCTGTACTCTTCAAGAATTAAAATCTGTTTGATCCTCAAAATACCACAAACATCAGAAAAACAATTACCCTAAGGGATTGCTCCTTTTAAACACAAATCCCCTCACGCATCAAACTTGCTCCTTAACATCCATCAAGAACTTAACAATTTAGCTTTCCCACATGAATTGGTAAGCAAAGCAGAATTTTCAGTCATGAAAATTCAGAGTTAATGTTTGGCAAAGCCATCAATGTAATCAGCTGTCTCAGCCTACTGATGCATACATGCAGAATGGTGGAAAAAACTGTACAAGGTATCAACATCAAGGGGAATCATCAGCCAATTTTATACTACCTGTAGCAGTTTCTTTAAGAAACTAACTTTTAGTATCTCAGAGTGAGTTCTACACCGAGTACCTTCAGGAAAAAAAAAAAAAGCAATTTGCATGCAAGTGCAGTGGTATTTTTCAGTCCTTTATTCGCAATTCAACCATTACACGAACAAGCTAATAGCTGTAATGAAATAACACAACTGCAGGAACATCTCTGTGTTATCATGAAAGAAACATATTTTTCTTAGTGAAACAAAAGACACTACCTACAAATTACAAGTCACAGAAATGAGAACTCTACAGAAAGGGAAAACAAACAGTCGTAACTTCATAGACTTCTATCACAAAAGATCTGTACTACTTTTGAAGCTGCACGGTTTCTCCCCAGATCCTTCAGTTTAATGATGCATGCAGCTTGTTTTCTTCCATGGCCAAGTGTTTTAAAAGTACCCCATATATTTATCACTAGGAGTGCGGGATTGGATTTACCCTAGCTGGTTTAGGCAGTCCCAGAACATCATTCACTATCAAAACAGATCTTTGCATCTGGAGAAGAAAAACATTGGGTGTTTTTTTTTTTCTTTGCTGTTTCTTTCAAGAACTATGAGAATGACTAATTAAACATTTTTCTTCTACTTTGAACCAACCAGTGAAAAATGTTTAATTCCCTAAATAGTAGGACAGTAGGAAACCTTCAACAGCTACTGAATAGAATGTGTTTCTCCAGAGGATAAAAAGATTTTTAAGCTCTAGGGATGTCATTTACATCATCTATTTCAAACACTTACTTGTACACACTTTCCCCCCCTCCTCTTTTTTTTTAATTGAGAAGAAAGAAAATCTGGTTATCACTGCTTGCTCTCAAAAAAATTCTCCCTTGACACAAGATGCAAGATGAAATTAGCAGCCAATACTACCTGCTCAGAGAAAACAGAAGGGAAATGTTCATATGCAGTGTGCAATGAAGCATAAGGGAATCATGACACAGGGACATGAAAACAGTGAAGTATTTCTGGGTTTCAGAAAGCTGGGAACTTATCCTGATAATCCAATATATTTACATTTATGCCTATGTAATTTTAAATTAACAGCTTTCATCATTCAAGAGACAGATCAAATCTGGAAACAGAAGCTGTTTTATACCAAAAATCCTTCTGCTCTGGTAAAAAACTAGGCAAGCAGCCAGGAGCATGGAAGGCACTGAATGCTTTACCCTGAAAGATCAGTCAGCTGCCACTGTAAGAGACAGGTGACTTAGACCAAGAGGGAGCAACATCTGTATCCCAAGTATCCAATCCCATATGCCTTTTACTACAGAAGGCCAGACGTTGTAACTCTGGAACACCAATTCTCATTGCAGGCACTGAGAACATTTTGGCACATGGTTTCCTAAATACCCCTCTGCCATGAAAAGGCTCAGGAAATGAGTCACCCTCTGAGGTGCTCTGAGCAAAGGACAAGAAAGAACTGCAAAATATGTCACCCCTATACAGGTCCTTCAGGCAAAGGAAATTCAGGACAAAGAACTGTTACACTTAAAACAGAGCTTTTGCTAAAACAAACAAACTAAACCCAAACTACAAACACACCAAACAACCAAACAGGAAGAGTGGATATACTATAAATTCTTTTAGTATATTAGAACAAGCAAAAAGCTGAGGAAAGAAGAATAACATTTACAACATGCAACTCAAGTTATTTTGCCAGGAAAGCTGCTGAGATTAGAAATAGCATGTAAGAGAGGATCTTGAAATCCAGTCTATTAATTCTGGTATGTCCAGGAACAACTGTGACTAACCACCACGTTAATCCCTTCCTGACTGCACCGATATGGCCTCTGATAGTCCTGGGCCACTCAGAGGGCTCAGGAAAGAACCAGCATTCTGACCTGTCTCTCCATCGACCCCAAACATCACCTGCATGAAACACTTCAGCAAAACCAAGTGTATGAATTCAGTTCCAAACCTTCTTTCTCAGCCCCAGAAACACAATAAAGTCTTTTACTAGCTTGTTATTAAATCCTAAAGCCCAAGGAGACTTTCAGTCTCTTTAAAGCAACATAAAAGGTCAAGGTACTTTATGTGAAAGTTATTTTTGCCCATCTACTTATATTAAAAAAAAAGCTCAATATTAAAAAATAATAATAATAAGGGCTTAATTTTCCTGCTGCTTGATCCTAGATTTGATGATGGTCTTTGGAGAAAAAAGGAAACTAAATGGATCTCTATTTTTTATTAGTTCAACAGTTATTCTAGGGTCTCTTGCTTCTTAGAAACAAGTTACATTTCACAATATTGGCCAAGTGAATACTTAAGAGAATGAGTGTATATGCTCACAGTCCCCAATGGGTTTGCTGTAATAATTTTGCAATAAAACCACAGGCCTAGTTCTTAAACACAACATAGTCACAATCAGAAATTTTGTAATAGCAACAATTACAGGCCCATTAAGGCCAAATGAATTACTTTCTATCAGGTTCTTATGTTTCATTGCTCTTTTATACAAAGGCTGCACACACGTATCTGCTTTGTGCTATCTACACCAGCGCACAAACATGAAGGGCACAAAATGCAGCATTAAGCAGGAGCCAGGGAATTCCTCTCACACACCAGCAGTTCTGCAGTGACTATGTGCAACTTTGCTTTTGTATCCTGTTTGTTGTCACAAGCCACTGTGATAATACCGTAAGAGCCACAAGTGAAATTTGGGTCTGGTGCCTTGTACTCCATACATAAGAAATTAAATTGTAATTTTTCAATGTTCATGCATAATAGAATGATGAATGAGAGGGTATGCCATGATCACCTAAGGACCAACCCTATGGACACGGTAAGTGATGGAACCCCAAATTCCTAAAATAAAAACCCCAATTCCTAAAATAATCACATAGGTAATGACAAAACTGATAACCCACTTGCTGCATATTTTCTGGTAACTCCACCATATTGAGTGAACAACTGCAGTTTGGTTTCTCCTGAGGCACAAAGATGCCACAGGGTAGCACCTTAACTCCTGATCAGTCTTTTCAAGCGGCCTGCCCCAGCTTACAGTGACTTGCAGACTTTTTTCTACAACATGATTGTGCCTGTATTTAGTAACCACTCAGTTATTTCATGAATTTGTTCAGTTACTTATGTTCTCGTGTGAACCTGCAGCATCCATATTTGTCCTGTAGAATTCCAAAGCTGAATATAGGTTATGTGAAGAAATATTCCTATTAGTCTGCTTTAAAATTGCCACCAGTTTGTTTGATCTAACTCCCCCAGTTTTAGTCTTGGAGAAAACAATGCACAATTCCCCCTTCAACTTCCACTCTGGGTTTTACAGACTTCTTTTGGATACTTAGCCAGCCATTTCTTTTACAGGCTGCATTATCTGCATTTGTTCCTATTTAAAGCCTGTTCCACAGCTCTGGTCTTCTGGCTGGCCTCTCCACAACCAACCATTCCTTGTTGCACTTCCTGCAATGATGGATCACTGCAGAGAGACCAGGAGAAACTCTAACTGCTTTTTACAGAAAATTAAGTGGGTTAGTTTTTCAGCTGTAACTACCATACACCTAAAACATTCTAAGTACATCTATTTGTGCTTGAGGCTGCTTCTGAGATACTTTCTTATTCACAGAGAACTACTTAAAGCAAATATTGTTCCAAGAAGCCTACACAGGAATTGAAAAATCAACCTTGAAAAATAAAGGCATATTCTGTATCCAGTAGGTAGATACTGCTTCTCAAGGTCAAAATGCGTTGGTTTAGTGTCAATAATAGAACTTCTAAAATGATGACTAACTTTCATTAGCTTTTGGCAACACTATCGGTCAGGATGATGTCACAGGCTTGTATTTTTAGCCCTCTAGTCTATGACTTGTTTTGTGACACAAGTATGAATAAGAACTGTGAGAGGGAAAGGTGATAATGAAAGACTAATGATCTGAATCCCACCAATCATATCCAATTCTGCCAGATTCCAGGAAGTCTCATGAATGAACAGTATGAATACCTATTAGAATAAGAAGTGGAGGCTTAGTCATTTGGTCTACGATGCGTGGTGCTAACCACCATGTGGGCCAAACAAGTGCATCTGTTTATCCCCAAAGAGGCTTTGAAGACAACTGGTAAATTCATTAAATTAATTTACCAGAGAATACAGCTGCAGGTAGGTTCATGGGGAAAACAAGGCTCATCTAAGGCCTCTCCTTCTGGTGGCCTCTGCCATTTTTGGCAAGACTGCCTCACTGGGTAATAAGAAAGGAAAACACCACAGATCACCATAGGGTGATGGAAGGAAATAGAACACAGAACTCCAGTTTTCCAGTAAGAATGGAAAAGGTAGAACTGAAAGTGCCAGTTTCAGGTGCAAGCATACAGCCATGCCCTGGTAATAGCCATAAGGTACCAGAAACTGGAAAACCTTTGTCTCTCTTCCTACAGGACATGGAGGAAATCCCTATAGGGATGCCACCAGCTGCAGCAGCCATCTGCCTCAAAGTTCCTTTTTCAGCCAAGAGAAGAATAATAGTTTTAGTTCTGCTTTTGATCACATTTGGGCTTCTATTTACGTTATGTGATGCCTTCAAGAAAAGGAGAGAAAAAGGAGTGACTGTGACACTGGGATCTTAAAAGAAGGAATATAAAAAGGCCTGCAGGGCATTTCTGTAGGCATAATACAATCCCCTGAAGGAATGACTACTCTAACAACAATATCCTCGACTGTCACTCACTGCAAGTAAAACTGTCAAAACTCAATAGCAAGTGTTTTCAGGAGCACAGTCTCCTGGCTTCAACTATTATTCTTGGCCTAGCTGAAATAAAGACTGACAGGCAAGCAAGATTAATTTATTGTGGTTTTCATTGAATGGCAGTTGTCACAGAAAATTTACTTAAGCAATTAATACACAGATAAACCTCCAAAAGCTGTACCAAAAGTACAGCTTCCTGAGAGAAATTATTAAATAAAATCACAACATCAGGTTTCCTTGCAGATTCTAAAAGCTCACCAGGAAAATTACACAAGGTATTTTTGTTTTGCAAGAGTATGAGGCTATCTGGCTTCTGTTACAGCCATGCTGGCAGTGACTAGCAGGAGCACCAGGTACAGCTGCCAGTAGAGCTGTACATCTTTTCAGCTGCAGAATGACAGCCTTCGTCAACCCCAGTGACAAGCAACTCAGTGATCAGTGCCTACAGCAGCACATTGGTCACAGACATTCCAGGCTCATTCCTGCCTTCACAGAAGTCACTCATATACAAAATATTAGAAATGTATACCAGATGTTGAAATGAATAGAGAATCCATAACCAAGAAGATCTCACTCTTTCCTCAGGGAAGATGTTTTCCATATTTATTGTAAAATGCAATCCATTTATTTTGTACTTTTGCTCTCTTTAAGGTGATACACTCATACAGGAAAGCAAATTCAGCCCAAGTGTCTCTGCAGTCATTTAACAATCCTACAAACCAGCAGGCATAAGCAAGCAGCTGGCTACTGCTCCAGCTGACTGCTCCAGTGTAACCACAAAGCAGGGGAGAAGTGAGGAAAGCAGGGAGGTCATCACCCACACTCAGCAGTCCCACAGCAAAGGGATGGGCCAGCACGAGCACCTAGTGACAGACCTCTGAACCA
This sequence comes from Trochalopteron elliotii, assembly GCA_024734555.1. Taxonomy (NCBI): domain Eukaryota; kingdom Metazoa; phylum Chordata; class Aves; order Passeriformes; family Leiothrichidae; genus Trochalopteron; species Trochalopteron elliotii. The sequence goes on along the minus strand of JANPWX010000008.1, from coordinate 4,925,840 downwards.
AGAGGGGAAATGGAGAGGATTTAGGGAAGAACAGGTCAAACGATGGCATAAGGCAGAACACACATCACCTTCCTTCTGTGGGTGCCTATGGCAGACACCCACTAAACCTGGGTGTGAAGGAAGAGCACTTGGATGTTCAAAAGTCTGCCAAGTGAAGGCTCTTCACAAGTGCGTTGTGACAGCAAGCAACAGATGGACTCCAGAAGATAATCAGTACAGCAATTTCCTAGGCTGTTCACACAGCTTTTCATCCAATACCAGGGAAACTATGTTCACAAGTCAGCTAGGTGACAAGAAAGGTTAGTGGCCATTGTGGAATGATACAAAGCCCCCCATGCCATAAAGAAAACTGGGAAAGAGAACATTATTTGATGTACCTGCAATTTTAGAAGTCTGCCCACAACAGCTTGCAGATTTTGATATGCTTTGTACTTACTGCATATGATTTACTAGATTTCAAGGCCAAATGAAACTATTGGGATCATCTGATCTGACATGTGGTACAGGCACATCCTGTGGTTCTTTCAAAAGTTCAATATTACAGTGATGGAAAACTTTGAAGAGTACAGGTCACTGCTATGCCAGGTTTGTAAGTGATCTGAGGAGTTCTTCCAATTAATGGTCAAAATAACAGCATAATTTTTCCAATTGATTTTCAGAAGTACAGACTTCTAGACATATATCTGTACTGCAGATAAAGCATATGACAAGTAATATATAGGCATCTTTCTGAAAAGCAATAAAACAATCAATCATTATGCTGATGCCTTTTCACACTTTCTCTGAAAGTTTCAACTATTCTAAAAAAACCCCCAAATTTACTAGGGCATGAATCCAACCAAGTTTTGAGAGGAATATATTCTACCTTAAAGACAAATAAATTGAAATAGGAATAGATTGTGATTGGCAAAAATAGTTGGGATCAAAATGACGTGAATGTGAGACAAGCTCAGCAATCTTGAAGAGCCATTAAACCAGATGATTACAACAAATTCTGTTTAAATGGAGCCCAGTGCAGGATTACAGCCCTAGAAAAAAAGAACACAGACTATCACTACGCCTCTGAAGTGCAGTTTTGGTTCGGAGCAAACCAGCAACTCAGCGTGCTGCCACTGCAAAAACATCCAACATAAGCACTGGCTATACAAACATGGAATTGGTGACTTAGAAGTCACTGAAGTCAGGCTCAACTCAGTTACCATTTCAACTTCTCAAAAAGATGATCGAAAGATACACTACACTGTATGTGATCCTGTATGAGTGAAAATTCCAGACCTCCCTAAACAAGCAGAAGTCAAACTGAAGCATTAAAAGCATTTGAAGTATTGGGGAAAAAAAACCCCACACACTAAACACAATTGGTGACTGTCTACAGACATGTTTAAATTAAGATTAAAACTAAGACGTGTGTTTGTCAAATATCTATTTCAAAGTTGCACAGCACAACTTGGCAAAGTATAATCACCTTGCTATTTGAGAGGTTGGACTTGATGAACTGAGGTCTCCATCTGCTAGAGTCACAAAAGTTATTTGTTCCAAGTCACACTTCAAGGATGTGATATAGATGCTCCAGTTGTATCGACCTTTAAGCCAGTGTTTTTTATTATACAAGCAGTCACGGCAAGCAAAATAGCACTAGCAAATATAGAGGCATTCTGGAGGCTGTCTTTTATAAGAAAGTTATCCACACCACTTTGCCCTAGCCCTAATTTTAAAATCTGGTATTGATACTTACACTGCAGTCCCACAGAACTCAACGGAAGGAAAGAAGAATCACTATCAGAAAATGAGATATGAAACTATATGGGGTTAATTTCTTCAAAAAAAAATTTCCTCTGCATAGGTAATAACATGAAGATGTCTGTTAACTGACCATGTATTGGCATGAAAATGTCGGAAAAACTTGAGACCAGACAACCATAGGACAACGATACACAGACTGGTGCTGCAAACAGAATAACCAGAATTCAGTGGTGTCCACCCAGGCCTGTATTAGATTTGCTCCAACCTCATTAAACACCAAAAAAAATTACCAAAGAAGAGTAATTCAAATTCCTAACATGAATCAAATGAAAATTTAACTTGCAAAGAAATTCAGTTGCTTCTCTTCGTGTTATGGGTGAAGTTCTCCACAGAAGGCAGTCATACAAACCTTCGAAGCAATGCAACAGCTAAAGCCAAGCCATTACAAATTCATCAGCTTCTGTTCAGATTATACCAGTCATACCAAATGCAAAGCAAAGAATGAACAAATAAGTTTTCTTTTAGTGACAAACAACAATTTGGAGACTAGATAACAAGAAAATATACATTTGCATATTATCCCTCAACTTTTATTTAAACACCTTTCCTCTGGTTTTGGCTCTGAAAAGGAAATAGTGCCTTTTAGTGGTCAGGTAGATTTGCTGCACTTTTTAAATTGAATGCAGTAGTGCACACTGACAATACTAGCACGGTGATTGCAAATGCTGAGCATTGGCACAGCCACTGTTGTTTTTACTTGAGGAAATAGTATAAATGGTTTTTTGAGAAGTACGATGTTTTATTCAAAGCATGATTTAGAACCTGTATTAAATCTTTTTGTCAGGTCTCCCACAACAGTAAAGAACTACATGCTTTTCCTCCTGCTCTCCACCAGGTGATAAACTAGGCTCTAAATTTTATGAATGCAGAAGAGGATACTGGGAAATTCTGTAGGAGTTGGCAGGAAGGTAACTCAAAAACCTGTTCCACAGAAAAAGTCATTATATTCTAAACCAGCAGAAGACGTACAGAAAATAGGAATAAAATCTTCATTACTGTTTTTCACTGAATAAAACTCCAGACAAAGATAAAAATTAAATTGCCAAATTCACCTGGACCTTTCTCTGGATTCACCAACCTCAGAATTTCTGAACCCAAGGTGAACTGGTTAAACAGAAGCAAAAAGATGAAAGCTCAATTCTCAAATAGCACCATTTGTCAAAGCAGATGAAGAGTGTTCATGAATATGGAAGACTGGTTGGGCATCTGTGAATCCAGCAAAATCTGGCCTAATGACTATTTAAATAGTGACAACACATTCACAACCCCATGTTTCACTTTCCCTTGAGAAATCTTCAATCTTTACTTCAGATGTTATTCAAGGCATCCAAGGAACCAGTCAAGTACAACAGATCCTGCTGAGAGTTAGCCAAGCGCAAGTGGACCAGATTTCTAGAGCTACCTAAAAATTAAGAAAAACCACTTTTTTCCTAATCCACAGTGACTCTGGAGTCATCTTTTGCCTAAAACTGCATAGAGGGATAGGGCCTTATAAAAACTGAGCTATATCCATCAGCCTTCAACACTTGCTTTCAAGTCAAGACTCTCCTTGACTGCGTATTTATGCAGCCGGCTCCTAAAGGGTGGCACACAGAAACAACACATGCACAAAGAAGTCCAGGCTCCAGAAAAGTTGTAACCTACATAGACAATCACAACAAATTGGCTCCGAAGTTTCTAAAATGTAGAGCACTCAATGACAGTGCTCCATTCTCCTCCAAATGTCAACAGTCATCCACTGCACGTCATAATTTAAAATCCTGGCACTCACTGGAAGGAGTCCCACTAACTTCAAAAATACTCCAGACACCAGGGCGCAAAGGTTACCCTTGTCTCTTCAAAGGGAGGGTGACTAATGGGATCTTCAGTATGTAGAGTGCTTCCTTGCATTTTTTGGAACACATGGCCACCAATTTTGGAACCTCCTTCCCACCAGTTCTTTAAGCCACTGCATTTAAGAAGGTAATTTACTTCACTGAACAATTATGCTCTTAGCTGATTAAAATTTAAGAGCAGGCCTAAGATTAACACTTGACATTTGCTAGAAGCTCTCAAATTTAAAAACAAGAATTATTTGGAAGTCACCCAATATTTTAAATATCATATGTATTAATCAAAATAAAACTTCACTTCTGATAAAATCTTAAATATAAATGCTACGTACGGCAGTTAATCTACAAAAGTATTCAAAATATAAATATCTAAAAGGTGATGGAAACACACTTAACACATCATCTTCCTTAAAAACACCTCTTATAATTGTCCTGTATCATTAATTTGTATCCACCAGTGGCATTTGAACTAGCTAGATGCTTTATACACTCAACAGCATAAAAAAGCTGGGAAATCAGCTAACTAAATTATCTTTATTGCATTTGAAAGAGTAATTCCTGTACTCTGATGTGAGAAGTCATGCATAAAATGTGCTAAAGCACCCATTTAGATCTAAAAAGCGGGCAATGCATTTTCTACTCAGAAAAGATTTCTCACTGTGTGCTTTTACTTTTTCTTCATATATTCACTATCTCTTTACCGGCTTTGGTGTCAGAGGTATTGTCTAGTCTAAGAACATAAAGCATAAAATACTGTTATGAGATAACTGCAGTCCCCTGGGATTAAACACATGACCAAGGGTTCATTTGACTACATCTTCCTGTCAGCCTCAGTACCAGTGTTCCAGCACTGCGGATGGCAATGATTGTGTACAGAATTGCTATCCACAGATGAAAATGCTATGAAAGAGCAATACATCAAAATTTTAGATCCTACTGCTGAATTCCGTGCATCTCTTGATTTTTAGATCTGCTAATGGATTTGTTATTGAAATGTGTTTGTAATATTAAGTAATCGTTAAAAATTTTGCAACTTGTCAATGCTGAGACAGCAGAAAGACTGTTCAGTCTAACTAAATGATTCCCAGAGCTGTACTGTCAGTATTAATGACGTCAGAACATAAAATACAAAAGAAAGATTACTTTACGCAACCATGGTTCCTTCTAATAGAGCAAGAAGCAAAGGTTGCACAGTAAGGAATGGGTTCACTGTGGCTTCACATAGGACACATGTGGTCCCTCCATCCCACAAGAAAGGTCAAGAATGACAGAAGAGCCAGCATTCCTCCTCAATCCCTTGGAATTCAAGTAACAAGTAGCTAAAGACTGAAAACTAAGTTAGAGAGGAGTCAGGACAACTATGGGATCAAGGCTGTCCATGGATATCTCAAAGACCACATTTACTGTGGGATACATGAAAGTTTCATTCTTAGATAACTAATTTAAACTATTAGTAAAAAACATAGCCAACAAATGGTGTCTTTTCAGGATGGGGCAAGTCAGGATTTCTGGCTCTAGCAGCCAATACTAAGAGCCCTCAGCTTGGTGTCTGAGTGAGCAGCTAAAACCTATGGGGCAGGAAGTTTCTACCAATTTTGGGCGGTCACACTTACGTTATTTTGTGTTTTTTCTGTTGGCATTGCTCTGAAGAACACAGAGGAAAGTAGCTTGTATTCCAGTTGAGAGCAAGAGAACTGCTGGCAAACTAGGAGAAGTTTGCAAACCAGAAAGAAACCGTGAGCTGATACAATCTCTACTTCAGTTTCTTTGTTCAGAAACAGGCTTAGGTTAAAATCACCCAGTTATGCCTCTGAACAAAAAAAAAAAAAAAAAACACAAAAACAAAAAACAAACCAACAAAAAAACTAAAAAACCAAAACCTGCAGTGAAAAGGTGTATACAGAGTGTATCCAAATTAAAACATTATGCAAAGTCCAGGATACAGCTGATGTGCCCAGTAGCTGTCCTCCGTAGGAGTTTTCCACACCTCAATTAAAGACTAACACAAAGATGTGGAGCCAGCTATGGCACATAAGCATCCATGAGGTTCTGCTGACGTAAAAAGACTGTACAGTCAATCACAACACATCCTGAGCTTTGCTCTCTTTTCCTGGGTTATGAAATATCTAACTTGCCATGAATATAAAGAGAAAGAAGAAATATTTCTAAACTAACTAATTAAAACCAAATTGAAATTTAGCACAGAGAAATGTATTTAGGTAATCTCCAGGTTCTGTCTTGATGACACATTGAAAGCAAGGGAAGTAACAACCATTTGGGGTTTTATATTTTTTCACAGGACAACAAAACATCACAATTTTGAGGGCCAAGACACTGCTACTACTAAAAGCAATATGGTCACAAGCATCACTGAGGGCACTCAGATAGGTACATCCTCAGCGACATGTCCTTGAAAGATGGAAAAACACTGCCATCTTGTTGAAAATTTTGGGTAACACAGACCAATATCTACACAATGTCTTCTAAACAAATACAAATAAAACTGAAGAAATTATGAACTGATGTGAAAGAGAAAGGGTTCTCTTGATAGGCTCCACAGTAAATGCCTCAACTAACCATGATTCAAGAAACTTCAGCATTAGTACTGCCTTTCAGCCTCCAGCTTCTTGCCTTGAAATCTCAACAGAACAGGTTTTGTTTGCAGAGCCAATGAAAGAAAAGGCAGAAAAACTTTTACACCTGGCCTGATTTGCTAGCCAATACAAGGCACAGAAAAACAATCCTTTTGTTTTGTTCCTAAAGGGTCTAATACCAAATAAGTATCACTTTTACTCAGAAACTGAGTATTTTTTCCTTTTTTAAGCATAGTGTATTTATTCAGGTTGTCCCACATAGACTCAAAAGTGTTAGTTTACTCACACTAAAAAAAAAACCCCAAACAAAAATACAAAACAAAACAAAAACTCCTGTAGTTTAGGGATTTCAACACTACCAGACACATTCCTGGTGCAGCACTGTACTGCTCCAGACTTATCCCAGCAGAAATCCCAGAAGATAAGGAGGACTGAAAGAGACTATGGGCCCAACCACACACTGCAGTGAGGCTCTGGAAGGGAAGAAGGTTCCAACTGCTGGGTTAGAGCCCTACACTCTAAGATTTTCATGCTGACAGAGTATCTGATGAGCAAAGTTACTGGTAATGTCAAAAAGCACTTTGGTTCATGAAGAGAAAAAACACAATCACACCTTAAATGTCAACTGCTTTTCAAATCTTTTCAATGCCTGAATTTCTTATGGACTTCAGATACGGACCACTGCCTTCCTGATACAGGGAGTGCATGTACCATGAAGACCTTACACTGTAAAAATACCCCACAGGGAGGTTTTATGCAAAGGAATAAGCAGGGCCATGACCCCAATATTTAACGAGAACAATGGCAGAGGGGCACTTTGTAGGAGGATTTGCTGTTTAAGAATCTGATTAACCTTCATTAATTAGGTCTTGGATAGAGAGGGATTACCATTCAAATTCTCAGTACCTTTTGCTGATTTTACAGTAATAGGAGTAAATCTGTAATTGCTCTAGATGAAATATTCTTTTTGGTTTTTGTTTTCATTGGTGTGGCTTGTTAGGCAGACTGCTAAACATGTGAAAACAGTCTCTGTAGATGTAATTACCTTCTTACCATCTTACCTGCTAATTACTGCTGAAATTAACAGTGTCATGTAAGATTTTTAAATAATTATATAAGACGCAGGTAAAGATTAAATTTATTGACATGTAAGCAAATAAACACTATCAGAATTATTCTGTCTACAAAATGCTCTTTGTGTCCAAGGTCACAGCTCCGGACAAACTGTCCCATCAATAGGTTTTGGAATCCACTGGCATCAGATGCAAAGGAAAAAACAATTTTGATGGAAGGGCTAGATGGGATGTGGAGATGAGGATGCAGAAGGATAAAATACAACTTCTCCACATTCTGCCATATATCAGAAAATCAAGCTGAACAAACTTTCCCTGATGCTTAAGAATACTATTAGGGTACAGAAAGTTATACAAGAGGAATTTGGCATTTTGTGCTGTTATTTCCTTTGTAGTTTTGAGTAAAAAAGTTTTGAGCATATGCCATATTATAACAGAAATACATTAAGTTCTGCAAGATCTTTTCTACAAAAAGATGAGTTTCTCTTCTCTGTTGCTAAGGTCTCACAGGTAAAGACAGGAGAATGAATGAGGACAGACATAGTTCTAATCCAGAACAGAAATTCCCAGGTTACCATGTTATTCTGCCCTTTTTATAATAATTTCTATATATAGGAATTCCCTCTACTTATAAATCAATTTTTATGAAATGAATTATCACCTCTTTACTGAATTATTTAACTCCTTAGTATCCCAAATGTAGCTAGACTACAGTCATAGGTAGGGTGAGAAATAACATAATTGAAAATTACTGATTTCTACCAAAGCCTTACTTCTATAGTAACTTTTCCTTGTGTTCTTAATTCTGGTGTTTCGAGCACTTTATAGTCACTGAATTGCTTCTTCCTTAATTCACATTTTCATTTTAAGCATTTTACAGCCACTGAATCACAGCCTTCCTTTAGACCTTCATTTTCCAACCAATGCTCGTAGTTAAAACTGTATTTGCAGGAGCATAAAAGTATATTCCTCTGCATAGTAATAACTCTTTTGAAATACTATTTTAAGCTTAAGGATTTGTAAAAGTAGTTAAGCGTACAAGGTATCACAGCTAAACTGGATATGCATTTTGAGCAAACCTCAAAATAACCTTCTTCAGACAAAACTGGAGTGTGCACGAAGAGGCTGGACACAACAAAAAATGGCCATCACTTCTAAATCCACCACCAATACAGCAAAACTCCTGTGAGTAGCTAAATGTAATAATGCGCACGCGTTCTCTGAATTTCAGCCTCACATTCTGTCCATTGCGTGCAACAGTAAAGCTAAGGCACAGCTTTTTAACACAGATGTGCATGTTGCTTTGCTGAGGCTTGTAGGGGTTAAATGAACCCAGCTTTAATAGATCCAAAAATTTAAGCAAGTATGAAATACAACCACTCGCTCTCTTTGGATGCTGGACTTCAGTCTGATTTCAACAGTCCATCAGTAGCCATACCTGTAGTTCAACAGAGTCTAATCAGTAATTTTGGTAGCCTGGGAGTAATGCAGTTGTAATCATCTTCCTAGAGCCAGCAAGAGCTGGTCTAGGTAGTTAGAGCAGGTATGAACAATAATGTAATCCCTGTGCAAGACTGACGTCTACACACACATAGAATATTAGCAGGGTGGGCTTACTCTGCCTCTTGTTATCCTCTTAGCACTGCGAATTTTTTGCACTAAATGTTAATTTGAATTTTAAGTAACACCCTCTGAAGCCTCCATTTATTACGCAGCTCTGTAAAGGACAGCTAACACCTTAAAAAGCTACAGCATTAATTATGTACATAAATCATTACACAAAGGACACACAGCTAATTTTAATCATTAATTAATTGTGTGCTGTTTTCGTAACAAAGACCCAAGTCTTAATTAAGTACCACAGGAATAGTCTTTCATGTTCTCTGACAGACACTGTCATAGATGAAAGTGTTTGGAGACTTTCTTCCTCCTCCCAATTAGACTGGTGTCCTCGGCACTCATCCTGCCAATTCAAGGCACTGTAACAAAGCCTACGAAGACACCTCACAGAGACAGGCACGACAGAAGCAGCTACCTGCAGCTGACCACACGCCCCCAGAGCTCGTCCCTCAATGCCTCTGAGGCTTTGAGTACTCACTCAAACAACTGAACGCTGTCGTAACATCATTTATGCTGCACATAGTGGAGATATATCACTCATTTTCCAGCTACTCTGAAGTTTTCAGAGACTATTACAGAGTCTTAGATGGTTGAGGCTGCTTTTACAGTTCGAATTGAGTGACTTTGGACACCTGAACACCACAAGAATCAACCCACACTGTGCTGTTCAGGCAGTTTATTAAAAGGTGTCACAACCTATTTTGCTAAGGAGGAAAGGATAAAACTGCTGACACTTATATATGAAAAAGAGCTTAAACAACAGAAGCAATAGTTAATATATAAAAAAAAGCAGAGAGGCACTGTTACACTGAGGTAACTGTATGTCCACCTATGACAGCAGTTATGCTCCTCCCGTTTCTAAACAAATATTCTAGCTGGTACAATTTATCATACACAGCATTATGATAGAGCCCCAAATAAAACTTTAGTCTTCTGTCACTAAAAACTTTGCATAAGCAGTTAAAAGCCTCAACTCTCTTGCTCTGGATAATCTGAAAGGAATTTTACTTCATTGTTTGCTAAAATTTAGCTTGTTCATACTCTAGTTGTCAATGCAAATCCTTAAGCTGCATCCCAATTCTTTTTTACAACACAGATTGTATAAAGAGAAACATGTAAAACAGAGGGAATTCTTTCTTATTTCAAAATATCATAATTTTATTATTTCATAGCAGCTGTATTCAGAGCAACTGACACCAAACAGAAGATGCTAAGGATTACGGTAAAGAAACAAAAAATATTTCACAGAATATCCTGAATTGGAAAGGACTCACGAGGATTATCAAGTCCAACTTCAGGCCCTGCAAAGGGCAACACTAAGAATCACACCACGTGCCTGAGAGCACTGTCCAAGTGCTTAGTGAGGTTCTGCTGAGGAATGCATGATCATGACATGCCTACATGTCTTCACTTTTAACCCATGAAGAGAGATCACTACCTTTAATACGCTCTTCCAGGATCTCCTCAGTCACAGCATATTCAGGAGTCTAAGCTTTTCTTCAACCCTCACATGGAAAAACTGAGAACTCAGCCGAGTTCTGTTGTTATTTGTTTTCCATGTAAACATAGAACACTGGGAAATACACTTCATTTAATGACACCCAGGCTGAAAAGAACAAGCTACCTTTTAAGAGCAACATGAGCACCAAAATCAATTACTGAAACTGATACTATTCTAGCTCACATTTAGACACCTTGTAAATATTCACAGATGGTCAAACACAGACAAATATGAAGTGCAGATCTGAAAATTCAAGTGCAACTTCAATTGACCAAAGTGAAACCATTTGACTTCTTTGAGAGTTTCAGACACAAGAATATATGTATTATTTTGGGGACTGATGTATGTATTCACTGAAAACATCATCCCAGCATGACTCTGTGTGGGAAAGTCTCACAATACCCTGCATTTATTCTCAAAATGATTCCAGAGCAACTATGTTCCATTTATTACCATAACCTTTTCTTTTCCCTCATGGCAATATCAGAATGTTTAACATGGCCTCTGGGTTTCTTTCTAGGCTAATGAACTATTGCTAATAAAAATCCAAAGCAACTCGGAGTTCTGTTGATTGACAAACCTGTTGATTAGGACCGAGAAGAGAAAAACAGTTGACTTCTTCCTTTTTATACTCTTTCTTCCACTAATGATTTAAAAGATCAAACAGTGTACAAGTCTAGATATTCAGTTTTGTCAGAAAGTGAGCAGATTAGAATAAGAAAATGCAACAGAAGCTAATTTACTGAACAAGATTGTATTTACCTGGTCATTTTCCTTACCACAATGAAGAAATCATATTGTTTCACGGAAATTATGAATGAAAACAAATATAATGTGGTAACTGCCTGTATTTTTAGTTCTGTGTGTATTAAAAGACTGAACTCAATCTCTTTTACAATGAGGTTTAAGCTATCAGTTGATTAGTGCATCACTTAGATCTATGAATGCTAGATAAAAATCAAAATAAGAAAAATGACAAAACATGGAAAACTGTCAAGGAAACTGGCTGCAGTTTCTTAACCTTGAAAAAGAAAACCTGATAGGCAACACACTGTAGGAAAAATCCTGTACTGGCAGAAAAAAAAAAAAGAAAAACAAACAAAAACCAACAAAAACAAATGCGCCAGATGAGGTAATTAGCTCTTCCCATCTGTAACGTCTGAGCTGTCCAACTCTACTAGGTGATCTGAGTGCTGCTGGTGAAGTGATTTGCAGTGAAAGACGTAAAACTGGCATGTAAAATTTCAACAGTAAAGCTTGAGGGCTATTTGCCTACTCTTGGCAATGGACAATTTATACTAGCTGGAGCAATAATGACAAATTCTTTTTCAAATACATTGGCTTTCACTGCAGGTATTTGGAAACAACCCAGCAAAATGAGGCTTGTTAGACATAGCTGGAGACTGAGTTTATCTCATATTTAGGAAGTCATCTCAATAGCTGCTGAAGTTAGCAACTTAATTTGCTTTGAATTTAAAAACTAAAATTAATGGCAGCAAAAGAAAACAATTTTCAGCTCAATTTCAGCATAATGAACAGGAGCTGCATACATAAACAACAAAAATGTTCTGCATTTTAAGATTACATAGTGAACTTGATTCTCCAGCAGTTCTTCAAATGGAATTCCCATTTCAGTCAATTATAGACTGTTTACTTCATTGCTTTTTGAGCTTTCAAACATCACTGCATTTAATTAATTAAACAAATAAGCAACAGTTTGATTAATCAATTATATAACAAAAAAGCCATTAAAAATCAGGATCAAGTAAACTTTCCCAGCAACTTCGAGACTCTTTACAAGATAACACCAATAACATTTTATCAGAAAAATAAATAAAAGACAAACAACAGAGGTGCCATTCTGTAGATATTTAACTGTATGTATGTGACTATAGCTTTACCACAAAATCTAATAGGCATCTGGTACTTCTCAAATACAATCCAGTTGTATTTGCAAGCAAAAGTAATCAACTAAAATAATATAAATATGCTGAATGCAACACAAGGTTACATTCAGTAGGTAAGAGGGACAGGGAGGAAAAAGAAACAAGGAAAAAAAATCCAAAACCAGAAATCTCCCAGAATTTCAGTTAGCATAAATTACTAACACACTAATTATGACAATGACATGAAACTCCAGAGCATGAAGAAATATTCATCCTACAAAAATGTTTCACATTAATATAATTAGGCTACATTCATGTATCAATAATTGACACCACTTATTTCTTCCAGCTAAGTGACTTTAAATTACTTCATACAAAATACAATGAATGTAGGTTACTATGGTGATCAGTATAATTCAGGAATAACTGGTTTATATTTTAAACAAACACATTTGGTTCTTCAACCTGAGGCTCAGAAAACATTCAGTAGGCGCTTTGAATTTCAGCTTTCCTGACTAAAGTCCATGACACAGTGAGGAAACTAAGACCTCCTCCAAGAGAATAATGCATTAAAATGATCTACCCATGATGCTGAATTATGTACAAAAATCATACCATTCTGCCAATGATTTCTATTGAGTAATGACATTTGAAACTTACAAAAACAATTACCAGGCAATTTGACTGTAAATTGATATGAGTGCATTTAACTGATCATTTTTCAGGCATGGTATTCCAGACAGCAACCTCCCCACCACAACATACACTGCATCAGGTAGGCTTGACCAGCATTTAGATGAGGAAGCCCAGGAAGAGCAGGAAACACCAGTGTCTTGGGGATGGGTTGTTTCTTCAACAAGAGCACTAATTCCCTGTCCCAATACCGAACAAGATCATACTGTGCCTTTTCACAGTTACAGCATAAAAAGACAGATGCTTAGCTCATTAACATAAGCCAAACTACTGGGTTTTCTTCCAGAACTAAAGTGATTCATATTGGCTCATAAAATCTGTGTTCACTGGCTGGATGGAAGATGTCAAAATATTTTCACACAAGTACGGATGGTCAATTATGTGTTCTTTCAAAATTTCGCCATCTAATTTTGAAAGAGAGCATTTCTCCATTTCTACAAATAAACAGATGTTAGCAATATCATAATTAGTAAGTTCTACACTAGAAGCATCTAAAATCTCAATACTAGTTATACCAGAAAACAGTACAGAGAAGGTCTTATAACCACAGGATCCAGAAAGTCACAGAACAATCCCATCTATGATTTGCTACAGAGCATTCTGGTAAGTGTAATTCACAAAAATGCTTCAGGCGGTTTGCAGTGTTTTTGCCTTGTCTTAGTTTGTTTTCCAAACTGGGTTTTAAACCAAGAATACAATTAGTGAGGTAATTCCATTAACATTGACTGCAATGCAATTCAAAACGTTATTTTGAAACAAAATATTTCAAGATTCTTCAGGATGCAGAGCTTCAGTTAAAATAGGGATGGGTGTACAGAAAACATACTTGTGAATGAAATACACTTCACATATTGGTAGGATATGTAGGATGAGAGGACACCTATAGACCTGCCAAAGACAGAATGACAGCACAGGGCCCTGGAGCACTTGGACCAGTCCCTTTCTCAGTGCAGACTCGTTATCACAGCCTGAGGATGCAGCACTTGATGCTCCTCATTCCTGATACTCCAGATCAGAATCTCCTTTTTGCTTCTATTCACTATCAATCAAGACTCCAAGCTCCCTGTGGAGCAGTTTGTTTCATCACTGTCAATTTGAAAGCTATTTACTTTCTCTTTTGTTAAGAGTAAACATCACTTGCAAAATTACAGCAAAAAAAGGTGTAACAAGTAATTCCTCAAACAATCCAGTCAGTATCAGAATCTTATTTGCAAAACACTTACTGCAAGTTATTAAATTTCAGGATACGTTATAGCACTTGAAATCACAGTATATGAACACCTATGAAAAAAATAATGCATTCCAAAAGGGTCCTTATGTGAGAGAGAAATACTGACAAGCGTACTGTCTTGTAGAGGATTATACAAGAAAACCTCTGGCACAGACAGAAGCAGATCTCAAATTTCCTGAAGTGAGACTACACACTTTTCCTGTAAACGATATGATTTATTTTTGCTTGCCCACAGTACTTCTGTAATTCCATTAAAGCTTCTGGGAAAGCCATAAAACATTCTCTAAAAAAAGCTGTTCAGGATACAAAATATTAACATAAGTAGGAAGTTAGTGATGGTTTAATTTAGGTTATTTATACAGTAGAACTAGTTTAAAAAATATATTCATTCTTTGTTAATGTTTATGTAGCCTTTACCTGTACATAGTATATTAAAAAAAACCCCAAAACTAACAAAAATATTTCTTCCTTTCCCACTGACTCTTTCCTCTTTTCCTTCTCAAAACCCAGAAACCAAACAATGTAAACCCGCGACATTTTTGTGACAGCCTAATTACTGACCTCTGGACCACAAGTGCTGCAGAGAATGCACACATCTGCACAATATCACTGAGTGTTACACCCCTCTGCTAGAATTCTTCTGAATTTTGTGGAAGATATGAGATCTCATGTTCATTACCAGACAATTCCCTACTGGGTGCAAGTAAGAAGAGGATCATTGCTCAAATGTCACTCCTCCCAAAGTCACTGTAGTAAATTCTTTCATCTAACTCAATAGTCACATATTTAAAATAACAGTCCTTGATTCAATTAACCCTCACAAGTATCTTTTACTTTGTTTTAGCATTTAAAACACACCTACATCTCTAAGGAAGCTAACAAGTCTACACTAGAAGAAATGAGCCCTTGAAATTCAGGTCATCTTTGATCCTCCCCAGTTTCATTGGAGCTGAACCAACTCTAACATAAAACACAATGGAAGACTGTCTGAAAAAATAACATCATTAAGCTGGTTTGCATTTTTTTAACTGGAGCAAAATTACATCTTTACTAAGCAATTTCCTAGGGTTACTTTCAAAAGCAAACAAAGTTCTGCACTCATTTGGAAACTGAAATCAAGTTCCTAACACAAATATTTATTTGAAGTAAATCTGTTTATAAAATTATAGGGACTACAGAAAACATTTGCTGTTGTTCTCAAAGCCAATATGCACCTAAAAGTTTATCACTATCTTAACAACGTTTTCTTTTACCAAAAATCCTGAAAAAAACAATATCACATAAATAACATGTTGAATATTACCTTCTCTTCCAAACTATTCCCTAAATACTGAGAAAGTGCTACAGGACATGAAGAAGTCCATAGATCACAACCACAAAATCTCATTTGTTACATTAACAGAAAGACCTAAATTGCCCCTTGAAGGTGACTGAAATTCACAGTTACTCATCATTGGAAACTCTAGGTAACTCTCACACTGTCTGTGAGAATTCCCTTTTTATAATATCTGTTCTGTCACCTCCAGAATAGCTGACAGCTTCTTTCCATTCCCAAGTGACAAACCGTGGAAGTAATAACCAGTAATGACTCAGCAGTGGCTACCACCTCAAGAATTAAGAAAATAAACAAAAAGTGTTAAGTATTTTCAGCATGCAAGAAGTCCTGTTTCTCTAATATTACCTCACACAAATATGCTTAAATCTTCACATGGTAATTCTTCAGAATGAGCACCAGTTTAGGAAAAGGGTTTGAAAAAAATGACAGAAAATAGTCCAAAGCTGTACAATGAATGCATTGTAATATTCATGATAGTATTTCTTATGGTAATGGCAATTAGAATTTTTTAAGCTAATGCATTAAATCCTAAGGTGAAACACTGAAAAAAAACCCAAACAAGCAGATAAATGTTTTTAAATCCTATCCTCTGCTCAGACAGCACACTGGCTATTACTTTAAAATACTTGGGAACACTACATGCAGAAAATGTTATTAGCTTATTCTCGCAATCTGGACAGCTATGCTACACAGAATAATCCATATGAATAGCAAGAAGGGAGAAAAATAAAAACAAACCACCAAAACTACTGAGATCATGAAAAAGCAGAAGGTCAAGTTCCACTGCACCAGCACATGAGAAATTACAGCTCACCACATTATGAACAACCTAAAGGACAATGGCTTCATAGACCAACTCCTTCCTGTAAGCAGCCTGTACCTAACCTCCTGTATTTTTGCATCCATGTATATCCTACTTACTGTATGCATGCACTGTATCAGATAAAGAAAATATTTTTTATCAAATCATAACACCTTATACTTGAACTGTCAGTGTTCCACAACCCCATAAAACCACTTTAATCAGTGTACAACACCTCAATAAATTATTTGATTACTTGATACCTGTACAGCAGGGTAAGGAGTAGAGGTTAAATCACTTAGTGGCACAGACTACATTGTCTGACTACAATGGCATATTAGCTCCTACTCAGGTAGGAGCTAATACGCCATTAAAACACAGCAGATTTAGCCTCTGCTTGTTGAGACAAAACTGCTTTTCCCAAAATTGTGATTTGATTCCACAACACACAAAATCTTACAAAGTTACCTCCAAGTCTTTCCCTAGGTTTTGAGCAATTTTTCCCAGTAGGAGTATTCTAGATGTTAGTATTAGATCATGTCAGAGATGGAAAAGCTTATAAAAATCCTGTGCTCAAAAAATCTCGTGTGGAAGAGAAGAGAGCAATTTTAGTCACCTACTGGGAAAGTCTATTGGAAAATACATGCCCAAGATACAAAAATCAGAAATGAAACTGTGAGATTACGGTCTTTGGTTAGGTAAGAAAATCAAATATTTTCTTTAAGAATCCTCTATTGAGATTTATTATTTTTTTTATTCCTGTAGCTTTTTTAGGAACCTACATATGTGATCAAGGCTGAGGCTGCCAGAAAAGACAAAGTTAGACCCAGACCATTCAACTTGTTAGGCTGACAGTGAAAATTACCCACAACAATAAGTAACATAGACCCCCAATAATTTCTTCTGATAGATGGAAAATATCAAGGCATCATATTCATGCAAGAGAACAAAATTATTTTAAGATCAGAGATAGCAAAGGTCCCAATCAGCTTCCCATCTCTTTCTACTTTATATTAAAGAACCAGTCTCACATCACTTCTAAACAGGGCTATAGTGGGTTAAAAGGGATGCTGAGATTTTAAATTAACCTCATCTAAATTAACCTTGACTAAGTTATTTTTGCTGTGTGTTTTCTTTCTCCTCCTCATAATTGCTTCCAAGGTCTGATCAGACTATTGAGTGTACCAAGTCTTATAAAAAAATAAATCTGTTTAATAAAAATTTTCTTTAGCAATAAAGCCTTCTTACTACCTATTTCTACACTGCTTGGATGATTAAGAAATAGTCAGAAATTATGTCCTCATTGTTCTGGGAAAACAGGAGAGTTTGTATGGACTAAGATCCACTAGGGAGGAGTACTTTCGGAAGGCTTTTTTTTTCCAAAAAGATATTAACATTTTAATTTAATTTCTACCAATTCTAATTTTCCTTGCAGTATAAATAAAAATGTTGTGCTATCTTCAAATCTCTTTCTTTCACATCAATGAAAGATAGAAAACACTTGAAATTAAAAAGACGTGGCATCCCCAAATTTATTTTTCAGAAAAGTAATCAATACCCACTATATGACCTTTTCTTCCTCTAAACTATGCTGCTGTTGCTAATAAATCAGTCCATACATTAGCTATAACTATGGATTTCCTACACAGCTGATTCTTTTACTACATGTTAGCAATACTGTACTCACACTTAGTTTTAGTCACAGCGTAACTGTGTTTAAGACAAATGATAGAAACTGAGTAGCTATAAAAAAAGTCAGTCTCACAGGAGGCACTGGATGTACCAAGTCCGGGCTCCAAAGACCAAGGTCACTTATGAATGGGCTTAAATCTGAAGTCTAAGATCCCCCTTACTTCAGCAGATCTAGCTATGTGCCTTAGGCTAAATATACTCTTAATTCTCCACTGAGATGTTCTCACTGCAAATTCTTGAAGCACCAAAAAATTCCTGCTTCCCAAGGGAAAAACAAGGTTTTTTTAGAAATCGTTGATACACTAGTAATGTTTTTCCCCAAAAGTAGAGAACGTGCATTTATACAAATGAGTGAAGAATAAATTTGAATCTATAATGAACCCTAAAAATATAGATCAAAGGGATAAGTGGCAAATGTAAAACATGCTGAATCATCCTTCGTACAGATAGGAAGTTGAACAGAGCAGTAAATGCGATGACCCTAAGCCCTGATGAAAATATCAGAATTTCAAATAGGTTTTTGCAGCAGTAAGTATAGGGACAATTTATTCCCACAGCTAATTAGAAAGTAATCTCCAAGGACTTCTGATGACTCCAGAATGCCTAAACTGTAATTCATAAATACAACTAGCATTATTAAATAATCATGGTAATTCTATTTTACATCTACAGTCTATTGGGAAGCGGAATTCTTCATTATTATAGATATAAAAATCTGTCAAAACTTATCTCACATGTCTGGACTTCTAAGCCTGAAAGCAAGCAAAACTTACCATCTTTGACCTACAGTTTCAAATACTACTGTTACCTGAATAAACTTAACTGAAATCAAGAACTAATCAAAGGTTGAAAATACACAAAATATAGAGGCTGTCTGCATCCCACTCCTCAATATGAGATTTGGACAAGAATGTACAGGAGAAAAAAGCCCATCAAACCACAATTCTTTAATAGAAAGCAAACAGAATTAGGTCAAGAGAAGGACTAAAGGTGAAAAAGTAATGGGCTTTTTTTTGCATGACAACTCCAAAATGAGCTGAATTTGCAAAAGCAGTAACTGGTTTTATAAAGCTGTAATCATAACAAATCCAAGTGCCATCTAAGGCAGGACAGGCTCCTGTATATTTCAGGAAAGTACAAAAAACTTGGCAGGTAAGAGAGGAAAAGATGCGTTAAACGTGACTGTGGAAGGGGAAAGAAAACAACCTCACTTCTAGTTAAGAAGAAAGTGACACAACTGGAAGTGTCTTTCTTTACCTACAATTTGAAAATATGGGAAATATCAATTCTCCCACTGGAAGAAAGTGCAGTCGTTCCTGTCACCTCCTCTGGCCTTGCTGCATATCCTTTGTGACTTGTCTGGCATGTACCACTAAGCTTTTCCTACATTTCTATATTCCATTATTTCCCATATTTCTATTTCCTATATTCTATTATTCCTATATTCCAAGGGAAAAGATCCTCAAGAGTTTTTCTTGCAGGTGAGGTAAGAGAGCAGGCTGTTGTGAAACTTGATGTGCCAGCTAACACAGGTCTCCATCACTCCTTCCTCTGTGTTTGCCGTGGAGACAAGGGGAAGCAGCACACACAGGTGGAACACATGTTCCAGAGAGCCCCTGCTCATGGCCCCTGCAGCCTGAAAAACACAAACCACCTGGGTTTCTTTTAACCTTGGGATTTCTTTTCAGAAGAGAGGGACAGAATACTACTTATGGGAGAGTCTGAAAAACTCTTTCAAGCTGCTTGTCATATATCATTCTGAAGTTCAGAGAAACTTCATTCCAAAGCATGTTATTTTTCCCAGAAGCTAAAGGTGAGATTTTTCCATACCAGTTTTCCTTCTTACCTGTGTTCATTTCTTTTCCCTTTTCTGCCTACCCCTACTCCTCACAACCTGTGTTAACTCAGTGTCAAAGGATCACAGCATGGGAATTCGGCACAAGGTGATGGCTTTTGCCAAGTCAGCCCCATCCCACAGCCAAAACCAGCCCTTCCAGATGCTCAGTGACTCGACCAACAGTTTCTCCATGTAACTCCACACAGCTCTGCACAGTCCATCTGTGAATACAAGTCTGCTGTATTTGCAAACTGAGGGGTTTTGATTGACTATGCTCAGAACCAGGAGCTATTTGCATTTAATCCAGCACATGCTGACAATAAGACAGTTAAGGAATGTATTTATGTCATTCTAACTTAAACCCCGTAATTTACGAGTACATCACATCACACTAGTAATGGTATATTAAAGAGCATAAAGAATACTTTTTCCTGAACCCCCAATATTGCACAAATCTCCAAATGAGTCAAGCAAATTAAAGACTAAGTAGGGAAGAAAACAATGAAATTGAACCTTAGAAATAGAGTTATTTCACATTTTATTAAAGAAAAAAATGTATTAGAAATACAGAGACTTGCCAAAACTATTTTCTGTGAAATTAACAGCTTTGGGAAAAAGCACAAAAATAATATTACAACACAGCTGTGCTTCCATTTTATCTGCTTCCTGCTTTCCAACCTCCATATAAGTATATTTTTATAGAAATTGCTTTTTTTATGAAGAAAAACCTCTGGGAAAAAATTGGTCAAGTAAGGAAGATCTTCAACAGGTTAATCATGATGCCTGGGCTTTTGACAGTCAGCAAAACCAATTCATTATAATAAAAAGAAGTTTACTACCAACTTATTTTTTGTAACAGCTTTTCAGGCCCTAGGGCCTCTCTGGTTTCCTTAGCCTTTGCAAAGACATTGCTGCAATCCTTTTTTCCTAAAACATATGTGAACTATGTTTGCAGGGCTGGAAATGTTTAGAAAGTGAAAAAAAAATGAGCACATTATCCATCCTGCAACCAAAAGGCACCACACTTACTTACCATCAAATTTCTGTTTCATTTCTCACCATTTCAGATACAGCAGTTACTGTGTTACAAACAAGCATCACTATCAAAAGCTGGATGTAAGGAATGAAAGCATTTTAAACAGCGAAACAGCCTGGAGGAATGCCTTTCGTCTGTCAGGTGTGTTTCACATTTGTGTACATGCTAGTCCTTAGGTACAAACATTTACACAAAGGCTATTTTAAGCACATACACACAGAGCACCGTGGGCTGAGGGATGCTGCACGGGGCCAGTGTCTCCAGTAATCAATTTTTCACAGCCATTTTTTAGTGTATGGTTCAGCAACTCCTCAAACATCAAACACATAAATACATAGTTCTTTGTCCAAAAAAAAAAAAAAAATTATAGGGATACCAATAGATTCAATAACACTGCAGTGTGTAATAACATTTTGTGCATGACTCGCCATTTGCAGATCCATGCATATATGTGTCACCCATCCTACAACAGAACACTTATTTCTTGTTCTTAAAAGTGCATTCAGAGTTCTTCCCACTGCAGCCACACTTTCCCTTCAATCTTAATTGCAAACAGACCCTATTTCCTAAAGACACCACAACATTACAGAAGCAGGGGGGAAAAGAGCCCCCAAACGCCATAGCACTGACGTTCCCCTCAGGAGGCACAAGGAATGAATACATTGTGTCCTTTGACCAAGCTCCTGGAGCAGTGGCAGGCAAACTTAGCTTTGACAAACTCTCATTGTAAGCTGTTCCCCCTAGTAAGGGTTGCATGGAAGAATTTTGAGAATTGGAATGTTATAAGGAGATTGCTGGTCATTGTTCACTTTGAGTCAGATGAAATAAATATTCCTAACAGAAGCCTAAGTACAGAAGGTACAACTGGAAAATTTCTTCAAGGTTACCTTTCAGAGTTTATGTCAAATTGTTCCCTTGGCAAAGAAAGGTGTACAGTGTCCTTACTTGCAGAAAATTAGCTAGGCTATACAAATCAAAAGCACAGCCTTCCTCTAGGAGTCCCCGAGAGGAGAAAACATTCTCAGGTCTCAGGAAGAGACCAACCAACCTCCAAAGGACTTGCTAACTACTGATCCCCTGTCCTAAAGTTGACCCTAGGCTCCAATAAATCTCAGGGTTTACTACCTGCACAGCATTATATCTGAATTTCTTCTTCCTCAAGGGAAGTTGGAGGTTAAAACAAACGAAATTCAACAAAATCCAAAAAATATAAAGGATTTGACAGAACACTCATAGGGACGAAAGAAGGGACAACAGGCTCTCTCATCACAAGAGGATCAGGTAAAGACATACAAAAATAAAGTCAACTAATATTTTCAAACACTACAGCAGATTTGACCCAATCTTAGAGTAATGATAGATTCTGAAAAGATTTAAAAAGTAATTTATATTTGAGCACAGGCTTTAGTTGATTAGTATGATAGGCTTTTGCAATATTTTTTCCTCCTGGTATATAAAGAAACTTGTGTTTTTCTTTGGCATTTTTTCTGCAGAAGGAAATTAAAAAAATCACAGGAGCAGTAACAATAGGGGACAGACCAGTAACAGCAATGGCAGTATCTGCTCCACTTCCTGGAATGACACATTAAGAGGCACAAACCAGAACATAACTGGCCTCTGAAGACTCAAATGACTCCAGTTATTGCTGCAGATCCATCCCATTGGTATCATGAGTATCTCTCTGATTTTAATGCGAAATCCCCATGACTATTGGAGTACTTAGGTAGTACTTATGTACTACAAATAAATTAAGTGACAAGCCCATGGTAACGCTGAAAATTGGCATCAGAGAATCCAGCTCAACACAGGAGACCCACACTCAAGTTTTAACTATCAGACTACGATGTCTTTCTCTACCTAAGAGTGAAGCTACAAGGATCCCAGAGATAAATATTTCAAAATGTCAAAAGCCATTGCTAACTCACATACAGTTTCGGTCTCACCTTGAAGGAGGATCACTGCAAGAGTTGTATGGAATTGTTTTTTATATAAACAGAGTTATGGCTGTTCTGTAAAATAATTATAAGCTCATAGTTGTTTCTCTTACTGCCTAAATCTCTCACAAAAGCGAGAAGACAGGCCATACTCCTCTGAAGTTCTCATCACATTTTCATTTCAGCAAAACATCCAGTCCAGATCTTTGTAATTTTACAAAGCAGGAAAGAAAAAGCAATATTTGGCATCCTACTTAAACTTTGCCATCTAAAAGTGTAGAATTGCTTTAAATAGGACACTATGCTTTGATTTGTCATAATGTTTATTATTGCACTTATTTTCTGCCTGCAGATATTATTAAAGATGATGTTTCATCTCAATGCATGTATAAAATCAAAGGAATGAAGAAAGGCAATCTGCCTAATTTAATTACTGTCCTGGTTCTTTCAGTAAATGATGGTTGAGCATATCAATACGAATAAGGATTTGTAACAAAATGTCACACTATAATTATGAAAGAGCAGGAAATTGAGATACAGACGCTGAATTGAATTGTTCTATGATAACCATACAAATGCATCTCACTCAAAAATATTCTTTAATGACCCTGAAGTTCACGACTGTGATCCTTTGCCCTTCTTGTCCATTAACGAAAAAACCTTTGGTATCAACATTATAATGTTATGCTCTGTGATACTGCTCCACTTAACTGAGTAGTATTTACAAATACATGTCACTAATAAAATTTGTAAGAGTCAGATAGGAATCTAACATACACATACCATTTGAATTTATCAGTCCTTCACCACTCTTCACACCAAAACAAAGAGGTAAAAATACCAGTTTGCTCAGGAAACTGAGTAGTTTCCTTGATCCACTGAAAACACACAGCACAGGCACGTTATCTACATCCCAGACATGTTTTAAACATATTCTGAGGAAAGTTCTAGCTAGAAACTAGTCTTATATGCTTCCTGTGGCTCATCAACTAGGCTTCGTTACAACTCAATTTTTAAACTAAAATACACTAAAAGAGATTTAGGATAAAGTTAATTTGGCAGCAGTTCTAGTTTGTGCTTTTTTTTTTTCCTCAATTAAAATTGAAATAAGATTGCACCATTCATTTACATAAATAAGGGAACAGAAACAGGGCTCTCCAGCCAGTATTTCTTTTCCAGAATATAGACCAGGGTTCTCCAGGATGTCGGAAGACTAACCTTATATTAGCCTATGATTTCTAACTAGTTCCATTCCAGCTTAATACTAATGTGACTATTTCTTCGTCTTACTCTCAACAGTTTAGACTCCCTGAGTCCTAAGGCAGGCCTAGCCACAAGTGTGCACCTAGTTATTTGCAACTAACACAAATATGCCCTTTTTATTTGATACTGCCACACATACTTTCACGGTTTTGCAAACCCTGCAAAAATCCCTTTCCTCCACGCTCAGTGCTCTTTCAGAAGCTGTAGATCATGGTTAGAAGAGTTTAGATGATGCCAAGTTTTACATTCCCTGGAGACCTTAAGTTATTCCATTACTATGCAATATTTTTTAAATAATGCTTCAGGGGAAAATGTGCAGCTTAGTAGAATAGATCATTCTGAAAATACAAAAAAAACCTCTCTGTTATAACTTTTTCTAGATATATAGAAATTAGTGGCATGTGACTTTCCACTCCATACTTCAAACCCATGCTGGAATTCAGATAAATATGTGAAATCAGGCTGGCCACAGTTGTGGGTTGTGATGCTCTCCCTTCACCACAAGAAGTCTGACAGAGGAATTGCGGGCATTTATTCAGCAGGACCTTTTCTCTTGCAAAACTGAAAACTAACATGAACTTTGCCTTTTAACTGGTGTTAGGATACCTGTATAGTGGTATAATTAATGTTGTGAAGTCACACATCACTTTTTGTTTTGTTCATTATTAGTACTGCTTCCTGTTTATTATCTTATTATCCAAAATTTGTAGTGACAGGGCGAGATGCTAGTTAGCTAAATAATCTTTAAACCTGCTCTTTGGCAGAGACACAGAGTTCTCTATTACTTTACTGTCACAATCTTTATTCTGTTCAAAATTCTGACGTATAAACCAAAGTGCTATTACACAAACAGAAATCTAAAGAAATGCTGCTCTAGTTTAGCCTGATCTGTAACACATACAACTCTAAAAGATGGCATTTGGCAATGACAAGGGTTTCAGAAGTGCTCAAGGAGCTGTGTCCAGTTCCAATTAAAAATCAAAACAGGTCATTGTTTATAAACACAGAAACATACTCTGCTGCCAACAATATATTCATGAGCAAAGCAATACCTTCAAATTACTTAAGTAATTCTGCTGTAGTTCTAAGCAACTGTTTGATAAAAATGCATAGTTAGGGTCTTTTTTTCCTATTATCTATTTAAAAACAAATTAAAACCTTTGAAAATTTTGCTTTCCTTGCACTGACAAACTCCTCATCAAAAAAACCCCACCAAAAGACCAAAGAAGTTTCATCACAGCTCAGCACTCCTACCACCTACTAAAAAATTAATAAAAATAATTAATACATTGAATTAATAAGACACATGAACTTCAAACTCACCACAGAATTTTCACACAGTTTGTTCATCACATTCAAAATACCTCAGCAACTACCTAATTAATATCTCTGGGTCATTACACCAACAATTTCGTTTGGCTGGGTACTGATGGCAATTGATCTGCAGGCTAGCTGGATTTAAAAGAAATAGAATACAAATGACAGACTTTTGCTTCCTGAAAAAACAAGTAAACTGTCCTTCTGTTGCTGAGGCTGCTAACATCTAATGTAGTAATGTTACTAAAGACCATATTCTGATATAATGAATGATTCTAATTTGTTGTTTACATAAGTATTTTTGTGTGTCCACCTCAAAAACCCTTTCTGCCTTCCCCTCAGTCTGCAAAACCCATGCTATAATCTGTCATTTCATTCATAAATCTTGAGCAAGAACCAAAATATGTATTACCACAGAGTTAAGAACACACTTAAAATGCTTCTAACAGACATGGTCTTAACTTAGGTTTATTCAAAATGTGTTCCATCCCTGAAAGTGCTTGTTTTTTTAAAGAGCTAAATAATATTCTGATGGATTATGAAATTTCATATTCATATAAACTTTCATATTTCCACTCTTTTTTCCCCCAGCAAGTAAGATAAATAATTTCATTTCTGAAATATGCTGGGTGAAGTAACTATGCTTCCAGTATACACTGGGTCACAACTTTTCAGCTGAGGCTGAGGCATTTAATCCAAGATGGCTAAAGTACCAGCCGAAGACAAATCTGTCCTAAAAAATTTTAGCAAGCTACATTATTCAAAACTATTCAGCAAGCATTCCAGCAGGAACATGATGGATGCACAGGCCAGTATGGGTACACAGATAATCAATTTCACACCCATGAATAGTCACTGAGTAGTGTGGAGCCTGAAGGGGAAGAGACAGGAGCATGTGCTTAATATTCGGCGAGCACCAGGAGCAGCCCCCCAACTTTCAGCCAGATCACTGGCTGCAAATCCCAGCTACACACACATCTTTGTAGGACGATGCAGGGCATCTGTTTTATACCACCATGGCAAACACTTAAGAAATTACCAAAGCCCTTGGACAGCTGTGCTTTCGTGAACTTTCAGAAAAGGCTACTATTTACTGCAGACCTGATTTAATAACACCAACCACATAAAACCATTTGGTTTTCAATAGGCTATGGGACAACACCAGCACACAACTCAAGCACATTAATGTGCACTACTTGAATAAATTCTCCACTGCTTGTATCACTGAATATAAAGGTCTTCCTCATACATTTAACTAATCAATACTTGGAATCAAATACATCATGTTTCACGAGGGAAAAGGAAAATGAACGAGGTTAAATTAATGCTGTCACTTTCTATAAACCTGCAATGATTTCCCACTATAGAAACCACTGACTTCATTATTTTACAACCGGAAATCAAAGCTGCAGCATATTTTAAAAGTCTAATTTACTCAGATTAATAAAAAGGCACCCTTAGGACTCATCATGTATGTCATATTATGCCTCATTTTAAGCATTCCAGCTTAAAAACAGTAGGCAAAACTCTCAGCAAATCACATTGATTAATATTTTAAATTTGCATGCAGTAGCGCTCTGCACTCACCAAGTACTATATAAATATTATTTTATTAAATTTCAAAGTAATTGTGTTAGGTGGGATAATAAAGCGTCTCTGTCTTACATTCTTTATCTCGACAATACAGCCTTTCAAACAGAAGCAAAAGCAGTAAATTAAGGCAATAAACTCACAGGGAGAAAGCTGGAAATGAGGAAATTCCAGACTTCTAAAGCTATGCTAAGACCAGCAAAGCACAGACATCTACGTCCAAAGCAGAAGCATCTGCCTGAGGTTTGCAGGTGTCTCCTTATCTTCTGTTGTATGGTTAGAGAAAAAGTTAGGAGTATTATTTAATTCACTAGTACTCAAAAGGATTTATAGCACCTTTTTGCAGGAACCTCATTTCATGAGGATGCTATTGGAGGGCAATCAGCTCATCAGGGAAAAGCTGAGAGGACGGAACAAAAACACAAGTAAAAAATTAGTTGGAATAATAAATAAATAAATAAAAAACTGCCACAAACAATGAAAGAGATAACAGATCTTTGTCTCTTTCTCCTTTCTACCTCTGTATTTTAATTAACACAGCATATCACTTTCTGGAATGTCTCCTTTCCTACCAATTGGCTTGTAGCTCCTCTTGAAAACTCCTTAACAGCAAATTCTCCCAGAAATCTTTCCAATCTTATTTTATATTCATAAATGGTCACTAAAACAGTGCTAGATCAATACAATTCAATTATTTTGTTAAATTAGTATTATATTGTAAGCTTTAGTACAAAGTCAGAGACATAGCCTCACAATAACAAATACTGTTCTTTAAAACTATGGCAGCTAAAAGCAGAAACTATTGTAAATCGTGTCTCAACTAACAAATCTCTAAAAAACTGGAGCTACTAATGGTATTTAAGAGAATTTCTCAATTTGCCAATTATCAGCTCATCAACAGTGTTTATTAACTGGGGCAGTACCATTCAGAATTGTTATGTCTAAATAACACAGCTTCATGTATACAGCCTCCTCATCAAGCCATAATTTTTGACATTCAAGTTAGAAATGTGATGCTAGCCCTTGTATTCACGTAATTTGTCATCAGAAATTTTTATAGCCTTTAAAAGAATAGTTATTCCTAGCTATCCCTTAGTTATCACTCTGTACCAACTGAAGAAAGAACTGAATAATTTTCCAATCATACCTTGGCATATTTCAATCTATTTGCTAAAATACTGAACAGAGCTTCTCCTGAAATGTTTCTCCCCATAGTCATTCCCCACAGAATTGTTTATCAAGACCCAAATGGGGCACAAGTGAATGGCAATATGGCTCTAGGACTGATGGCTTTAACCAAATAAATACTGTCATCAGCATCAACACATAGAGCATCAACAGGATTTTTACTGCACTACAAATAGTCACACTACTGCTAATACCTTTGACTTCCAGAAGAGCATAATTTTAATGTTTCCATCAAAAAGCAGCCTTTCATGCAGTATTTTTATACTCATAACATCTTTATTTTGATAACAGGCTAAGAACATATGCATTAGCTCTCAGTTGACTTCAGTATGACACACATATGGAAGTCAGATACACAGATCCCCTGCAAGTATTAGAGAAACATGAAGAACTTGTTAGGAATTAAACAAATACTGCAATAAAATGGATTAAATATGTAAAGCTGACATAACATAGGGCTGAACCTTCTACAGAAGAGACAGCACATCTGTCTAACCTCTGACTAAAGGAGGCTCACAAATCTGCACGTCTGCAATTGCCTTGACTGAATTTTACTGAAGCAAGCCATAGGTAAACTCTCAAGCCCCTTCGTTTTAAAGAAGCTTTTACAAAGAGTTCAACTAACCTGCAACTGGCAAAAACTACAAAAAAATCATCTACTTTTCAAGCAGTAGATACTTTTCAATCATCTACTTTTTAAACAGTCCTTTGGTTTCACTGAAATTCCTTTAGAATAATATATTCTACAGTAACAGTACTGGCTCATCCTCCAATGCAATCTGCTGTCTTGTGGTTTTTGAAGCTGGCAGAATTAAAAATCTTTTAAAAAACATACATTGCCTCCCAATTACCTGAAAGAGCTTATATATGCATGCCCAGAAATACAATCAATTTCAATTTGATGAGTGTATTACAGTGTAAAGCTCTGCATTAAATTAACAGTATGTCTTCAACAGGATCACTTGATCACTTCTGTATTCTGCTGCCTCTAGAAAAAATTGCATCAAAATATTTGATAATATTAGAAGTTCAGAAGAATTCTATTTAGGTATGAATAGAGATGCCTCTTGAAAACATACAAGCAAGCCCAAAAGTGAAAACAGAGAATGGACTGACTTGGAATTACTGAAAAGAATTTTTGTTGAAAAGTCTTAAATCCTGGAAGTTGGCCACAACTTAACAGAAGAATCAGAAAAGGAATTTGTAAAAAGTGTTTAGATGTCAGTATCTAGTTCAAGACTTTTATGCACTTCAGTGTTATTCAAATGCTAAAACACTAAAAATCAAGCATACTACCTCAATATCTTAAAGGTGATGACTTACAACCACATTAACCATTTTGTGCTGGGTGCTCATGCAATATAAAGACATCAGTTTTATTTGGTGAAATTGAGTCAACTCCATACTGTGGCACTATCCTTCCAAATTATTCTTCCAAGTGAATGACTTAAAAAAACAGTGACAGCTAGGGAAATCCTAAATTTTTTGCAGCTAGATTCACCACCAAACAAATAAAACCAAAGAGCAAATATTACTAAAATAAACACAACTGTGTTTAAAGACAACGTGCATACTGCAGTGTGTGTCTCTACATTGCTGCTCAGAATAGAAATGGTCACTATTCTTCAGACAGCAATATAGATATCTGTTTTAAAAGCATCTCATTTGCTCTGGATAATGAGCAAAGAGCAGGAAGATTATATGTCATATCACATCTCCATCCTAATTACTTCTCTTATCAAGTGTGTCATTCAGACATTATTATTTTAGCTGTTCTAGAAACTGCTACAAAATCTTTGCAATCATATACTGGGCACAACTTTTCTTTCACTGTTAATTCAGTGATTTGTAAAACAAGAAGGAAAACAAAGGTCAGGCCAAGTGCAATACATTAGGGAATTTTATTTATGGAAAACAGTTCTGCCAGTTAATTCGTTTCCGACCAGTCCAGGGAATAAATAAGTCTGAACCCCATATGATATCTTATAAAATGCAATGTTTGTTTTTGAAGCTTTTTAAAACCACATGTCTTTACTCATCATTTCACTTTCTGTAAACAGTTCATAGCAGTATTCAGAATGGGTTAGAAAGGGCCTTTTCTGTGCAGTTCATTTATTGCATACCTGCTTCCAATAACTTAGAAAACTATGATCATGCACATATTACTGCTGCAACCCTCCATACTCTTTACCAAAGAAAACAGAACAGATGTTTCATCCTATAAGTAGATATGCAAACAGGTTTAAAAAGCACAGTACAGTGGTTAAACCGAATTATCATAGAGATAATTCAGATATGTTCACAGAATAATCATACACAGAAAATATCCATCAGGAGCACAATTCAAGCTGTTTATCTGTAACCATTGCTAAACTTGCATCTAAGAAGGGACCAAAACTGAAGATGGCTTACACCAGCCAGCACATGTCTCAAAAACCCCACTTCCACATGAGTCTGCAAGAATGTGCACTTATGGGCACCTGTGTGGGTGAATGGAGAAACTGGGATCAGGGAACAGCAGGTCAAAAGAAGGTGAGAATTGCTCTTGCTTAAATGCACAGCACTGTCAGGATAGAGCATCACAGCTGACTACGAACTCAGAACTCTACCTGGGATCAAGCACAAGTCCCACAAAGGTCTGAAGACTCTCCAAACCCTGCTGAGTTAGCAGGACTTCTGTTCACAGATGAGGCCCTGCTGTTCCCACATCCCAGCCAAAGGAAATGCAGCATTCCTCACTGCATGTCCCACAACTTACCTTGCTCAATCCTATTATAAAATGGTAGTAAACATAGTAAATAGCAATACTTTATTGCAGTGCAACAAGGCATTAACTAACCATTAGAAAAACCATCAAGTTACACTCATGTCTCAAGCCTTCTTTATTTGAAGAATATTATTCTGGCACACACAAAATGTGATCACAATTACTCCACCAACGCTCTTCCGTTAAGTGCCTGGGGTAGGCAGCAGTCATTTCAAGTATTTAGAAAAACAGATGGGTCTGCCCTTGGTACTGAAATTCTGTAGCTCTAAAAATCACTTGCATTTAGTAACTGACCATATAAAGGCCAAGTGCTGTATAAACAGCATTTTTCTGATTAATTACAAACACACTTAGAAATAACTTTAGAAAACGAATACCACCCTCCTCCTTCCAAGAAAATTGCTACTTTTTATTTCCAAGTAAATAACTGTAATTTATAAAAGTTGTACTGAACATATTTGCTTTATATTTCTAGAATAACAATACCTCACTGAAGACAGACAGCATTTATCTGACTTACCAGAACGATGGTGATGTTGCTCTTCCAGGAACTCCAAGTCAAGCATTAGGTCGTCTTCATCCAACTCACAGGAACCCAAGTTATTCAAAACATCCTAGTACGGATTAAAAAAAAATTTTAAAAAAAGCAGAATTAGACAGACGTTTTAGCCAAATTGCTCTGTACAAAATTAATTCCAATCAGCTCTGGAAAACATATTTAAGGAGGAGCTACAGAAAATTTTTCTGCTAACATTAGACCAGTGAGAAACAGTATGAAACAACTGTCCAACTTGAAGCACATTTGTCACATTGTCTTTTTAGACGATCTCAAATATTTAACAAAAAACCCCAGAAGTACAAGTAATACCATCTACGTTTTTTTTTTTTTTTTACTGTTCAGTGATGGTTTTGTGCCGTTGCAAGTTTCATCACAACTTTTTATGAAGAATAAAAATGTTTTTTTTAGCACAACATAAAAGTATCAGTGCATGTTTTTTATTAAATTTTGGAATTCTAAGCACTGCCTGCCCTTACCAATATACTTTGAAGAGAGATTTACTGTTCTATTTATCCAAAGGATAAACAAACACAAATTTAGCATAAACAGGAAATTCAGGCATGAATTATCAACTTGTGAATTTTTAAGTATTTATGTGGGTGGCAAAGGCTTATATAGACAGAGAAGAAATCTGACTCCCAAGTCTAGCTGGTTAGGTCCCCATTACCATTTTTTTGCCAAGTCTTAACCACAGACAGATAAGGCAAGTTTACAGACAGGGATAGTAATTCTCCATCTTCTTCCCATGTGTATTCTACTCTGTGATCATTTCTTTTGATCTGGTAATACTATGATTTTCTCCACAGTCACCAGTACCTAATCAAAGCTAATACAATGCCTTCTCCAGCTGGCATTTTGTTTACTGACCAACAAGCAATATTGCAGGGTTCAATTCTTCAGTCCATCCACAGGCAAATGAGGCATCAGATGCTGCATGGGATGGATGCTGGCAGCATCCTGCACTGCACATGCTCCCAACAGTAATGTAACATAACTCATCAGTGAAAGAGGCCATATCATCCCAAAGCATTGAACTGTCTGGGAGATCCCTACCTGAGAGATACAACAGTAGTATATATGAAACTAGTAAAAGCCCTTCTTGACTTCAGTTCCAACCATATTTTTTTAGGTTCCTTCTATTTCTTTAAAGTATTTTCCCACCACAATAGATGTCACCACTTATTCCTACTCACCACCTGCACCTGTTCAACCCTTTGGAGTAATTATTTCTTCAAACTCTGTTTTCTGCTCTTTCACGAACAACACACAAGCAACACAAAGACTTTTTCTTGCATTCTTTCCCTGACTTACCATCAGCACAAGAAACCTCTCATGAGATACAGAACCCATTGCTACGGCTGTCACTATATTTTTTTGCTCTTTTTAATTTAGATGCTATTGTGCACTCAAGCTTAATCAAACGGTATAGCAAACTCAGAGAATGTGCAACATACTTTGTTTATATATTGTTTTTTCAATGTAACAAAAAAAATTTGATGAAAACATCCAGAAGGACAATCCCTGCAATTTTTAAGCAACAGGTCAAAGTTTTCCATGCCAGAAGAGGCAAAAGGTAAAAAGGGTGGAGCACACAGGTTTGCTCTTTACCTTAAAATTGTTTTCTATACTAGAATTTACCAACTGAATCCACATTGGTATTAATGCTGAGCATAGTTTAATAAGCAAGATTAGCAAGGAGCAATGATTTCATGCTAATTGAGCATCTCCTACATCTTGTGCAGTAATTTATGTGTGGTCTGAAATCCTGGGAGTTTGCCTGCAAAAACATAGTGACTCACAGCCTTCATCAAGAAACAAATTCCATTTGATTTGGAATTAACAAACACAAACAGAACCACAATCTTCTAAACTGAAGAGCTGAAGAACCATGTAAGAGGGACCAAAAGAAAAAAGTCTGTATTCAAGTCTCCTCCTGCTTATTAATGCTTTTCAGGAAGATCTACACTACCTGAGTAATGCTCCAAGTGGAGGCAAACCATGCTCCATCTATCCTCTCTGTTCTGATGTACATCCTGCTCCACACAGCAACACCTTTCCTCATCCACCTGAGCTGAGGGCTCCCAGCTGCCCTCCCAAAGCACCCGTGACCCCCTTGCCTGCCCTTTCCTACAGACTCTCCAACTGCACCAACAACAGCAGGCAAGCTAAAGTGACAAAGAAAAGCCCTCCCACGTTTATTCTTTCATAAGTACCTCCTCCAGGGAAATAGTCTCCCTCTGTTTCCAGGAGTTCATGTGTTCTTTATAAAGGAACAAATCACAGGACTGGGACCAAACAAATTAGAGCTACTGTCCATCACGGCAAGAAAGGGCTGCTCCACCTCCAAAAATGTCAATGACAGCAGTCCAGCTGATTCTCTGCTCTGATGGCCCACCTGTGGGCAGAGTTATTCCATGGACACAGAGCAAAAATAAACTCACGAACGCATAAAAGCCCACCCAAGCACAGAGCATTAATTAGATTCCCAGGGCCGTTCTAACTAAGTAATATTTTCTGAAAACATATAATTAGAAAGTAAGAGAGCTGAGCTCTCAGAATGACCTGCCTAATATCACAGCACAGCTTAGTGACACCGCTGCGAGTGCACACTAACATCCTCCACCCCTCTGCCTCTTCACCAGGATTCATTACTCTTTTGTTGCTATGAGAATTAGCAAAAATTGTAATTTCCTTTAAAGTTTAATATCTCTTGACCCTTTGCCCATTCCTCCCTTCACCACTGCCACAGCAGTCTTTGAAGAATAACACTATTAAATATTGAAAAAATAAAATAAGAGACAGATCGAGCCCTAAAGAGCATTGCAAATGAATAGTTTCAAGGCTTTGCTACATAAAGAAAAAGAAATTAATTCTTCCATCAAGGTCTCAAGGAACCATTTGTTGTCTATTTAGGGCAGCATACCTTTATTTATTTTAGGAGGCAAACCATTCAGTAAAGGCACAACCTTGCAGCAAAAACCTCTTTACTGACCCTGCAACAGCCCTTCAGAAGCCTTAAGACATACTTCCTACTTCCAGGGTGTGCTTGACTTTTACTACCATTTTGACTTTACAATAGACTCAAAATTAACATGACGGTGCCTTTTTTTTCTAGTCAATCTGGAAGTTGATCCTAACCTCTGAGAAGAGCACATGAACACACTTAATCATCTGCCCACACGTCTCAGATTTTCCTGGTCAACACAGCCTGCAACAGGTTTAAAAACTAATAAATTCAGTTTGCCAACCATATTTTCCACCTTTAACAGTGGACTACCACCGCTATTTTAAGGAGTTTCTATTCACACAAGTATTCAGCAGCAATAATTTAAATGTTACAAACTCAGACTAAACAGCGATTCGTACAATGGCTCAGGATGTGTTTGATAACCAATAATGGCTGCAAGCAGAACAGGATGCCAATCTATGAATATTTCAAGGCATCAGTAACTTCTTACTAACAAATTTCATATTTAAAATTCTTTCAGCAACCACAAGAAGTACAAACGGATATTTTCATCCAATTGGCTATCTTACACAGGACTCACTGAATTCAATGATACTCAACTTAGTCTGGGCCTAGTCACAACTTCCTTAACATTCTTAAGTAATACAATCTGCAAATAGTTTTAGTATGAAAATTCAGCCAGTACTTTGCACAGGTATAGTTCAGAAACAGCTGAAACCTTCTAGTAAAAGAGATGTACTAGGCACACAGTTCCCTCAGCCAGTAAGGTTACTCAGGCTTCCTACACCTTAGTACCCTCCCTATCTCCTTTCTCTCTTCCCAGTTTCCCTTCCTAAGAACAGAAACACAAGAAAAATCTAGTGCATAATATATAAATTTTAGTTCCTTTCCAGAATAGCAAAGTATTTAATTATTTTTATACCTGTTCAGTTCAGAGGACAACACTAAAAATGAGTTTGAAAGCTGGAATAAATAACAACAGCTTTAGCAGTAAATTATATATAAAATGCCTAAGATAATAGGTATCAAATCTACCATTGGGCTTTAAATAATAAAAAGCAAATAACATCTCTTTATGAAGGCTTCTTTACTATTTTTTTTCTAATTATTATTCCAAATAACTAACTTACACATATAAATACCTAGTCAAATTACTGCTTATGGAATTACAGTATAGTCCTCTAAAAATTGACTACTCTGCTTTTCAAAAATGGCAATAAAACACACATATGAATATGCAAATACACTAATGTATAGTATTTTGTTAAGCAATGTAAATCAATTCCACACGGACCAAGGAAAACTGTATTAATTGCACAATACATATAAACCAAGGAGGCTAAACCCATGCAGAACTGAGTATTTACAACTAATAGAGAAAACCAAGTTCAGTAATTTGGTTTACAAATTACAAGTTCAGTAATTTGGTAACAAATCTCCCCATTTGAACCAGCCAGTAATCACTGGCACCAACCAAAAGATTAATTTCTTCATGTTTTCACACATTTTATTCTAGACTTCTTGCTCTTCCACACAATTGAAATAATCAAGTAACAGCAAGATCCCAAAGGCTGCAGACACAGATTCTCTGTCATTACCAGCATTTTTGGAATGTTGTAACAGTTATTTTTAAATTTTATTCTAATTAACATGCAGTCCCTGGTCAATGTGATATTCAAACAACTTTTGTATGCTTTTCAAATGCTATAGTGGAAATCTTAAGACAGACTTAGCCCTGATAAATCTTGTTTTGCTGAGCAAGGGGATGTAATTATTTCTTTCTGACCAGTGTTTTTGCTTACCACACAGGTTGAATCAAGGGCCTTGCATTATCCAGGGTATTTCCAGGTTCTTTTACACAGATTGTGATTTCCATTTCATTGCTGTATTGTGTTACTGCAACAGAACCTTGACTATTGGCTGAGATTGTTCAAGGGCTTTGAGAACCTGAGGTCCAGAAAGCAACTTAAGCTACAAGACTGAAGCACTGGCATGTTTGCAATTACTCAGCTCAAAAATATTTCTCTCAAACACATCCATGGCTGAAGAAAATATACACAAGTTAACTCTGGTTATAAATACATTGCTATAACCTTACTGTCATGAACATGAACATACTGACTGCATTTTAATCTTTAACGGATCTTCTGGTGAAGCTTTCCACTGTTTGACACTCTTTTTCCACTGCACTTCCTCTGATGCTTGCCTTGCAAAAATCTTACTGCTACTGCAACTTAAATTGAGCAGCTGAGATGTGGTCATGGGCATCCCTCTTGGAAACCTGAGTCTTGTGTACACACACACACACACACACGCAGATACATTTTTCCTCAACTGTCTGTAATTTTGACCCACTGCCTCTTTACACTGTATCAGGTAAGCCTTAAAGCTCAGGGGAATAATTTTTTAACACTTTTGTCCCCCCCAGAAATAATAGCAAGGGTCTCATTTGCATAAGTGATTATGCATCAATCACTGGATTTTCAAGAACTACAAGAACAGTATTTTAAACTCACTCTGGGTTCTGTTTTGCTTTCCTTTCCTCTCACATTGGCCTCTAGACATCTTCCTAATTGTCTTTCTCTGTGTTTCTGTTCTTAACTATTATCAAAATACAGATTTTCATATATTATTGGTGGGAGAGGGAAGGACACTCCAAAATGTAAGGATTTAATGTTCGTGTCTCCCCACTGAAATGAGGTACTAAATGTGGTTTGTAAAATGCCTCTCAGAGAATAACAGTATGTTAATATTTTAATATTATAGATTCCTTTTTTCCTTCACTGTAGAAATCTATGTGGGAGGCTATTTGAGATCAATGCCTTTACAAGAGTATATAGAAAACACACTCTAGGGAGAGTAATTTGATTTTTTGTAAAGTCACATGTATGAAAATTCACCTGTATCAACTGAGGGTCACTGAATATCTGATGCTGGAGAAGAACAGAATTAAACACTTATTTCAAGACTGAAATGATTTCTAAAGATTGCCGAAGGATAGTACTTCATCAAAATTGTATTCAACAAAGGAACATGGCATACAATCAGCATAAGAATGAAAACTGAGACATACTCAAGGAAAAAGAAAGACCTTGAGCTATTTAAAGTAATGTTAGCTGCTAGAACTGTACCTGAATAATTCATGGACATAATGAAGTATTTCCCCTTCTGCTCTCCCACACACTTCAAAGGGAAAATGAAAGTACATGAAATCCAGCAAATAGAAAAATTTTTAAAAACACAGAATCGCTGCCAACAGCCTAAAAATCCTTGCATCAAGTGCAGAGCTCATGGATTACTTTCATATACCAAGAGCAGCATAAAACAGTTCTTTTTCCCTGAACAGCACCACCCAAAAAGCGCATTATTCCCCACATGAATAAACCGAAGAATTTAGAAGAGAAAAAATAAATGCTGCAATGTTTGGTAAGAACATCTTCTGTAGCTAACATGTGAAAATCCAGTTATATAATAAATTAATGTGCCCTTAAGAATCAAAGACAGAAATTGAGCAGTGGAGGGAACAGCCTAACTACAGAGCTCAGATCAATCATACTATTCTTCAAAATATTTTCTGCATGCGCTCTTTCAGCCGTGCAAGGGAAGAGCAGTACTTTCCACCTGATTGTTTTTCTGCCCTTTCAATTCTCTCTGTGCATTAAATCAATGTCTTCAGTGATGCTCCTCTTGCCTGACTGAATGCAACTAATGGACTCCCCCAACAGGTCTCAAGCTGGCACTCACCCACGCCAGGCTCATCATGCCACAGATCCGACCAGCTCCCTGCAGACACACAAGGGGAACAGAGCCAAGCCCAAGCACTGCTGGTGGCAGGAACAGGACCTGCCCATGCTCCTGCCCTGCCACAGTGTCAGTCAAAACTAGAGGGGCAATAGCCAGTGTTTTGGTAGCACAGGAAAGCCACCAACAGTATAACTGGTAACAAGATAAAAGTATTTAACACTGCTAAGCACAGGAATATGAATAATATGCTGTTCCAAAGACTCAAACAGAGAACAGGGACGTTGTTGTACAAACCATGTGTAGGAAATCACACAAAAAACCTCAGATTATAACAAAGGTGATGTGATACGCAGGAGAGGGAGAAGTGATGGAATCATGACTAGTCTTCATTCCAAAAATCAGATGACCTATAGGAGAAGTGGATAAAGTCCCTTTTATTTTGGGGGAGGCTGATAAGGACAAAGCCATCAAGGACAAGTGCACAAAGACGAGGAAAGAAGTAGCACACTTTGGATCCTGTTTCCAACACTTGAGAGAGCAGAGCCTGGCCTCCCCAGAATCAGTGAGGGTGATGGCAAGGACCATCCCAGCAAGACTTGCCCTGTTCCTCATCTCCTAAACAATGCCATTTTTAGTGCAGCAGCCATCTTTAATTCATACACATATACAGGTATGTGCACACACCTACTTGCAACAAAGGCGCAGAAAAACAACTCTGAAGAGAGCTGGGAGGCAACAGGTGACCTCAGCATTTATGTTTTAGTTTTAAACCATTTTAAGCAAATTTAAGCAATTTTAAGCATCTATGACAGCATTCTAAATCCATGTTCAAGTCAATCCTAGGTAAGGATCAACGCTTGACGGACCTGATAAAAGGCAGCAGTCGCCTAACCCTGAATTCACTCTTTGTCAAGAATTTTCAAGTAAAAGCCACCTTGAAAATGTGCCAAAGCTTCCATGCAACAAAAAGCCTGAGAACTCTATCTGTGGAAAAAAAGGAAAAACTCTCAGAGAGGTGCTTTGCTGAATGGTCACCACATTTTCAAATAACTTTAGAGCGTTGAGATTCACTTTGGTTGTAAACAGAATCAAGACAATGGGATTTTCTGTGTTCAAAAAGGTGTATACATTTTTCATACATCAACCTGCAATTTCATTAACAGAATCCTAGAGAAAAAAAGCCCCCACTCTTAAGAAAATACGAAAATACAGTCAAAGAAATGCAATAAAGCTTAAATTGACCAAATTAAGCCTCCTTTAATGGATTTTTTTTTCCTCCTCCCTCTAACACACATATGCTTTCCTCCCAGCAGAGGGATACATCTGCAACATGTAATCTGCTTGTGAATTAGTTAATGTTTTTACAGCTTTTGTAATAGGCAAAGCATTATGCAAGCATTCTAGCGCAGTCATTATCAGCACACAGCTTTGGGAAATTTTTCTACACTCTTGCCAGATTTTTCTGCCAAACACAGAAAAAGCTCCTCAAGCATCTCTATCCTGCATTTATAGAGAATATAATTTTGACCACTCAGTGAAGCTTATTTGTATACACCTTAGAGATGTGAGTACATCTAAACAGTGTCCAACAAGTTATTCAACACATGTATTGGTCCGTTATTTTTTTCCAAAACCACTCAAATTACAAACACAACTTACATCTAAATCTTCTGTCACTTGAAATTTTGTCTGTGTCCTGAAAGCACCCAAATCAGTGCTTCAGCCAACATTCAAAGGGTCAAAATTTGCTTTATAACACCTAAGGAATCTTCAATTCTATTTTTGCCTTTTCTCGGCCAGTGGTACAGAGAGGGGAAGAAAAAAAAGAGTATAACCACAGAACTAGTGAGAACCTGAGTGCCAAAAAGAGAAAAATTTAACATCAGAGGATACAAGAGGGAGAACCTCAGTATATATAGTCATGACAAATCCCTACCACTCCTGTGTCAAACTCTTATCTAAAGAATATCATTGTTCTGACAAACTATCTAACAATTCA
The DNA here is from genome assembly GCA_024734555.1 of Trochalopteron elliotii. Lineage (NCBI taxonomy): Eukaryota > Metazoa > Chordata > Aves > Passeriformes > Leiothrichidae > Trochalopteron > Trochalopteron elliotii. The sequence goes on along the minus strand of JANPWX010000008.1, from coordinate 4,885,575 downwards.
CCTATTGCCACAATCCAACATCAGCCACAGTCATCTAGCAGACACAGCTGAATTCAAACTCCTTTCCCCAAACAGCTTGGTACATAGCAAGCTCAAGAACTGATTGATTTTTCTTGCAAATAAAAGAATGTTCCAGTTCTAGTTATATCCGCTGTACTGTTGGAGTCAGCACTTTTGGATGCCAAGTGAGGATAATCTGTTTTACGGCTCGAGCATGATTTTTTTCTTTCTACGAAGAGACTAAGAACTTTCTGCATATCAAAATCTCAAAACTCTTCTAGACATATGATTAAATAAATATTTTTTTTTTCTTCCCAATATTATTATAAGCCAATCAAGGCTGAACCTTCCATTTCCAATTTTAAATTCTAGCCTCTTATATTGGTGATAAAACACTAAAAAGTGAGCCTTGTAAATGAAACCACAAGTGACCCTTTGTTAGAGTGTCATTAATGCAATATATAGTAGATATGCTATGGATAATATTATTTGAATTCTTTCTGTTTCCATAGCAACTTTGGTCTACGATTGTTCAGTAAACAGGGGTTCATAGCATTCTTTGAGAAATTCTTCTGCTCAAATGGCATTTTTCCACTACTGCATACTTTTTTCCACTTTCTTTGGTTTGGTTTTTGTTTAGGTTTTTCTTTTTTTATTGGAAGAAAAAGTGTAATGTTAATTATTGGTCCAGAAGAAAGGATTTTTTTTTTTTTTTAAATTTTCACAGTTAGGTGGGCAGTGAATTGGGAACCTGAAGCAAAGCAAACTGTTGCAAGTTTTGACAAACAGCAGCAATACAAAAATGCAACATCCCATCTTGGAGAGTTACCAAAATCACAGAGACAGAAACCACAACCCCTTGCTGGAAAACCTGCAATGCAGCCATTTGACTGGCTTTGTTACTTCTCCCCTGTACTTTCAGAACTCTTTGATGCTTAAGACACCTGTCTCTTTCAGTATCTACATCTGTATTGTCTTCTAACAAATATTTGGCTCTAGACCACAGAATGGAAGAACAACATTAGTATCTATGAAACACTGTCCAATTCTTTCCAATGATTTACACAGGTGCTTCCCCTGCACAGAAAAATTTGGCATGCCAGGCATCTCAGCTGAAGAACAGAACACTGTATGTGGGTATCAAGGTTTGCTTGGCTGTTATGTCCAAATTCAGAGACGACCAAAACTACACCAAAGCTGCCACCCACCTTACCAACCACAACTAGGGACAACCACCAGAATCTGGCTGTGTCACAGTACTCGTCTCCTAAAAAAAAAAAACTATCTGTTGATGAAGTCAGCGTGCTGTTAAGAGCAGCCAGAGCAAAGCAGAAAGGTCTGAGAACACAACACTCTTGGAGAGGTGTAACACAACTTGAACTAAGGCCAGGGAAGATAATTAGGCTAGCCTAAAGCTTTTGGGCATCCCTTCTGTTCAGCCTATCCAATGACAGCCTTAGTTTTATCACTGCTTCAGAGCCTAAAGAACAGGCTGAAGATGATTCCCTTCGTAAGGCAATGAACTCACTGTTCATTTTAACTACAACATAATCCTTAGCAATTTTAATTGCCTCACACACTATTACTTGCTTGCAGGACATCCAATCCTTCAGTAATTTGAGTCAATATAGCAGCTTAAAAATCAGACTGATGTCAGGCTTATCAGACTGAGAAAATGTAGCTGCTGATGCATTCCAACCAGTGAAGGTCAAATAATAATGTTACATAAAATGTGTGTTATATACACATGCGTATAGGGTCCAAATGTCATACAAGTACTGTAGAGATTGGATCAGTATCTGGATCAGAAGAAAACAACATTCTAAAAACTAGGTATAGGATTTATCACAAAGCAAAGCACAACATTTGTTTTTCACTCTGCTTACAGGTCTCTTACCCCCAATTCTGTTTCCATTTCCTTCCATTCACTGTGTGGCTTTGCTTTTAAATGGTATCTACTGTGTTTCTTTGACAATGCGCATTCTTCCTACAAATTTAACAGAAATAATGTGCATATAATATAGAATAGCAAAGAAATAGCACATTTTTGGCTTTGAAGGACAATGAGTGAAAAAAACGCAGTCACTGAATCAGCAACTTGGTTGTTGTAAAGGCTCTCTGGTTTGCCATGAAGTATCATATATGAAGTCAAAGAATTCTTCATCCTGAGAATGTGACTAGCCTGGTGTTTGAACAAATGGAGATAGGTGGCTTATTACACTGAAGAGTTAGACCTCAGACAGTCTAGAAAGCTTCAGCTGAGAGGGAGCACTCCAAAGACCTTTTCACTAATCAACATTTATGCATCTTCAGTCTAGAAAGCAATTTAAACTCTTTGAGGTCATGGTGACACTGTCAGAAACTTTCTCAAATCTTAACCAAAAAAGACTGTCATTATAATGATTTTCACTTGCCATTAATTCCCAGCTGCCTAATTTAGTACGGTAGAAAGCAGTCCCCCACTACTAATTGGAATAAATTTTTAATTTAATAGTCTAATGTGCTCCAGTTTGGGGTTTTTTTCCTTTCATCGAATCAATGCTCTCATTATTTGTTAACGACTAGGTGCTCAGGGCAAATTGTTAAGAAGCTTAAAAAAAGGTAACCTCTTGGTCGATAGTCTAGATTTTAAATGGATCACAGGGTAAGTTATAATTTTCTTCCAGAATTAAGTAAAATAGTCTTCTGATTTGAATGGGATAGTGGCGTTTAGAAGTTCAGATAACAAGCTGGTTTTGTTTCATTCTCACTCTAAGCAGCAACACCACAAAAACCCAGACTTGTTCAGCACCGACATCAGGTTTTTATCACATAACATGAGTAAGATGAATCCTCATGGACTAAGCTTCAGTAGGTCCATCACAACTCATTTAGAGAATACTTGCCACAAAATTTTATTCAGCATGTAACTTAATTTATATTCAGTTTTCAAATGAAGTATACATTTGAAAACTGAATCAGTTTTCAAATTTATACCAAAAAGAATTTAGTCTCTTAAGAGAAACCAGTCTTCTTCTATATAGTCAGGACTTTAGAGAATAAGCTGAAGTATTTAACAGCAAATATTTGCTGTCTTACAGCTGACAGACTGACATTACTTTCAAATGTTTACTGGTCTGAGGAAGTACCCATACTATACTTTCGAGTATCTTACTCTGAAGTATTGCACTATACCAATACTAGTGATGTTAAAACTACTTATTCTCAACCAGGTTCTAACCTCACTTCAGTCAACAGGTTCCATTACCACTTTTTACAAAGATTAGCAGACATTTTTACACATCAAAAATAAGGCAGCATGTTGCTTCTTGGTCAGTATCCCTATTTTTAAGATGTTTTCCTGCATGTAAGATCCTTTTCCTAGCTGCTGCTGCTTTTAGTCTAAAATAAAAGTACAGAGGCAAAGAGGTTCCAGAAACAGGAAGCAGAAACTACATAAAGACTAGATACTACTGAATATGCTGAGCAAAAGAAAATGTGATCAAATATCAATGCCCATCCCTTCTGCAGCCTTAATTCTGTATGTATAGACTGGATTATGCAAAAATTAGGTTTTGCTTTCTTTCCACTTACTGGAGTCATAAAGCAAACACAGTCACTGTGAAAAAGCCAGCACGTGTAAAGACTGTTCTGGAGTTCAGTACTATGCAGTATTCCCAGGTCTGCAGTCAAAGAGTACATGAACTTTTACAAACAAAAACTTATTAGCCTACTTTCCTAAAGAATAGCATCCCATTGTCTAAGCACAACATTTTTTTGTCCTTTCCCTGGGAAATTTTGAACCTCTTTACCTAAATTGGAAAGTGACAGTCTCAAAGGCACAATGCAGAAGCTGAGCTACAGCAATATTTGGAAGAGTAAGATTCAAGCACTGCATCTGCTACAATCAAAAGCCAGGTGGAAAATCGAGAGCTGTAACTGCCTCGGCCGTAATGGCTTCCTTCACTTGCAGCATCCTATGCCTACGCAGAGTGACAAAGGTGTCTTTTAATCAGTGTGTTCATTTACTAAAAAAAACCCCAAAAACTCCGTGATTTACTGCAATATTAAACAAAGAAAATTCACATTGCATCTTTTTTTCCATGATGTCATATTGCACGAAATTTAGCTTTTTCATTTGGGTACAGTATCTATTACTAAATCATTCTTTTCTGAAATGTCTTGAGACAATGTATAATAAAAAGGAAACCAAGTCTAAATTCTGTTATGCCTCAATACAGTAGGATTTTGTTTTCCTCTCTATACAGTACCTGCACTGCTACTAAGCAACAGCTCTGAACATTTATATACTCTCACTCTGCTACTCAAAAAGCTGCAAATTTGTTTTACAGCCAGTTGATGCTTACAGAGGCAGAGTAAAAGCATGTTGAGTTGGGCTGTCCATCACCTCACTCAAAGCATTCCTCCACATCACAAGAGAACTCCTCAGCCTGCCAGCTGCCCAATGCCTTTAGGCATCTCTTCCCCTTAGGCAACACCACAGAACTCTAAAGTTGAAGTGACCTTGCCGAGCTCCAGCATAAGGATTTCACTTGCCATGTTATTTTATCTGTTCAGGATTCTTCTTTACTCCTGAGAGATCCCATATCCTTCCCAAATTCAAGGACAAGGCACTGCCAGTTTCTTAGCACTGCAGAGTTACAGCTCCCTGGTTATGACAGTAGCATCATCAGAAATAAAAAGCTCAAAGAGGCTTCCTTGCCATGGGCCTCACCTGCCGAGAAATCAAAAGAACCCTGCTTGCTCTCCTCCCAAAGCCTCAACACGGTTTTCTACACCGCAGAGTGGCATGCTGCTCCTAAATGCTCTCCAAATATTATCTGACTGCCACTTGTATAAAATAAGGAGAACATAAACCATGTTTTAATCAAAAGGCTTAGCTATCATACTACACAAGAAATCGAGCAGCCTTCTACTCCGAAGCCAGGCACGCTTTACAGCAGCATCCATCATTCTGAAGAAGCCTAGTGCCACCAAGTGGCTGAGTGGACAAATTAGCTCCTGGGTAAAACGCACTGGGATCTGCAGAAAGCAGACATTTCCCTAAAGAATGACTTTGAATTGCAGTTGGCAGTCTACTTGTGTTGACAAAATCAGGTAATCAAAAATTAATTTCTAGGGACAACAATCAACAGACAACTTCATGGATCTATGAAAGAGACAAATGGGCTACTGACACCACAGAATAATTGCCTTCAGTTTTTGCATCAGAGTCCTGTACCGTAAATTTAGAGTATAATGGAAAGGTTTATACATTGAAATATTAATGCTACCCAGAATTTAAGAAGTGCAACATAATTGCTGTTACCAGTGGCAGACCTAATAGCTTGCTGGCATCCTGTTGAAATTAACTCTGGGTGCAGAAGACCAAAGTGCATTCTCTGTTACACTTGTATTCCAATCACACACACATGCTTCCCTTTTAAACTAAAACCAGGATGATATGGCACTTAGTGCCTTTTGCCCTTGATGTATATGAACTTTATACTTCAAAATTTCACTGCAAAAACCCACAAGTTTCTAAAAAGTGAATTGAAGAAAATTACATCGAAAAGGGGTTTTTTTCACCCTTGGAAGAAAGTTCCCCTTAAAAAAAAAAAAAAGAACTCAACCTGTGATTGACAATCAGCTGTCTCACTCCTTATTTCTTCATGGGAGTTCTTAAACTGAGCATAATCTTCTTATGGGACTCTGGCTCATTCCTGGTGATTTGAAGATAACTATGAAACACAGTGCAAGTTCTTAAGTGGCAACTTGTCATTTTCTCTTACTGATATAAAAAAGCCCTAGTATAATAATCACACCAACTTTCTGGTGTGATAAATTACATCACAGGTAATGCATTACACATGTAGATAGTCTAAATTTCTCTGTTCTATTGTCAATAAAAATAAACTGTTCAGGGTAGTGAACACTGTTTTCTGTTTCATGTGATATACAGGACTAACTGATGCTTTCAACCCAAGCACAAAGAAAAATTATGCTTTTAGATTTATTTTCGTACATCTAAAACTGCCTCTGCTCAGGTCAGAGAAAATAACAGTCTCTGACATATGCATTCTTAATGTACTCTAAGTCAGCAATAGCCAAAAAGAAAAGCTGCTAAAGATGGCATCTCTTTTTGAATACTGGGTGGTAGTGAAATTCCATATCAAGATAAATCCATTCATAGATTGCCTGTGCACTGAGAAAACAGCTATTAATTTAATCTCTACTGTATAACTAATAAACTTTTCTGCTTTAGCTGATAACACAGCCCTTAACACAATGTGATACAAATGGAACTAAAAGCAGCCCATTAGTGTTGAGAAGGTCAAGGAGAAGACAGAATTAGGCTTTTCACAGTAGTGCATGGCCCAGAGGGCAAGAGATAAGAGAGACATAGATTGAAATGAGGTTCAGACCTGACTTGTGGAGAAACTCATTCCACAGGAAGACAGACAAGTACTGAAACACTTCCATGAGGCTGTGTGGTCTCCAGCCTTGAAGACTTTCAAGACCCAGCTGGATTAAACCTGGAACAATTTCGTCTGATCTCATACCTGGCCCTGCTGGGAGCAGAAGGGACCTCCTAAGGTCCCTTCCAACCTGAATGATGGTATTAGTATAAAAAGCTATTCCTTCGTCAGTGGTCATCATTTGACTTTATATTGTTGTTTCTGGCATGTGATCATATTCTAGTAGTGATAAGGTAATAAAACTAGTTTTTTTTCTCACACAACTCTCAATTAATTACTTGTAACAGCAGAGGTTTCCATTCGTAGAAACCCTGAGATTTTTTTTGGAATTTATTAGGGCAAATTAAATGGGATTTCTTACCAAATAAGGTAGCACTTTCAATGATCTCCAAGAATTTGCAATCTTCTGCATGTCAAATTTCATCCTATTCTTTCACTCACCAGACTCCTTATGTTACACTTCTCTTTTAATCATCAGCGACACCTTGTGTTTACACTTAAGAGGAGTCCTTGTTTTTCTACTTATGTGTAAAGCATGTAAGAGTTTGACTTCTAGTCAGGCAGCTGATAAACGGCTGGGGGTCAACCAACAGCAATCATAAATACAATTCATAACTATTTCCCTGAGGACATGGTACAGAAGGAGAGGTTAATTCACACGACATTCAAATCAGCAACCAAAACATCTTCTCCATTCCGTGGCTGTTTCACGCACTGAGTATTTTTCTGTGATTGTGAAAAAACAGTTTCCTCTTCAGATTCAGACTCCAAATATATGAGTTATGAAATTACTTTATGACATCACATTTCTTACTACAGTACTACTGAAGAGAAATTTCCAAGTCATTTGCATCTGCTGATAAAATATCAGAGGATCATGTTTTATGCTGACAGATAAGGCAGTCATCACTATTACTAAATTTTAAAAATAAAAGTCAGCAAATAAAGATAGGTTTTTGTAATTAATTTTGATGCCTAATTTCAGTCTCTGAACAGTAAACTCTAATGAGCAGCAAAACTGTCTATGTGAAATCTAAGTAACATGAGGTCTGTCCACATGTATATTCAGAGCTCACATCATAAAAGTTTACAGCATAGCAGGTGCTGTACAAATTTATCCAAAGGTGATATCATGGAATCAGCTGGCTGGCAAAGACAACAAAGCAGCCATGAGTTTACATGCAGTGTCCCTCAGACTGCCCTTCCATCCCACAGACTTGCAAATTAATCAAACACCATCCCAAGAACATTTTCAACTACTCCTTATCTCATATTCCTTTAAACAGAAGTTGCTCTCAGAACAAAGGGTTACATTCTACCAGCTTAAAATGTGAAGCTAATCAAATTTCAGGAAGGGTTTTTAGACTGAATTGCACATTGACTAACAGGAGCCAGGAACAAGACCAAGAAATGGTATTTTTGAATTTATTCACTTATGAATGAAATTACTTCCCCAACAGTGAAGTCTTCAGTGAAAAACACTTCTACCCTTAAAGCAGCAAGTGGGCAGAAATGTGTGACTATCAGCTGAGCATGAGTGTGATTATTTCAAAGTGCTTATTCTGAAGCAAGTGACCAACTGAGCATCTTAACATCACTGCCTCTCCTAGACGTTTTACATCAGCCCTTTACTTACTGTTTTTGGGAAGTCTGTTCCCTGGCTTCACATGGGTTCACATGGAATGGGAGTGCTGTTTAATAGTTTTGCTGTGCAAGCCAAAATGCTCTTCTCACTCTTTGGAATTCTAAAAAAAAAAAGCTTAGCAAAATGGATTTTTTTTTGTGAAAGAGGCACTAATGAACACTTCTAATAAGGTCCCAGAAGGTAGAAGTAGGTAAATTCAGTGAAATCTAATTTATTTTAAAACCAACAAAATTCTGGATCCTCCTATTTCCATTTCACTCTAGCTAGACATTCAGCCCTTCCTTCCTCATGTTCCTGACAGTCTGACACAATTATAGGAGAAATCACAGAAATACAAGGCAAATCTTGCCTGAACACAAACCAATTCCATATTACTAGGAATCAGAATTTTTGCCTTTTTTAGCAGTGTCCAGGGTTGTTGTAGAGACATACAGCTGCCTTTTCACAAGTAAAATCTGACCATATGGAATAATCCACAAAAGTTACCGTTTTGATTGAGTTGGTGTTATTACTATCCAATCCTAGTACAACATCATCAACACTCCTGACCAAAGCCAAGCTTAGCAAGCATCAGTGTTTTGCTCTTCTTTCATTTTTCATCTCAGGATCCCAGATAATTCAGGATATGGACTACAATTAACAACTAGGCAGAAACTGCATTTCTTGAATGCCCTACTGACATCACACAATCAAAAAAGAAACGCAGTCTCCATTCCTGGGCTACACCTAATTCTCCACATGAGTACAGTTCTATCAAAATGGGCCTACCAGCAATTTTTTATTTGAATAAAGTAAAACCTCCAACTACTGTATTACTACTAATTCTGTAGTGTTGGGCTTCAGACCAAGATAAATCCTCCAGTGAAAACACAGAATAAGTAAAAAAAAGCTATTCTTTCATCAGTGGTCATCACAGATATAAAAAGAAGACAAGGACTACACCTTGATGGCCAGCAGATTTTTGGGGGCTGGAAGAACAAATGACCTACATACAGTATTACATCAGCACATCATTAAAGCGAAGTTCTGATCTGAAATTAGTCACATTCTTATAAGGTGGCACATTGACTAATAAGAAAAAGTACTTGCTGGAGGCTGCAATTTTTTCCTGTTAGTAATGCTTCTGCTCATCCCAATTATTCTCATGAGCACCATAGCACAGTATTTAATCAAGGGGAGAAAGAGAAAGGGAATAGAAAATGAAGTGGTAAATGGGGAAAATGACAGGACACCCGTAGCAGTGCTATCTTCCATCTTAAAATACTGAATATTTTTCTTCTAAACTACAGTTAATACATTCAGCGAATACTAAAACATTCTTTTAACTATGAGGAACATAAGTTACATCACAAATTAATTGCTGCAGGAGTTTCAGACAATTCTGTAACATAAAGAGAACAACCTTAAACAGCTATTTTTTGTGCAGAGGAGGGTGGGAGGGTTTAAAACAATATCCTGTCGCCTGAAAGATTTGATCAATGTTTTGGGGGAAGAGAAATAATGACAATTCTATTTCTGAACACAGGGCAAGTTATCACCTTTCTCCTTAATTAATAAAACTATATAAGAATGTTTTCATAAGCAGTCTCAGTTTCAGATTGCTTCAATTCTGTCAAAGTCACTCTACCAAGTGTTTGCTATTGCTGCTTGTCTCAAGGGTCTGCAGTAGCCAACAGGAAGCACTAAAGGCAGAAGAAATCAGTGGAATTTAAGATGACTGATCCTTGAAATACTTCAAACATCTGAAGACTCAGAACAGAAAACTTTGCCCCTGGGAAAGAGTGTGGCATTACATCAGTTTGGTGGACAAAACTGGCAGCAGCTTCCTGATGTGCTAGCTTGGAACATGTAACTGAGGGAATTTTGCAAAATGTCATTGTAGGAATGTTTATAGAAATACACTGGTTCCGAAGTAAAAAAACCTCTAGGACATTTGTAATACAGTTTTTCTGAGCAACTCTGATGGAAAGAAACACATCTTATGAGTTTCTGGACATTTGAACTCATGACAAATTCATGCAATTATACACAAATATATGCACACATGAGCCAACACAGAACTATTAATGTCACACATAGATAATACAATCCATCACCTCTCTGAGACACAAGATACGGGTCCAGTAACATAACAGAGGAAACAGAAAAATACCTTTCAGTTAATGGTGATCTAATAGTGCTTTCTATCCACTGCTAATCCAAAATGTTCTTAAAGAAATTCACAGCAATGTAGATTCCACAGTACCCCTAGTGAGACTACGTGGTTTTTCCCAGCTTTACCATCAGAAACCATTTCCTAATATACTGCCTCATCCCTTCTTAATGAATATCAAGAAGAACCTCATCAAGAAACAAAGGTTCCAACAGCCAGAAGTGCTAAAGTCCACTTAAGTTAAAAAGGAGGTATTAAGGGTATGACAAACACGAGTTCCAGATGCATAAGGAAAAAGCCATGGAGAGGTGGCCGATTATTTGCCTTCTGCTGGGTATTTCCAGGCTGCCACCTATGAATCTATATCATGACTGCAACATGAGTGACACTAGACAAGGCCAAATTTTAACTATTTCCATTTTAAACCCTTTCATCCTGTCACTAGTAACTTGCCCATGCCTTTCATAGTCAGAAGCAGTTCTTCCCAAGTTAGCATAACACACCAAACCAGCTTATAGTTAGTTCTGGAAGAACACTGCCACTAATGAACATAAATTAATATCTAAAAATTCATATATATTTCAATACAAAAGGAGACTGTAGTGGCTATGGGAGGACATATCAGCAGAGGAGCTTATTTCCACTGTTCTCTTCCCCTGATGCAACAAGCACAGAGTTGGGCCTGGCTTTTCAGACTCTTCTGAGTATAAACTCAGGACATACAACCTCCAATGGCTCAGGCTGCCCACCAGCAATGTGTTTTTTTCTGCTGGGCCAAGTTTAATATAACTGAAAAATTGTGTTCTAAAAAACACTATTTCATGCTTTGAGCCTGAAGCAGCAATATTTTTGCAGCACTTTATTTACCCGCGACAGGCTACACGGAGCTCAGCATCAGTATCTCTTAATCTATAAAAGTGTGTTTTATTATCATGCTGGTGAGTGAGAGACCAGCTACCTCACTGTATAATGTACTCTCAGCCCTGCAAATCCAAACTTGGGTTTCTCATCTGCAGTTCTGCAGGCTGTGCTGATCTCTAAGATTACAGCAGAGCTCAGCCAGGGAAGATTGATCCCCTGGCGATACAGAATTTTGTTAACTTGACCAAGGGTTGTATTAAAGCATTAAGTAAACCTTTAAATCACTGCCTGTTGCAGCTTTTGCATGGACACTCACACTCCTAAAATGTATTAGTATGGGCAACCATATCGATAAAAACAACATATGAACATGCAACAGCAAGTAAAACCATACAAAATTGCAGATCTCAGTGAATGCACAGAATTAACATCAGATTATTCTCCACTCCTCCATGGAAAATTTCAAGGGATTTTTTTTTTCCTCTGTTTTAACATTTTATTCATTTTCCTTACATAAATAAATACATAAAAGTGAAGAAAACCAACCCATGGGTTGGCAATGAGAAATTTAAATGCTCCATTCTGCCTATCTGTCCTTATAGTACAATTTAGATGCCATTATTTCATGTCCATAGGTAAAATTTCCAAAAGATAAACAAATGAAATACAGTGTTTCAAATGGAAAAAAAGAAACCCACCACCTGTATTTGCCACTGAAGTACTGCTTGCAACAGGATCACTACTGATCACAATTCTAAAGAGGAAACTGTTTTATACAATAGTCTGGCAAAAATCACTCTTCCACTTGGAGCCTACAGAATCAACTCAGCCTAAACTCAGCATTTTTTACACAGGTTACTAAGAAGTTCAAAAGTGAGAGTGGTGGCTATTTGTTTTTTAGTCATATTAATAAAGCAATACAGTTTCAGTCCTCTACCATGGATAGCTGCTTTCCTACTCCTACTTGACATACAAAGTAACACTCCAAGGTGTCCAGAAAAGCAAAACTCATACTTTAACCAACTCTGACTGAATATTCCGTTGAACATCACAGGTCCTGGCGTCCCAGCAAACTGCAGTCAAAACACATGTTAAGTTCAAAATGCAGCAGGCTTCAGATGCATCCTTCAAATTGTTTCTCAGGAGGTAGCATTCCATCAAGGCCCAGTTTTTCTTTTCAAAAGAGAATATTCATTCCTATCCTGAGGTTTTTGGCATCCAAATTATTGTACAGTCTAAGGTGACCACCACGTGCTTCCATATAGCTTCCATACTTGTAGAATGAATGGCAAATTTTAGCATTATATTTATAAAGAGAAAAAGAAAAGCAAAACCTAACAGGAGATAGTCCTAAAAGCCAAAACACTAGTGCCCTCACAAAGGGTACCGCTGCCACAAGTGGGAAAGCCTCTAATTGCCAAACAAGTAGATTATTAGTTCATCTTCACAATATTTTGCTGTATTTCCCTTACAGGTCTCTCTTATCAAATGTATTCTACATACATGTAATTTTCTGCTTCAGATAAATAGCTTAGGCTCATCGTAACAGCTCAGCCATGCCTGCAGGCTAACTGGAGTCAGAGTTTTCATTTTCAGCCTAAGATTGGATATGCTTGGCCAGTCAATGCACCACAAACCTCATTTTTTTCTTCTAGTAATATAAACACAATAAAGCCAGGCAAGTTAATGGAGGTTTGCACTACAGTAAAAACCAGAACAGGGCTGGCTGGGGGGACAGCTGGATGATTTTTAAGTGCAATAGGAAGGACACGAAGATAACTTTCTTCCCAGATTAAGGAAATCTAAGATTCACCTTAAGCAAAGGAAAAGTACCATGGAAGTATTGCCTTCTCCCATGAGAATAGTAATTCTTGAAATGAATGTTTTACTGACATAAAAGGGTGATTTTTGTTTACTGCTTGTAATGCCAATAGGAAAAAAAATTACTTTCCTCTTGACAAATGTCACAAGGCTGAAATGTCAGTAGTCCCATAAAACAAATTAATACCTATAAATCAGCTATGACATTTTTAATGAATGGAAAATTAATTCTGAACAAAATAATAGCAACTTGTTAGTTAAATAAACATTTTGAAGTATATTTCCAGCCTCAAAACCACTAGCAGAACTATAGCAATAATAAACTGGAGAATACAGCATTAAGTTGCTACCTCAGAATTACAAGCATAAATCTTTATCTTTCCTTTGTCATGCACTTATGCACAGCTGCTTCTGACACTGTTTGTAACACCAAAATCCAGGGCTCATACAGGTCTTTAGCTCTGCCATACATTCAGACACTAAACTCAAAACCACATATTAGGAGATGGCAAAACCCTTCAGTAAAGTATCTTTTATTACCTTATGCTTCCAGGGAAGATAACCCCTCACTACATCAGCATTTTCACAGCCAGCAGGATGATATTTTTTTTTCCAGATGGAGAAAAATAAGGCAACTTAGCTCAGGCTATGCAGTGAACCTGTGAAAGAGCCTCATAGTTACCAGCTCCTCATCTTTTTACAGCCTACAGTCCCAGGAACCACAAATCAAAGTTCTTCTCCAAGAAACACAAACTCAAAAAAAACTGTCCAGGTTTTACTATCCCTTTTATACCCCTTCACTGTGTTACCTCAGAAAAACAAGTGACATTCATGCTATATTCCATCTTATGTACAGAGAGTATAACTAAGAGGAAATACTCTCCATCATGGTAAACAAACCCGTATTACCCAAAGATCTGGAGGAAGTTATCACAAATATTTTGAAGTTTTTACAGCATTCCAAGCTTACCACAAGACGTGTACAGAGATAAAGGTAATGCTGTGACTATAAAGAGTATTCACGTTAAATAGATCAGACACATGGAGCTCTCCACCGGTCCAGAACACAAAAAAACTGAAACAGAAAATAAACATAACTGATGATATCCATTAATAACCACGATGGAGGGTTCCAAGCAAGACGAATAGGAAGAATTCAAGGGCACAGCTCTTGTAGGATTTTCCAAAAAGAAATGGGGCAATTAAATGACCAGGCTATAACTTTCTATCACAATGTTAAGCTACCTATTTATAACATATGAATTTATGTTAAGGAGCCAAATGTCTGCACATAACGGTGAACTGTGACTGTGTGCAATGCTCCGAGTACTACTGGGGGAGCCAGTTCTGCACAATAACCATCAATGCACATTTATTTTTCATTATTTGTCATTACAATACACTGTTGATCCTTCTACTGTTCTTACACAGTGCTCATATCATTGCAAGGAAGGACAGAAGGAAGAAGCCTCTAATTCCTAAAGGTCCTATTTATGAGTTGTCAGCTTGCAAAGGCCTACAACCATTTGTCTTTCTTAGGAATGTAATGAGTGAAATGTAGTGCATCAAGCCTAAAGCAAATTTCACCCTGGAATCAGTAAGCAGGAGAACTGAAATAGATGATAAAGTGTTATATAATATGCATGCATTTAGAAATAAATCCCAAAGAGAGCAGCAAACCGAACTACCATAATACATGAATCAACAGAGGGAAGCAGGTAATGAAAGAGTAGTATCAGCTCTTGAAAGCCTAACCTCATCTCTTTATCTGTGATTTTCATATTCTTTGTTTCTACCTCCACCTCTATCTTCAGCTTATTGGTGAAATTAAAATTCACTTTGCCTTACTAGGATATTTTAATACCTGTTTACAACCCCAGTAATCTCTTTCCTTTGTTGCACACTTTTGCAACCCTCTATGAGGGGCCACTGACATAGCAAGCACTTTTCATCTCAGTTTCTTTTTCCCTCCAGCAGTAGGAGCATTTACTGCAACAAGTACTTGTCCGTCTTTTTGCAAAAATGAGAAGAGAAAATTCTTGTAGTACCACAGGCATTCTTGAGAGCAATGTTACTTTTTGTTTTTTCTGACCACGTTTTCCTAGAGAGTGAGTTAAGAAAAAAGGGATCTGAAGTACCGTTTTGAAAGCATGTTTTTATTTTCTCAGGCAAAAAGTAGTCTACTTGCTTGGTGATTGATATTTCTGTGTTGATGATATTAAAAGTTTATTTGCTCACCACAAAATCTAGTGTGCTCCTCCGCTCATTTCTCAGGTCTTCAATTCCAGGCTCATAAAGTAAGAGAGTACAGTATCACTTCAATTCACGTAAGAATTCATAAAAATACAACCTCATTACAAAGAAGCTTATGACTAAAATTGTACTATTTTTTTCCAAATTTTAAATGAAAATGCCATACTAACAAAGAGAATTAAATGGAGCCTAAAGTAAGCAATCTAAACTGCAGGTATTTTCCGCTTTTTGACAATGCAGTTTATATTTTAATGTCATAAAGAATAATGGTATGATCTTTGCTATATCCAACAATTTACACCATACCTTTCCTCATGCAAAATTTCAATTGGTTTTTATTAGAAGTTCCCAATACATTTCTTCTAGTCTAATAAAAAATACAATCATAAGACAAAATGTCATGTACCTCAGTATACACTGATGCTCTAGGAAATTAAAGAGGGAGGATATATTTTTTCCCAAGGTAATAAGAATCTTATTTCAGATAACACCAAGAATTAAATCTCCTTGACATGCAGTTTGAAGTGTTATTAAAAAAATGCTAATCAAATTTAAGAATTTCAGAGCAACTGTTGTAGAAGTACATCTCAGTTTCATCTTGCAAGCCTGCAACAAAATATTCATCTCTGAATGCGACTGAATGGCATGGGTGAGGCCAGGATGAACAGTATGTAAATGTGTAGTAAACAAAGACTTGTCAGATTATTATATTCAAACGCATTTTCCGGAATGAATACAGTTTCCTGACTTCAAGGAACATGGAGTTAAGGGAGGAAAACTGTTCTTAAAAAAACTGCTGTAATTTGGTGGTTTGTTTCATGGCTTACAGCATTTGTGCTGAAGGTTAACCCAAATCATGTTTCTCCCATTTTTGTTAGTGATGAATAACACCCTACTGTTGGACACAAGAATATCTGGATGAAATCTACTCCTTAGTAAATTTGTCTTCCATATCCTCTCCCTGAGTCAATCCCTTTACCAAAAGGCTTCCAAGGGCAGCAAAGCAAAAAAATATCTCAAATTAATTCATTTCACTGACCCACTGCAACTGTTTGTGATGCCCTGATAGATACCCTTGTAGCCAGGATATCTGGATTTGGTTTTTCTAAAACATTTAACAAGGCTAAGACAACTGTAGGATGCAAAACCTCCTGACAAATGAAAAACAAACAAGCAACAAAAGCCATTCTGAACACATTTCCAAAGATAACACAAATCCAAAGCAGGGCAGCATAAAAAATGCCAGCTCACATCTATTATACATAGCAGTATCAGTCAGTATGTATAAGAAAAAGGCCACTGTAAAATCTGACAGAGTATTTAGCTACATTAAACCAATTCCCACTTAATGAAATGGGAACTATGGTGTACAGAATCTCAAGTGGAACCTCAAATGGTATCAACTAGCTCAGATCAAATCAAGTTAAAAGCATAACCAAAACCCCCTGAAGATACTTAAGAATCTAGCTAAGCCAACATGACAGAGAGGCAAAGGGACAAATCTATCAGCTAAAAGTGGTAACCATTGGGCTGGATCCACAAAGCACAAGATCTGTCAGCACAGGGAAAAATGCAGCCAAACTGAGTCCAACCCTTTAGTAGTGAACCAGCCCAATGAGGCTGATCTCTGGAGGTCCTTGCAACAGACAGCAAGGGAGAACAGTGAGAAAATCTACACATGGTTTAGAAAGAAGGTTGATATTAGACACTGTTACGTTATCTCCGGGAGGAGCCTTTTTCTCCACTGACTACGAAATCCACCTGGGATATTAATCATCCAATAAAAGTTACGTTTTACAAATAGCTCTTACAGGTACTTGCTATATCAGATTACAGAGGACAAATGTCTAGTGTAGGGAGATGAGAGATGCAGTAGAAATAAGGCAATAGATAAGTTATTTATATATTACACTAGAGTTAATAAAAAACATTCTCAAGAGGTAGCTAAAGTTTCTCTTCCTTTAGCTCTAGGCTCAAATACTTGCTCTATAATCTTCAGTATATGAATGAGAAATGTTGGGCAGTTAGGCAAAATATATTCAACTTTGCTTTCTAACTGCAAGATGGACCAGAAGGAATAAAGCTGTTCATGCTCATTCCTTGAAACACTCAGTTCAAGGCCAGATTCACCAAACCTTGAGAAAAGACAAGCAAAAAGCAGACAAGGAAATACTGAATGTCTGAACCCCTGCAAGTTAAAAGCATAAGCAATCCTACAGCATGGAAGACCCAGTAGGGTTAGTGATATTACAAGTCAGGAGGAAAATATGTGAGGCCAACACAAACTTGAAGAAACAGCAAATAGGCTCCCTCTTAAATAGGCTTGTACATTCACACAGGAATTTATCATCTCAAAAGGGCATACTTCTCTGGACTCACAAAGAGAGAACTAAGTGAATCTGCTACCAAGGCAAACCAAAGCAAGTACCAGATTACTGTAGCTACCAGACAAGGATAGCTCTACTCATGCCCTTCACAAGCCTTCTTTTCTAAAGAAAGGGAAGAAATGGCAACCCAGCACAGTAAGAAATTCAGTTGATAATGTCTTTGCTCTCTAAAGAGGTAAGCAGAAACAGCACAAGGACACCCAACAGCCCACACATTCTCAACAACATCAGGTGCAAAGAGCTTCATCTTCAGGACCTTTGGCATCAGGAGTTTATCTTACCATCGTTTTGCATGGCACTATCATGTAACTTTTTCTTTGTTCTCTTTTCTGAGCATTTATTCCTGTGGATATCTACATAACTTTTCTACTGTTGATAAATAAATGAAATGCTTTCAAAACACAGTTCTGCAGCCACCACATCCGCAACTGGGACATAAGACTGCAGACTGGCTTTCAGTTCTTAATCATGAGTGATGGGCCTGTGATTAGCAGAGGAACTTGCAATCAGTCCAGCTATATCATGTACCTCTCGGGTGCTCTCTCCTGTCCACATCTCTTAGGAGAAATAACCCTGTCAGACAGGACCAGGGAGACAGCAGCAGTCTCTGCAGCTATCACACTAAGATACACAAAGCATTGTTAATTACAATGCAATCAAAGTGCAAGTCCCTGGGCTCATCACTTCCACTACGTACAAATGAGGTTTTCTGTTACCATGAACTCCTTCTATTAGCTTATGTCACCTCCTGCAGCACCTCATGTGCAAATGTTATAAGAGCACTTTACAGGTTGACAGTTCAAGTTAACAAGTGTCAAGAAAATAACGTGATACGCGGGTGGAAATGACACAAGTATCCCCCTGGTGAGCTTAGCCCCCTAAGAGGGCTTGGCAGCTTTCACCTACAAATGTAAATGATGAAAGCTGCCAAATTAAGAAATGTACCATCTTTTATTTCTTTTAAATCCAGAAAATAACTACAAAGAAATAGGAGTCTGCAGTAAACAGCTGTAGTGGGAGAAAAGCAACAGCATCAGCTTTGTAAAAAGCAGCTATATGAAAACAGTCGATAAACCACTTTTATATTTTTAATTTTTCTGATCTATTACTACTTTTGCAGACTTTTCAATGTGTGAATGATAGGTAGCTTACATTCTGCTTGTGTTGATTGAAAGCACATAAAAGCAGGGAGATCGGCTGCTGAAAATCTACATTAGCAGAATTGTTGCAAGCATGATGGACTAAAAAGCTAGGAAAACCATGGTTTACTAGAAAAAACAGTATCTTTTACCGGACCAGTTTTACAGCTAGGAAAAACAGACATATTCCCTAGACACAAACACTTCTTCCAAGATAATTACTTATTACCTAAGGAACTGGCCCTGAAAAGGATTTCTGTGACAAAAGCTTATTCTTTTTTTTCCTGTTTCAATTAGACTAATAAATTACATTACTTGTACTGCTCACATCTTTCTGCACCATGCTACAGCACATCTTTTGACAAAAACAAATGTCCCTTCATAGCACCTGCAGAATTCAGTGCAAGTGGAGGACAGATGAAGAATACTCACCTAAAGGATGACAGACAAGCAGTTATGATCATCAGCCCTTCCATAAAACATATATGTAGTCCTCAGACAAATAAAAACCATTAAGAACAACAGCAACAAAGAAAATCCAAAGCAAATTATTTCCCATAGCACACTGGAATAATTTCTTATGTCATCCCACTGAGCTACAACAGGACTCCTGCTTCAATGACTACAACTGATGACACAAAGCGTTGTGTTACTTTATTTTCTTTAATGCATATATAGTCGTATCAGCCTCACAGGAAACAGCAGTGGAAAATTATCAATTCTGAACAAATTTACAAACAGTCATTCTCTTTACTGAGCAAAATGCTTTATGAGGGACTAGATATTCATATCATTTGCATGAGTTAACATCCAGGTGAAGTCAATACACCTTGCAGCCAGAAATTTATCTTCAGAGATGCAAAATTAAAATATTCATTGCTACTGTAGCTATCAACTATACATACAGAGTAGGACAGAAACGAGATGGTGGTTTTTTGTCTTTTTGTACCAGTTATTTTCACAAATATTTCACTTATTTTGTTAGAATCAGTGTTTTTTTCCTTTTGCTTGACCTAGCCTCCCTTAAAAATTTTATGCCATCAAGTAAAAATTGTGAAACCAATAAAAAGACTCAAAATAGCTTGCAAAGTAAGATATGTAAAGATGTCAATAATCTGTTCAAATAAAAAGAAAAATATACCAAGGAGGTAGCTTTATCATATACAAGTAGCTTTAACAAGACAGAAAAATGCCACTTACTAAAAGATGGACTTACGTCGAGGTACAGAAGACAAACTGAGGCCTAATGGCTGGAAGCAAAAACACAGTTACCATTACTTTAGGAATCAGGCCTGGTTTTTTCAGTCTGATTTTGGTGGTTTGGTCCATTGGCTGTTGTTTTGTTTGTTTTGTTGGATTTTTTTTTAAATCTTACACCTTTGGAATAACTTAGTAAGTGAAGTCACATTTATTCCATCCCCTCACATTTTTCATATCCTTACTCCAGCAGAACTCATTATCCTTGACCCAGAGGTAACTGGTAGCCTTTTATGACAAGTCCCATACAAAAGGTCTACCAGAGAATCCCATGGTCCTTTCCAGTTCTAAAAATTTATCAAGCTTTTATTCCTTTTGAAACCTGTGGGCACATATAGGCCAGGCACTTGTCTGATATCCACACACACAAGCAAATGTTCTGTTTTCCTCTGCTCTGTGATCCCAACATCTCTTACTTCAACACAGACAGGACACAGTGGTTGGACACAGCACTGCCACTTTACTGCCAGCACTCTACTAAAACACGAGTACAGAAAACAACAAAATAGCCTGGTTTTGGTCCGGAAATAGTGTTAGTAAAATAAGTTCCAACAGTGACTCTAAGAAAAAAAAAAAAACAACAAAATAAAAGGTTTCTCAGGCAACATGCATAGATGCATACACCTTGTTTGAAATTCAACATATGGCTATTCCCTATAAAAATCAATTAGCAGTAATAGGCTAAGGGGCTTTTGTAACATTAGTGGGCAAACCTTGTATGTAGCAACAGATTATCGAAATGAAACTCTGGTCTCAAATGAAATCCTAATTCATATTAGGATCTGCTAAACCCTGCTCACCTTGAATATGAAAGTAGCTTGCAATACATCTATGCAAAAATGTTCTCTAGCTTTGAAATATGCAGAAAGAATGAAAATTGAAGTTTCTTTTATTTGCCAAACAATTCTAAGCTTAAACAAAGCCCTTGACAGATTCTGCAGTTTGCTCTATTTTTGGAAAATAGATACTGTTTGCCTTCACAACACAGAGGCAGAAAAACCAGTGATAAGTTTGTTCATCACCTATTAAAATATGCAACAATGATCAGAGTATCTGATCATGAAAAAGTTTTTATTTATCATTAGGAAAATTGGCTTTTTTTTCTTTACAACAACCAGGCTCACAAACAATTTAGTTTTGGCAGTTTCATGTGCTAGCTCCAAAATGGAGAGCTCCATTAAACAAACTGAAATGCATATTAGAGGGACAACAAAGCATCCTAAAACCTTTTTAAACAGACACCCTGCTCCACAGAGTTTTTTAAAAAATAAATATTGAACAACAAGAGATATCTTTGAACTCCTCCAGTTAACAGACCTCACAGGCCTCCTACTGAGCAGCAATAAATATGCCTCAAGAAATCAGTGTATCACTTCATACCATTTAATAATGCCACAATTGCTTTTGTTATGCAGACTGTATAGATGGATGAATGCTATCCGAGAGCAAAACCATGCATTCACAGTGCTTTTCTTTCTCGTGTTAGTCAGCATAGCATCCCTGATTCAGTCCTATTCTCTCCCACCTGTAGGTCCTTCCAGTAGACAGCTGAGTCCACTTGAAGCATCCAGATAGAATAGTTTGGCATCCACTTTCCCAACTGAAGTTTTTAAAACGAACTACTGTGATTCGTGAACCATGGCTGAGTGGTTGACTATTCCTTTCACTTAGGTTCAAGATTTTTATTCATGTATCTATATCTCTTTGAAATAAAAACCTCACAAAGACACCAACATGCTGAGATTCAATGTCTCATCAGTGCCTAATACTGGCAATGAAGAATCTGACATCCACAAACCCCCATTCTAAATCTGTCTGTTTTCATTTTTTAAATTTCATTTGCACAAATAAGCTTTGTTGGTTGCTTCTCAATGGCATATTTTATTCTTGATTTTGTGTCTGGGCACAGTAAAGTAAGAAGGACATGTTACTTTCTTATTATTATTTATTATTAATAATCTGTTATTAGATCTAGTCACATCTTCTTACTTAACTACGATTTTGAGGAATTAATTTTATTTCTGCATCACCTCTATTCTTAGAACCTGGAAAGCAGTATGAGTAGCTTGACAGCTTGTCTATAGACATAGTTCTCTGTCACTGATGATGATTTGAGTTTGCTTAAAAGTTGTAGAAATTTTCCCACTGTGATCAGACCACAGAAAATAATCCCCCTTTTTTGTAAACTTCAGAAGTGATTCAGTGTAAAAACAAGTTAACCTATGCATAACTTGACAGACTGAGAACTAACTTACTTTAGTTAGGCATTTGACAACATCAAACACACATCCTTAACATGTGCCTGGGAGCAAGCAAGATTTGAGGCCCTATCATGACTGTGTCTTGTGTTCCTTTATTAATTTTTATTTCTGCACAATCTTTAATGATTGCACACACTTCCTCTGGCCTAGGAATGGGAAATACAAAGGATATCCCAAGCTATGAGGAAAGCCAAAGTTTTGCAAAAGTTACCTTCCCTCAGACACAGGGAACAAAACTGTCCTGACTCTGTATTTGTGATGATTAGTTTCAGTGAAGGTGTGAACAAGGCATATTAATTAGGCATCTCAGAAAAACTTTGTGATTTAACTTTAACCAGAGCCAACACAAACAGAAGCAAGAGGCATAAATTTTTACTCATAAAGATGCAAAAATATTTTTTCCCTTTTTTCTTTTTTCTACAGGCTGAGAGAAGGCAAAGTGTTTCAAAAGAAAAGATGTAGCTTTGATAAGAAGATCAATTTGCTTTCACCATGTCACATGTGTCCTTAAAGAATAAAGACAAAAATGACAACTTTTTATTCTCATCTATCTGGAGGACAAACTCCGCTGAAATGTGACTAATGAAAATACTTAAACTATTGTGCATACTGCCGCATTTTCAGCAGGAAAACTGCATTACTTCCCTCTTCCAGCTGAAATGTCTGACAGGTTTGTGCCAACACTGCATATTTTACAGGCTGCTGTATTTTCTTCTGACCAATGTCCCCTACAGGGAATATTCATAGAAGATAAAACTAACTCCTGAATTTCAATGTTTCAGGTAATGAAGGACTACATACTTCTCTTGACAACCAGTTCTGTAAGCTCTTGATGTCTTTAGTTCCCAGCTTCTCCCTCAATTCCTCCCTGATATATAAAAAAATAGATGGCCCCTCCCATCTTTCCAGCTTCTTTTACTGAGCCACATCCCATCCTCTTAACTTTGAGATCTCCTAGAAAAAAATTCTCCTGAAGTTTTTTCCTTCCCAATGCTTCATCTCTTCCTTTTCCACAGCACCTGCAGTGAACTCCATCCCATTCTTAATCACAATTTTCTGACATATAACTCTTCCTTTCTTATCAGCACTCCATAACTCCACCCATTTTCTAATGGGAACATAGCCCAGTCTCCAGTAAGTCCTGTCCTTTATCCTCCTTGCTTCTCTCTTGATCAGGTTCTCATTTTCCCTACTGCACTTCTTCCACTCCAGTAAGGAGACAGATTTCAAAAGTTGGCAAATTTAGGAAGATGAAAGTCTTCCAGGATAACTGTCTGCCAAATACAAATTTATAAAGACAATTTCATTTAGCTAAGTGCTCCCTCCCACTATTTACTCACATTGCTTCACATAACACAACTTTCACAATGCTTATTTTGGGATAGTTTCTTCAAAATATACTCCCAGCATTTACAATCTAATCATTTTGGTTAGTGACTAAGTCAAAACTGTTGGGTTTTACTTTTATCAACTAAAAGATGCCAAAAAAAGATGACAGAAGGCTTCTGATTTTTGGAGCAGTCAAAAGCTAACCTCATTTCCTTAGATATACTAAAAAAAAAAGTTATTCAGTGAAGAATCTTGTAGGAGTGATTTTTAGGAGGCATGAGTTCTGCTACAGTGCTGCCTGTTCCACAGCATCAGACATAACAAACAGGTGGGTATGTGGGAGTAACTTAAAACACGTAAGAATAAAAAACAATTAAGTAAAAAACTGATCCCCTTCTTTCTACCCAAGATACCTGTCTAAGCAGCAGAAATAGACTTTAGTGAACAACTTTCTATTAGTTTCCAATTGATTAAAACACCCCATCCTGTTGCAGATGTTCAAGATACTCTGAAGCAGTCTGTTACTAAACATCTTAACTTCCCTCCCCAGGTTTTCTTTGGTATCAAGCAAAGTCGTTTTGTGTTGTGCAAAGAACTGCTCCACCTGTTACTAATGATTACTTCTCAAGTACCAACCTTCCTCTGATTGGCAATCAGCTCCAAATCATAACAGCCATCCAGACTGTTGATGCAAATATAAATATTACACCTTTATCCAACACTAATACTCTTTAAAGCCCAAAAAGCCTCTCACAGAACAAAATCACAAAATGCTTGTTACTTTATCAAGAATTCAAATACAAAACACACATTATAAGTGTAATAATTTTGGAAAGTTTGCGTTGTTTGGGAAGTTGTGTGAAGTTTGTTCATGCAAACATCTACACAGCAAGTTATGAAAATTTTACAAGATAGATACTAAGTTATTCACAAGGTCTATGTTATTTCAATTAATTTTATTAGTTTTAGTGAATTAATACTATGGATACAGAAAATTATCTGAGGAAACAAAACGTAGTTTAGCATCTTATCAATAACATCTCCTGAAGGATACACCATTGCCTACTCCTTCATTAAAAGGTAAACAAACCTAGATAAACATTCCCAAACCTAATTTCCATGTATCAAATCACAAAGCGTGATCCTAAGTCTTTCATGGGCTAGCATGCACTTGACTTTAAACCAGAGAAATCTCCTGTTCTAAATGGCAAGCTTCAGGGTGCACATCTTGTTTTCCAGCCCCTGACAAATCCTTAATCCAGGGTTCATCTAGTATAGCCTCCAGCAACACACTGGCAAGACAAGAAGGACTGCAAATACAAATGACCTAACAAGTGACCCAACAGAATCTCCATTTCTCACCTCATTACCTTCTTTTTATCAATCAAAGGGATCAAAGGCCTGGAAGGAGCACCCTACCCTGAATTGCTGTAGCCTGGGGAAAAAATACTGTATTTATTCTGAGTTTATTCTCACATAAGCAAAACAATACAAATAGGCAGCTCATAGGAAAGCATTCCAGAAGTCACACTACAGAACCATTTATGGACACTGTATGAGGGATCCACACAGTAAGAAATTATGTGCATTAGAAAGGACAAGGGCAAAATTATACTCTAAGAACAATGCCAGGGCAATTTTCCATTTTTATTTCCATAAAAAATAAAGTGAGTGAGTGCAAACGACCTATTAATCATCTGATCTACAGGATGATAAACCCAAGATACTGACTTCTATTCACTAGTCATAAATTTCAAGTTCAGTGAATTAGGTGTCCATTAACAGTCTCCCTTAGAAAAGTCCCCTAAAAATTTCAGTTTTCCTATTGTATGTATTAGTTGCATATGCTAACATAAGAAGATATATATACAACAGTTGCAAAAATACTGCCCATGCTAAGGTCACGTCCCAAGATAAAACACATGACTGTAATCTTCTAGAACATAGCAGACACTCCATTCAAGTAATTTACGTTCTTTTTCTGAGGAAGTATTTTCTTTTACCAATACTGGATAGAAAGATTTTTCCACTTAAGCATTACTCATTGCATAAAGGCCCTTCCTTTATTTAAAAATCAAGTGTAATAAAATACAGACATTAGATCAGTCACACTAGTTCAGATAACCCTCTAACCTGTCTTCACCAACAGTAACTTCCACGTTCCCCTTGTCCTCTGTCCTTCTGCAGGAAAGAGATCCCAGCATGCAAGCAGAGTAAATTGGGTTTTACGACCACTTCAAATTCTTTCAGAAACACTTGTTAAGAGTCCCAGTAGCCTCTCCACCCTCTCATACTTGTACTTCCCACCTGCCATCACTGAGTATCACAGGAACTCCCTGTAAACCACCTCCTTTCTCTGGCACACCTGCTCTGTGGAGTAGGATGGGGAAATACAAGAGACTGTGTGTACAGATGGGGATGATCCCAGCTCCTGCTACTTCACAGTTTCTGCCCAACACAACACATCTACAGGCAGAATGACAGGGCAGAGACAACAGGCACACCAAATGAGTTGGGAGCACAGTGAGGGTGTCAAGGAAGCTCTGTTTAGAATCCCCTTTGGCTCCCTACCCTTCAATACTACACTCATCTCTTCGCAGTATGAAAGGCCTTTGAGCATCTGACATACAAGGGTGGTCATGGGCATCATAAGACAGAGCTGGACTCCTCTTAGTGCTGCCCAGGGAATAGAGAAGTGCTAACTAAAATACAAGAAAACCCAAGAAAAAGCTTGCTTCTTTTTTTAAACCATAAATCTGGACAAACACCGGGACAGGCTGACAAGTGAGGCTCTGGAGTGTCTACACTCAGAGACACTCTGAATCCAACTACACACATCCCTGGGTGTAAGGATGCCATCCCTGACCCTGATTCAAGCAGAGGTGTTGGACCAGATCATCCCCAAAGGTGCCTTCACACACCAGTAACTCTGTTTCTCTCCTCATATTGATCAACGTACTGTGAGAGCTGGCAGAGAGCACTCATTACACTTTTCACAGGATTTTTTCATCCTTGGCAAATCCCTGACCTCTCTCCCAGGTCCACAGCACGACAGGCACTGAGCAGTAAGGTAAGTATCTTCACCACAAATGAGTTACTTCTTTGGTGGTGGCACAATAGGTGGTGACAAAGATTTTAGTAGCCTCCATGTACAAACAGACTGAGTGGTTTGCTTCAAAAAGACTGTATAGCAATTTTGCTGCAGCACTCACCTGTATTCAAAACATGGAAAATAGGGTAATGAACAGGAAATAAAATGTGAAAGTCATAATAAAATAGAAAAATAACCAAGCTGCTTTTGCTTGACAAATATATCTATCTATTTAAACAATATTGATCACTAGGGTGTATTTTAACATATTACCAGATATTTCTGTGCAGAAAAAAGATCTTTCCCTTCATGTGGAAAAAGAAAACCATAAAAATATTATCAACTCTAAATGATGAGCAGCTTCAGAACATGCTATCTTTTACATTAACTGGCAAAACTATTTGGGGGGTGCAGTAAGACTAGCACAAAAGTGTGTTTCGTCAGAAAAAAATCCATCAACTGCCTGTGCTTCACGCTTATATTTTGAGTCTCAATAAACAGCCACATTTTCCTGAAAAATATTAAAAGAGAAGAATAAACACAATGCATTACAGGGGACACCTACCCTTTTAGAAGGGTTTTAGAAGTTCAGTGTCCTGTAAATTAGTTCAGACAATACATAGAGCAAGTACTCCTACGAGTCTTCAGAAAAAAATATCAGATACTCAATTTGTACTGATTTTGCATGGGACAGAATGAAATTTTTTCATATCCACTCGCTTTTATGGTGCTGTGTTGTGGGTTTGTGGACCAAATCAGTGTTATCAACACAGCAAGATATGCTTTAGCTATTGCTGAGCAGGGCTTGCACAGCAGTGAAGGCCTTTTCTGCTCCTCACGCTGCCCTGCCACTGAAGAGACTAGGAGTGAGCTGGAATTTGGAGGGGGCACAGTTGGTACAGCTGACCCCACCTGACCAAAGGGACCGACAGCCACATGATGTATGTATGTTCAGCAGTTCAAGTTGGGAAGGAAGAAGGAAGGGGGAACGTTTGCACTTATGGCATTTATCCTCCAAAGTACCCATTAGGTGTGACAGAGCCCTGCTTTCCAGAGGATGGATGGATGGATGGATGGATGGATGGATGGAGACCTGCCCGCCCTGGGAACTACTGAACTAATTCCTTTGTGTGCTTGCCTTGTGTGTGCAGCTTTTGCCTTCCCTGCTAAACTGTCCTCATCTCAGCCTAGAAGTTGTCACACTTTCACCCTTCCACCTCTCCTCCTCATCCTGCCAGAGAGAGTAACCCATTGGCTGAGGGGTGCAGTTCACCCACTGCAGTTAACCCATAAAAGCACAGAAAGAACTAACTCTGTTCTGTTTTAGCTACACACCAAACATATCCACCCACTGTCATGATGATTCTGGGTTTTAAAATTGCTAATAGTTCTACCTTCTACCTGTATTAACACAAGTCAATTCAATTTAAATAATTATTCCAGTGTTAGATTAACAGTTTACCCTTTTCTGGGCCATGATTATATCCTTAAAGAAGAGCACAGAACATTACAGGATAAGCATTAAGTCACATCTAAATTAATTTCTGTTAGTTACTTGATCTCAAGAATTAATTCAAAGTGTTTAACAACTGCAATCTGATTTTCACAAGCCCTTCATTTGTTAAGAAACACACATTACACTACAGACATTAATTTCCCACAGGCTAGTTACCCAAAAAGCCTCTAGTTGAGTTGACCTAAAAATCACAGCCAAAATGCTTAAAGGCTTCCCTGCCATTGCCATTTTTTTATCTTATTAGTAAGTGAAAGGCACTTTCTCCACAATAAATTAGGAATGTGAGGCTCAAATTACTAAGTACCTATAGTCAGCAGTTTATTCCCATCTAGATAGTACTGTTCAGCCTTATAGCATCAAAGTAGCCCTGACAGTTCTTGCTTTAAGTGGCTTCCACAGTTTCTTTTCACAAAGGAGCAAAATGCCAAATTCATTGCAAAAGGGGAAATTTTGTTACATTACTACAATTCTAGTTATAAATTAATGCTGTCAAGTCCACTTCTCATGAAGGGTGAACCACCGCCTCACAGGGTTTGCTTGAACAGTTCAGTAACAACTGATGTTCCTAAATATTCTCCCTTGAGAAGCCCAGCGCAGCAGAGGTGAATGTGAATTGAGCAGAAATACCATAATGCAGTGACAAAAAAAGAATGGCACATCTATTTTAATTATGACAAAGCTTTTATGAACACCACAAATACCAGAGATAATACACCTTATGGCAAGTTAAAAACAAGCTGTAGCTATTCAGAGCACACAACACTGCTGGTTCTAAAGAAGGTTGTGCAGAAGACAACAAAGAAGTGTGTGCATTTTGCTTACCTATTTCATATTTTTGTAACAGTCTTGGCAGATCTGGAAAAGGCTGTTTTGTTTGAGGGTTTTTTCATCTTGAACTGAAGCCTTAAGCACTCCCTCTAACCTTTCATTCACTGCCTTTCCAGGTCAGGCTGTTAAGGCATTAATAATTAATGCCAGTCTGTAGGAGGAGAGCATATCTCACAAGGTTTTCTCAGGGCTTTACAGGTCACATTTATGGGTCACAAAAAACAGCCACATTCAACTCCACTTTGAAATCTACTTGTTGGTCACCCTCTGAAACTCACTCAACTTGAGTATTTTCAATAGCAGCTTCCATCTCATGTATTAGCCACACATTGCATAAAAATCACAGCTTCCAGAAGGTCAATGTTAAAGTAACCTCAAGCAAATATGAAAATTACTTCAATTCTCTCTAGACTAGCGGCCAGCCTAGTCTGATTCATACACTGTGCTTAATCATACATCAGCAAAATATCATACAACTCAGCACAGGCAAGATGAACATAAAAAACATTTTAGCCCTTATTCATGTACATTCACTGAAGTCCATGGGGGCACAGGATCCTGCTGTTTCTGTCATGATGTAGCAACTGGATTAAAACTGGTGCTTGATAATACGGTAAAATAAGGTAACATTAAAAATAAAGTTATCTGTGAGAAGCAATAAGCACACTTTCATGAGCTACAGATTTGGGCACAGCCTGATAAGGTACAGTATCAAACACAGAAAGAGATTTGAATATAGTGGTTTGGATAATTGCTCCATCATTGCAAGCACCATTTCTGAAGTATACCAGAAACCTGACCATCAACTGCCAAGTCACCCCAAATCACTCAGGCAACAAAACTGAGGTAGAGTTACACACACTCAATATCCAGGACACCAACCACAATTTAGACTCCAGCTGCTAATTGGATAATTATCACAGATATTCTGGCCATAACACACTTGCATTAGCGACCTCTGCTTTCACTTTCTGCTCCCTCCAGACACACTAGGAGTCTTAAATATTCGCATTTAATGTCTCTTTTGCAAGCATATTTCTGTGTCGATCACTTCCCTTTATTCTATATTTCCAAAATGTCAGACAGTAAATCATTATTTTTTTAATTCAATGTTTAACATATTCAGCTCCTTCCATTACCAAATTGAATTCCTGCCCATGAAATACTCCCCTGTATTCTGACACTGGGTTTTGCATTCACTGTTCATAATTTATATTTTAAGTACACTTACTGAGATGTTCAGTACTTGGTGCATCCCCACATAACAAACACAGAACAAGCATGAGAAAAAGGGGAATTTGGCTAAGCATCAGCACTGGATGGATAAGCAAAAAAAAGCTCAGTAAAAACCTTACTAATACAGTATCAGCACTTTGAAAAAAATATCTTTAGGCAATGCAAAAAAGTTAAATGAAAATTGAGAAAGGAAATTTTGTGGTAACTGCAGTTACCCAAATGCATGATGGTCAGCATGGGAGAAAACAAATGCAATTATTTGACAGCTTGGCAAGAGGGCCACTGTTAAAGCTGAGGTGGAAAAGGCTGGGATGTCCTTAGGCCTCAAAAGTCCTTGAGTTTCTATCTAATATATAGAAACCACAGGAAAGATACAAAGAAAAATGGCACAGTCAAAGCAAGAATGCAGAAAAATAAGTTGTGCTGCTCTAATTGGGCTGGCACAAGTTGGCAAGGCTGCTTTGCTCCAGGCAAAGGAAGCTGATGATGCAGCACAGAGGGCAAGCACAGAAGTTTTTACCTGCAGGGGTGAAAAGCTGAAGCTGAATTTAAGAAGCAAGAAACAGGAAACATTTAGCAAAGATTCAAGTATGAGAAACTAAAGAGAAAACGCTGCTGAAGAGTGCCCAGAGAAACACAGTCTACAGAACATAATGTTCACCCACTGAGACAAGAAGTTGAAAAATAAGGGTTTTTTTAGTTAAGTAGTACATATACTGATAGACAGGTGTGGGCAAGGGAGCAACTGTAAAGACAAATAACTATTTTCCTTATAAAGAGCAGCAGAGAGGCAGAAGGGAAGATTTGCAACAGCCAAATGTAAGCAGGCAGTCTTGATCCACTGCACATATGCAGCCGTATTTCTAGACAGAGTGAAAACACATGTATGCATACAGCACACTGTAGCTCATGTCTTGAAATTGGGCAGTGTGATCTAGATACTCCCACCATTCTCTTAAGTTTTTTTTAACTTGAAGTAATGCAGTTACTTCCATTCATATCATCCTTCATGACTATCTGGTCTTAATGACTTTAATTTGCTAGCATTTAAAAATCTCTGCCATAATTTTAAAAAAAATTAACATTTTGTCTCTGTACTGATAAATGTGATATTCAAGACACTCACCTTTCCATATTAGCCACTACTATGAGAAGGGATGGATAATTCTCTTGCTCACATACATCTCACTTTCTCTTAGTTACAAGTACTGTTACACATCAAGTCTTTTTTCCCTGCTGCTCTGTCTCCTAATTTTCTTAAAAAATTTACTTAGGGTGATTAGGTGGTCTGATTTTTTTTTTAAATGTGGTAAACGTAATTCTCTTTGTGTCAACTATCCAGGTTTACATTTTTTCCACTGGTCTTGCAGGACTGCATATTTCAGACCATTCAGGTCTTTTGCCTGTGCTGATTCACATTTTTCTTTCTTTTTGTCTCTCTTCCACATTGGAAAAGAAGAACCACCTAGCTAGAAACACCAGGTGAAGCATAACTTCTACCAGCCTTCTGAGACACACAAACTAGTCTATATATGTTATGTCAAAAGATTTAAGTTTGTTAACTCATGAGTTCATTGTTGGAGGATTAGAATAACTGGAGTTTAAACAGTGATATGCATCACTTTTAACTGCATCACTCTCAATACTTTTCATTTTGAAAGGGTCTATTATACTGCACAGACTAATAACATTAAACTGCTCAAACACATGTACTGAATTGCAGTGATTGCTCTCCAAAACCATTTCTGGTGAAACGGTGCCCTCTTGTAGCAGAAATCGGCCACTGCAAGAACAGCAGCTTTGTAAACACATAATTGGCAATCTAATTCATCTCAAGCATTTGTTTCACATTATTATTTACAATAGTGCAAAATTGGCACATTTGCAGAGTTTTTTTGAAAGCTTTTCTTCTTCTCTAAATTTCATTTACAAACAGCACTGGTCTTAGCCAGAATGTAAATAACTTTCAGCCCCTCACAAGTTAGTTAAGGCCACTCTTAGGGGAAGCAGAGGCCTTGTTTGTAGGTTTGACATATTGCCAGTATTTAGGAGGTCAGTCTATCCAAGCTTTTACCTTTCATCTTCGAAACAAGAACTGACAATTATGCACAATTACTCTGCTGAGCAAGATGTTTAGGATAAAAAACAATTTTTCTCAGATGCTAATTTTTTACTTCCTGTCGCCTGTGAAAAAATCTTACACCCCTTCAGAGGCACTTTCTGGCTCCTCACTCCCAGTCCCTCAGCAGCAGCTAACACTGCCTGCCAGCAAGACAAAGAACACAAACAGGTTACAAAGATACAGGTACACAGTTTCTTCAGGTTAACAAGACATCTGGGTGACACCAGACAACTGGCACCCACAGCCACAGCCGCTCACTCAGTGCCACGGAGCAGAACTGCACAGCAATGCTGCCCTTGCCACGGGGGCCTCTGCTCTCCCCACCAGGGATTTGCCATCTCTTAATTATCTGTGGTTCATTTTTCTCCAGAACGGAACAAAATGAATACAGCCAGCCATGTGACTCATGTTCTAGCCACATAAGAAAGTTAGATTTTTATAATACTCTGCATAGTACCACTGATTCATTACCTAGCATTTATTCTTCATTAGCATCATTTATTGGTAGCAATCTGCTACTGTGGTGTTAAACATGAATTGATTGTGACAAGTATTTTGAAGAGGCCTTTGTACTATTCAAATATGTATTATTAAGAACTTTCAATTTTTCTTCATATTTTTTTTCCCTTGCTTCTAGAAAATTCTGGTTTATTCTTTTGTCTTCTGGTTGTTTGTGGGGTGGCAAAGGGTGTTTTCAGGTTTGGTTTTGTTTGATTTACTTCCTAAACCTCACTTTTTACTAAAGAAGCGCCTATCTTAAGATTGGAAGATAGTATCTGTATGTATTGGGGGGAAAGCAGTAATAATTTTCCTTCACTCATTAGCATGCTCTCTAATCTTGTTTTAGAAGTCCTTGGTCTGTGACTGTAACACCAATAAGCATAAGCAAATTGTGTCAATCTCTGGACAATCTTGCTAATGGTATGAGGGGAAAAAAGCTCTTAGATTTCATAAACAAAACACAAAGGAGGGATCAGACTACAACTTAATCCCATCCACACTTTGCCTACTTCCTGTCTTTCCTGGATTGTCACCTTCCCCCTTCCAGCATTAATACAAAGCTAAACAGAATGAAGTGCTACAGCATCAGTGCATCCTAATATTTAAATAAACACAGATCTGCCTAACATCTTGGGTCTAACAACCCAAAAAGGTTCACAGGCCTGAGCCAGGGTTAACCAGTATTTTAGGGCATGAACTCCATCTGCATAATGCTTTGTACACCATGTGAAACAGCATCTTTAAATGTTGTCACGTTCTTTCTGGCATTGAAAAATCGCATGTTATTCACTGATGTTTGGATACAAACTTCCTGCAAAAACAGAGAAACAGAAAAAGCTCCATGCTTTAATAGCACAAGCAAATCACCAACACATGTCAACAAGAAACTCTTCCCAGAAAGTACACGAAACTTTTCACAGCACCACACCCTGCAAAAAAATACTTTTAATATCTGAATCTGAGCCTGGATCACATTTCAGAAGCCTGAGACAGCTCCTGCCCTCTTTATTACTGTTAGTTGTGAAGTCTCTGCTTCTCACTATAGCTGCAGCAACCCAAGAAAAACACAAACTTACGTGTGTGGGAATCAAACTCACCATGCTGTTCATTTTGGAAGAGGATGAGCTTGCTCTCTGCTTCCTTAGGCTGTTAAGCTCTTCTGCATTTCCATCCTTTGGTTTTATGATCAGCCGGCTGCCCCCAGCAGTGCCTTCTGAAGAGGACCTCAGGCGTTTCTCAACAAATCTGCCTTCCCGGTACGGACTGAGGCTGTTGGCAAGATCAACTGCAAGGACAGAAACAAGCAGCAATTGTTACAGGGAATTTCTCTCTACAAATATTTCCTTAATCAGAACACTGCTTTGCTTGAAATAGTTACACTGAAAAAAAATCCCATGAGAAATGTTCTGTGGAAAGCAGACCATGCTCACCTAGGTGAAGGTGTCACCTGGGCCCCCAGTTCACTGTTCAACCCCAATGACAGACATGCTCAGCACACTACAGCCCAGTCCAGGGCTCCTCACAGAATCCAGAAACACTCTTTGCTCCATCCTTTTCTTTCTCCCCTCATCACAGGATACTTCCAAATCACTGAAAGAAAAATCTACCATCCATCACTTGTCCAGTGGTGCCAAAACACAACCTGCCTTACCCTATGCCCAAAGGCAAGCTCAGCTTTTGAAGGGCCAGGTGACAACCTTGTTATCCCTGCATAAGACAGGGATGCACATTGGTTTCCATTGCTGTTCAGCATTTCTAGTTTAGCTTTGCACCTGCACCCTCCAAACTCAGCCTGGAGTCAGTGGGCAAAATCCCAGTCCAGTTAAAACATTAACACATCAGAAGAGAGTAGAAAAAATACACTTTGACATGCTAGGGCAAATTTAGAGTTGGGGAAAGATAAAAGTGTAATAACATAATGAATGTCACACGTACAGAAAATCTTCTTTTTTTGCATTTTGCAGGAGAAGAGACATTTTCTCTAAGGGTTCTCAAAAACATTCATATCACATAAAAATACATAAAGGTATACTAAGAAATATATGGCACATCAAACCTGCTCATACATTAATGTCACATTCACAATGCTATCGATAATGATATCAGCTATGAGACCAGGTACAGAAGAGAAAATACCTATTATCAAAGAAAATGCACAGAAATATTTTGTATTCATATCTAGATTTAAATACTGTTTTAGAAAATCAAATGTTCAAACCAGTCTGTTTGCAACAGGTGTAAGTACTTATAACCATATCTTACTGAATGCCATGCAAGCTTTTTCTGTATTTGACTCATTTCACATGGAAGGATTATATCTTATTTTCAGTGGTTCCTTTGTATGCTTGGCCAATTTCTAATTTGAAATACATTCTTCACAACACCAGAAAAAAAAAAGTATTCTGAACAGCACTAAAAAACCAGCACAATTAATCATCAACTTTTATGTAGTACAGTATTAGTTCTAGTGTTTCTGTGAACATCAATCCAATTTACAAAAACCCCTCTATCACAGTCTAAACTCCCTTTAGCTGCTTTCCTGAAATACAGATTAAATATCCAATTGCCAATGCATGAGCTTGAAATGGAGTGGGTATTTATACATCCCTCCAAGTTGCTCACTTGGTGTCCTGCAGTATACTCTAGCAAGGCAGAATCTGAAGTAAGAGCTCATTCACAGATGAGACAATGTGTCAAGGAAGACAAACTGAGTGTTCAGGATCAGTAATATAGATAAATGGGAATATTTTTTTTCCCCAAAGTGACTGAGGTTCTAAGTGAAAGAGGTGCCCTCTGGTGAAAGCTAATTCAGTGGATTAATTTGACTTTCTATTACCATTTATGTACAAGATATCCAACTAAGCCCTCGCAGTGAATAATTAATTCAAAAGGCAAGATTGCTTTTGATTGCTTATAATCTACATGCCTAGATAAATATCCAAACAAAATGATGGGTGTGAATTTATACGAGTTTATACTTACTGTCATTCATCTTCTAATACAATCACCACAAATGCTGTCTTGTTAATTCTCAAATTTTGGCCCACCATATACAGGCTCAGGATTAAGCTAGAAAGCACCAGTCATTAAGCTGGCTCGAGAAAATAAACTGTCAGAGATAAATGTCTTCTGACAGATGTCCTTCACTCAAGGGCCTGGTGCCTTATTTATCTGTATCTCTATAGACTGGGATTTCTAGGCACAGTCTTTCCACTTAATCTTGTTAGTATTTCCAAATTACTCTTCATGAACTGAAGACCCAGTGTGAAATTTAGGTGGTAATTAACTCCCTCGGTTTCATAGATAACAAAATGAGAATTTGGACACTTATTTCAGATGGAAGCAGAAACAGAATAGCTCCTACTTTGACTAAATATCCACTCTGAGCTACTCTATAGCATCAGCTGAATAGAGAAAGCAAGACTCTAGAAATTTCTAAACCCAGATCAATATAAAGTAAACTGTATTATTTCCCATAATCAGACTACAAGAATATTTGTTTCTCTGGGGATGCTTCCATCCCAAATTATGCAACCCTACGGCTCAAGTCCAAAATCGCCATGTCTCAAGAAATCCCAGCTTCGACCTCTAATGCAAGCTGGAAATCAACACTTGCACTCTTAATTTATTTTCTATCAAGCAAATCATAGCCACGAACAGCACTGATGGGTGTTTGTAAATTCTAAAAACCAAACTCAAAAAAACCCATAGACTTTGCCTTTAATTCCTACAGCTTTGAGGGAGGATGCAATTTCTACTTTGTGAACTTCATAGCTAGCACTTGCAATTCTAAAAAACGCTTTATGACAAAACAATCATTATAGAAAAAATGAGGCCAGCTCCCCCAAAAGTCACCAAACCCATAAAGGAAAAAACTGTGAAACGTACCTTTAGAATGGTTTGATTCATACCCCTGTTGTGTTTTAAAGGACTGAGGTTCAGAACATGGAACAGTCTTAGACTCCACTACAGGAACTGTGTCTCTCATGTGCTTGGATGGAGTGCTTTCATCTCTGTTCCCACTCAATCCCCGTGCCTTTGGAGAGTATGTCACTGGTTCTTCACTATGTCGTAGTGTCAAGGTTTCTAAATGTGCATTTTCTGAGTTAACTTGTTCTATGTGCCTGGCATCATTACTGTGTAGTCCATTGGCTTGCAACAGTACTTTTGTTTGATTAGTAACTGAGGTTTTGAATAAGGTACTGGATTCCACGCTGCATGAGCTTGCACGACTCACAGGAGAGACGCCAGCAGAATGGCCAGTACTTTGCACAGCATCTGTCTCCGTCCCAGGACCAGCAGCAGGATTAAAGAATATCTGAGAGGTAGAGACATCATGGCCAAAATCCTCTGCGAGCAGCGCCCCAGGCCCACAGCTGGGCAGGGCATCAGCCTCAGAAACAGAGTCCTCAGTGAGAGCGATGAAGTCCGAGGGGGTCTGGGCAGCTGTGAGGTCAGCCGAGAGCAGCGGGGACTGCAGGGAGCTGCCCACGCACTCCGTCGTCTCAGCCGAGCACGGAGGAGACGACTTGGCCATCACAGGTTCGCTCTCCACGTAGGATTTAACTTCCAGCAAGCACCTGGGCTGCTGCACAGAGGAGACGGACTGACTCTCCGGAACCGGTTTGGAAAATTTGTAGTGTGATGAGAAAGATTTAGTGAGAAGTTTTCGCGTGGACTGTTTGACAGAATATCGGCTTTGCTCTTCTGCAAAGCCTGAATCATCACCCTCATTCTTCCCAGAGCTTATGCAATTGATAAAGACATTCTTGTTAGCTGAGGGCTCCTTTCCCTTTTCAAAATCATCTGTCAAAGACCTTGTTATCTTCTTGTTACGTGAGCTGCCAAAGCCAACTGAATGCCTTCCTCTGCTTTTTATGTGCTCGTCTAAGCTGAGTTTTTGAAAAGTGCTAAGAGAGGACTGGGCACCATTTGAGATGTTAACATTTTGACTCGCTGAGTCAGGCTTCTGGTCACTCGCTTTCTTGTTATGGAAGCTAATGGAAGGAGTGCGGAAAATACTCCGGCGCTTTCCTGTGCTCCCTGAGCTGGAGTTGGTGCTGGATGGGGAGGAGGTGTGGACACCAATGGCATTGGCAGAAGAAGGCGAGGAAGGGAGGGAGTCGTGTCTCCGGCTAACACTTCTCCTGAATATCGGCAACCGAGATACAAGAGTCGATCGTCTGGATCCTGAGTCCCCCATCAGGGCACAAAGGGTCCGTGGTTCTTTACAGCCAATAAAATAACCTGGGATAAGAGAAAAATAAAGGATTGGGGGGAAAGAAGATAAATAATTCAGCCTCGAAGACCACTCAAACAGATTTGTCAGTCAGTCTAAATATATGAGATGTCAACATCAATTTGTTGCATACACATAGCTGAAGACTTTCAGCATTCCAAAGTTATATTCAACAGCCAACACTGAAAATTGGGCAAACATGTGGCTTAAAACATTCTACCGACAAAAGATACAATTTTATATATGATATCCTACAACAGCATTGTATATTGCTACATTGGGTAAGGGTATAAAACCTGAATGCCAAAAGATACACAAGTATATAATACCCAAATGTTCCTGTTTTTAAGTTCTTCTTATAAACTGTATGCACTCTTAGAAGACAGCTGATTTTTCAATATCTGAGTAGAACAAACCACTATTTTGTATTTCTAAATACAGATTTTTGCATGAAAGAGGAGGATTTAAATTTTCCAATCTTCACTGAACTTTCAGTTGGATTTTAATTACTTTATGTGCTTCTGCTAAAAGCTGTATGTATCACTTTGCAGTACAGAAAATCATGGCATTGCACTCCATGCAAAATATGCAACACCAAAAATTCTTCCTAAAGAACTGTAAGTTCAAGGAGTTTACTGCCAAAATATGGGATCATGTTGCTAGATTTGAACTGTAATGTTTTCTTTGAACCCTTCTCTGAAATCCTCTCACACCCTATTTGCTTATAATTAGCTAATTTTTCATGTTTTTTGAAATTAGAGAGAAGTGCTTTCATGCACAAGCACTTGGCATTTTTTTATAAATATTTAAGCAAAATTTGATCAGCATTGTAGATGTACTGGAAGAATATTAACCTTTATGAAACATATACCAGTTCTATCTCCTTTTTGTTCTCGTTATAATAAACTACCACTGTGAAAGACAGGACCACAGAGAGAGCAATAAAAACATGTAATATACAATCACAAGGAACACAAGAGGCTGTAGGAATTATGCCCCAATGTAACTTCATGAGCTGCTGGTGTTCAGCACACAAAAATAAACCCCAAGTAATTTGTCTAGGCAATGTATGTATGTCAAGTGAAAAACAAAGTACTTCATCAAATGAATTCATCTAATGAGCAATTTAATATGTGTTATGTGACTACAGCAAGTAGCCTGTGAGCAATATATATATTTAGGTAGTGTATACATACACACACATATATAAAAGGAAACAGAATATTTAAGTACTAATAAAACTACATATATGTTATATCACTGTGAAAGAAAGGGTAACTAAGTTCAAAGACTATTTCTGACTAGAGATTGGACTGCACTTTTCTGCTGTTAACATTTTCTTTTTAAATGTTAGTACAGCTCCACTCTG
Source organism: Trochalopteron elliotii (assembly GCA_024734555.1). NCBI lineage: Eukaryota > Metazoa > Chordata > Aves > Passeriformes > Leiothrichidae > Trochalopteron > Trochalopteron elliotii. The sequence goes on along the minus strand of JANPWX010000008.1, from coordinate 4,846,110 downwards.
AACATGCAGTGCCAAGCAGCCACACTATTCACAAGCACCAGGAATCAATAAGCAATTTTGTAGTTTAGGATGAGAAAAACAGCTTGGGAATAGTCACTAATTGCTAGAAGTCACCAGTGATCTCTGATGGCAAGCTAAAGCCTAACCTAGACAATGCCCAGGTTCTGTGACTGAAACTGCAATTTGAATTCAGTCTGATTGGGGAAAAACTGGCAATACAGGACCACACAGATCTACCAGAATAACTTCCCATCCAGCTGTGAACTGAAGCATAGCCAGCTGCTGCATTTCACTGACAGGTATGAAAGTTTGCATTCAGACCACTGTGAAAGAGCAACTGCAGGGGGGCAGTGCAGAGAAGTCAAGGCCCTGTGAGCTCCCACAGGAGCTGCTGTTATCCCAGCTTCTTCACCTGTCCACAACTCTGCCTACCGAAAATGGACTTTTAAAAGCCACGTGAAACTCTCCTCATCCCTCCCCTTCAAGCTTCTCTGGCTTCTTTAACCACTTCAAAACCCTAACTGTGTTGGGGTTTCTTTGCTGTTATGAATCTCTGCCTGCAGGCTTATTGGTACATATGGATTAAGCACATACACACAACATTTTTAGAGACTGTGACAGTTCTTCCCTGTATTTTAAGGAGAGATCATAATTGCTGAAAAAGATTTTAGCATACAGTTTTACAATAGCAGTAGATTAACAAAATATTTTTAAAATACATTAAACCTCTACAGACTTTTTATGGTTATATCTACAGACATTATATGGTTACATTTGCTGCCACTGTTCTCTCTCCTGCCCACAGGTTAAACTGTCACTTCACTGAAACACAAGCCATCCTAGTTTATAACTACAAAATTTTCCAAGATGAGAGCAGAAGGAAGCAGAAAACTCAGCAAGAAGCACACTCTGTAACTTGCACTAGGAACACAAAAACTGTGTCTAAATAATAAGAGATTATTCCTAAGAATTGACCCTGAATAAACATAACCTTGTCCTTCCAGGTGGTAATAAATTTTAATAGAATACATTGCCTCTAACAGCAGATAACAAAATGGCATTTATTCAGTTGATTCCTCCTTTCCTGTCTCTTGAAGGAAGAACACAAACTGTCAGCATTCCTCTTATTGTCTAAGCAGCAGAAATCCTCACCCATAAAACATCAACTAAGTACAATATACTGTTCTTTCTAGGTTTACAATAGTTATCAGAGAACATTTCTTAAAACATATACCATTGTGCAAATACACCAGTATATATGCATGCCCTTGTCCATACACTGTTTGAATGTTGTGAATGTTCTAGTAATATTTTTAATAATAATAATCTAATAGAATTATGTATCATTTATATACACACACATTTTGCACTGCTAAACTGTCAAAGTTTAGCACGAAGTTAAAATGCCAACTTTTCTACTTGCAACACAAAGAAAAATAACAAGTATTTCAAGATAGCAATACTTTCAGATACTAATGAAATCTGATCTTCCATTAACCTTTTTGCTTACAGCAGAGGAGTTATAAACTGCCATATATGTCCTATTATGGCTAATATAGGAGGCGTTTCCCTTCAGTGTCTATATTTAACATGAGTATTTGTACTTAAAACTTTACAGCAGTAACCCCTAAATTCACTCCAGCTACATCTTCTCTACAAAACCATTAATTTTCTTTATCTAAAATCGTTATCCCTACTGGCACCATTCTTAAAATCTTCAACAGAGGAAAAAGAAAACAGCAGAGAAAGACACTTTCATTTAGGCTCCTTGTTTAGAACAAAATATATTAGCACATAATGAGAATACTCAAGAAAACAGTCACACTATTCTGTATGGAGGTTTGAATCTTGATCAAATACACAACCATTACTTTGTAGTACTTCCAAATTCTAAAATCCAGTTACTGCTGAAACTGAAGTGTTTACTCAGTGCTGAAAAAGACAAGACAATTTTTGCTTTTTATGGAATGGATTTCTGATGCACATTTTTGCAGCTGGCATTACACAGAGTTTGATATAGTGACAGCAAATGAGTAAGCTGCTTTGAAAACAACTGCAGGCAGAGTAATAATGGATTATTCATCAGACTTTTCTCTTCCTCAAGAGCTTGGCTACAACTCGGAGTTTCTGAGCTCCTGTGCTCAGACCAATAGAAACGAGAAACCAAGTGTGAGCATATTTTCCCTCTAAATAGAAATTTTAAAAGTTGATCAGATGGAAATAGCTTCCTCTCATATTGGTCTGCATCAAGACACTGCAAAATACAATTTAATCACAAAACAGGCAAAATTGTCAAAATATTACACCAATATCTCCAGAGAAATCTACTCCATCAATTCACCAGCTTAAAAATGAAATGCAATACTTTTTATTTCAGCTTCTACCTAGCAGCTACTCTCACAAGTGTGTCAGAACTCAGTGCTTCCAAATAAACAGCAATTCCTTGCAGTTCTGGTTTTGAACCCCAGCAGATGGAGCCATGGATCTACTTTCTCAGTAACTGCAAATATGAAAAAGCAACAGTCTGTGCCTTTCACATTTCTCATTGCCTTTGAGGCAAAATTTAGAATCTAAATTATTTGTGACCTTTAGCATTACCATAATTACATGTACACACCAAAAGACAATATATGTTTATTCAACACTGTAGAGTGTAGGGGAGTGGAAACAGTCCCTTGATAGATAAAGCAACCTGCTACTACCTCTCAACACTTTCTAAATAAAGCTTTTCTAAAGAGGTTCTTCTTAAAGATGCACTTCCTAGAAATATTAAATAACATCTTCCAAACAAAAAACAAAACTGAATGAGCTATCAGAGTTTAAACTGGGACATGATATGACACATAGCTAAAAGGCCTCAAACCTTAAATCAGAGCAAATATCAATAAGCATCTGGAGGATTTTTAGGCTTCACTCATTTAAGAATGATGATACATTTTCTTTATTGCTTAGAATTGGGATCTATAGAATAAAGCACAACACATAGGACTAAGATGTGCATCTTACACTGCAAATATCCTGCCTCCATCCCTCACATCCTCCATCCCTCACATGAGCACTACCATGCTGCAGAAGGCAAAGACCACCACACAGACACAGTCTCTGTAGACCAGCCAGCTCCAACCTTACACAGAAATTTAATTTGCCCAAGGATACTACAAATACCCACAAAACTACAGGAAAATAAATATTTGTAATTGCCGGTGAGTCAAGAGAAGTCCTGATGCAGCTGATATTCTTGTAAGAAGCAATCCTTTAGTCCACAGAGTAACATCACAGCCTGTGGCTCCCACTCAAATTGGTGAGCTTCCATCATTTGGATTCCAGCACTGTATTGTCCTCAGCATTTAAGCATTATTGCCTTCAATATAGTTCTAATTCTGTTCTAATGCTACTTGTCTCTCTAGTACATTTATGACTTGGTTTTACCTGCACAGCTCCCAGAGGTCACTGTGTGTGATTAAGCCTGTCCATGAGGACAAAGTATGAGTCTAAAAAAGACATTGAAAATTAGTTTACATTTAAAACAAAAGCAAACAAATAAACACAAACAAATAAATACTCAAGGCTTTAGCAGTTACCAAGGACAATGTAACCGAATTAACAGGATCTTACTGAAAACACCAGCAAAGCCAAATGCCTGAACAATAGAAGGCATTAGCTAGGAAATGGGGCGGGACTGCCATCCTGAAACAATCTGCGTTTGCAAATTAAATGAGTGAAACTCCTCCTAATACACAACAGCTCCACTTGCCTTTGTGAACAACACTCTTCCCTTTTCCCTCCTTGTGCATGTAACCCTTGCACGGTGATACAGAGCTACAGAGTGTATTCTGTGGAACAACAGCCACAGTCATAATTCTCACAGTGACATTTTATAAGCTCCTATCACATCCACACGTTTGGAGGTTAGTTTATCTGAACAGTTTTTATAAACAACAGAAGAGTAGCTAACACAGGGCAACAACCTTTTAATAGTTACGTATGTCTACACATGCACAACTCCACACTCCTATTCCCCTCCATTCTGAAAAACTAATTGTGCAAAAAAAGCTTTTATATATCTGCACAAAAAAAAAGCAAAGCAAAAAAAAAAAAAAAATCACCACAAAAACCCACAAAAAACAAGAACACAGAACCCAAACACTGAGTAACCCTAAGGCAAGAGATAAGATTTCTTTCAGTTTTCTGCATTCTGCAGCCCAGGCCTATCTTTATTTTCAAATACACCTGTGCTTTCAGGAAATGAGAGAGAAAACAAGCAGATAAATTTGCAATAAAGAAGTCTGAAGCCACAAGCCCATCTCCCATTTTGACTAGTATTGCACTGGTTAAAGACAGTGATTTCATATATCCATAACTGCTATTCCCAGTGTTGTGATTAAATTAGAAGTGCAACAATCATTCAAAGATCCCATCTGTAGGTAAGTTATCTATATATCCTCTTTTGACTTTAAATTAGCAGAAGGCAAACATTAGTTTAAGACAAGTTACACACAACTCATTCTATCATTTCTTATCACTAGGTATGTAAATTTGTCGCACTTGCACCATGTGAACTGTGCCTGTACTAAAGGAGAACCAGGGTAACTGATCTTTAGAAATCTAGAGGCCACAGTTCTCTCACATCTGAACCACCCCCTATTTCAAATGTCTCTGTATCACATCAAAGGTTACCTCAAAGCACTTCAGTATAATATACAAAATAACAGAAGTGAACTGATCTTATTATTAGTCTTTACATACACCCAGCTCAGTAAGAGCTGTGATAAGCTACTGGCAAAAAACTGATTGTGTGAAGATAAACAATTAATTTTCACCCATTCAACAGTGAGACACAAGTAAGGTCAGAAATGGCATAAGGACTATAACCACAGTGAAGAAGCAGTCACATTCAGGTTATGGCATGTTGTGTTGCTTTCCTAATAGAGGAGAAACCATACCCCTCTCACCTCTGTCACTCATCTGGATGCTGGAGAAGTGTACAATGCATTTCTTACAGCATCTGGTATTCACAATATTTAACAGTTTACTTAGAACCAGTTCCAAGTGTAAGTAATAACCTGGAAATGCAGGCACCAAAGAGCATGAGCTTGCTTTGTGACTCAAACACCATGGCATCAATTCCCGCAATTACACTTGCATGCAATGAATTATTCACTTTTAACAAGTGAAGTGTATTTACACAGGTCCCTGAGTACACATGGAAATCATACCATGAAGGGACAAAGAAAAATGGACTAATTTTGAGACATGTTGGGTGGACATACAGATAGCAGTCAGGGGACTGGGAAGGACTGAATAGGATCAAATGCCATTCTTCTTCCCTCACATCTTTCTCTCCTCTCACCCCCATTCTTGATACCCACAATTGTGGTTTTACAGTGCTTAGAGATAGCAGAAAAGCACGTTCAAATAATATTTTAAGGAAAATAATTATATTTGGACTTCACACTAAATATTAGTATTTAGTCATAAACATAGGATGTGTTTTATATATAGACAGCAATTTGACTTCTGGCTGTGCTTTATTTTAACTAAAAGGGAAAAGCAACCTACATACAATCAAGGCTATTTTTTTTCTTCCATGCACGAAAAATAAGTGTAAGATGGCTACTAAAGCACATTGAAAAACAGCACATCTAGCATTTGCCTCAGCCCAGGACATAAAGAGAGGAAGAGACTTCTTGCCAGCAATTTGCTCTGGAATTCGAGTGGAACAGATCACTACTGCACAAGGCAGTTGGTATTCTCACAAGGAAAATACCAGGAATAACACAGCCCTAGCTCTGTGCTGTTCAGCACATAAAACGTGTTGGTAGAGTGAAGCAAAGCACCAATATTGGCTACTACTCCCACAGGCATTCAAAGCATCTCTATCAGAACTGTCTCTCCCCCCGCCCCCAAATACAAACAAACACCACAAAAACCAACACATGCACAAAAAAAAAAAAAACACTAACAGCTTCCTGAAAATATTCTGCTGTCTCACAAGACAAGACACCAAAAGGCTTTCTAAAGCATAATCCATTTCATTTACACAGCTAGCAGTCTATTCAAGTTCAGCTTTAATGTGCTCCTTCTAAAATCTGTGTCTCCTGCTCACTTCAAGCAACCACCCCAGAACTGTCTCAGCACTGTGCAGTCCCAGCAGAGTTGCAAGTCTTTGTTCAGTGCTCTCTCTCTATTCCTCTTACTTTCCTGAATCACAGCTCCAATGTCAGCAGCAATTCACTTTTTATGATAAAGCTTCCTGCACATTTCCCAGTCTGGCTCCTTTTCAGTCTCAAGTGCTGTCTGCCTCTTCTGTGTATATGGCAACCACAGTGACAACAAGGATTGGGGTCATTTATTACTTCTGTCACTGGTTCAATGTGTGACCTTAACTGCATTAAAAAAGACCAAATCCTCATCTACTGTAAATTCAACAGGCTCCAATGAAGTGAATCATGCTGATTTAAACCACTTGGCCTTTCATCCTTACGAGCCTCAATCACCCCATCCATAATTCTTCATTAACTCTTGCAAAAGCAACACTTGGATGCACATGATCCAATCACTTCCAGCACACAGATTCATAATTTAAGTAGATGGAAGCTGAGTTCTCTCTGTCTTTTTTTTGTTGTTGTTAACCAAGGACAGAATCCTGTAATGGATTACAATGAAAATTCATAAAATCCTAGCAAATTAATCATGCAGTTCTAAAGAGCCAAACACCTGTGTTCCATTCCAGCCTCCCCCTACATGTCTGCTTAGAGCTGTGTTAAAACCAGCACTGAGACAGACAGACCCATGGTTTACCTCATATCCTCACAGTCAAAAAGGAAGGGCACTAAAAACTCTTACAAGGGATCCACGCTGTTATGTCCCATTGAAGTCAATAGGACCTGTTATGCCTTGAAAGAAGTACGTGCTTTTGAGTGAAAAGATTTCAAAAATGCAACATTATCAGTGGCTATTAGTATTCATGAAATATACTCTGAAAACTTTGCCTAACACTAGGCAGTTTAATTTACAGATTGGTCTTTGATTAATGAAGAGGTAATTGTAGTATATAACTGTTGCAGCTGTTCACTGTATTACCACAAAATCATATAACAGCAATGCTCTTTTCCAAATTCCTCTAAGGTCAACAGACAAGAACAATTCCCAACACATGCCTTGAAAGAAATCTGGTGATGCAAAACAAACTGATAACACTCAGATTGAGGATTCTGATTGACTGAAAACTTCCAGGCAAGCTACTCACAGCTTACTAACGCTAATGAATGGGAACCACACGATTCTTGCTCCCTGCAGTTTTTACCACATGTAAGATGTGTGCCTCAAGGGGATAAATACTAAATACATTCCTAATTACCATCCTCAATATTGTGTAATTTCATTATCTGCTTACATTTCTTTATATGCTGGTGTATTCCACTGGACACTACTTATAAGAAGAATACATTTTTAGGAACCAATCACAGTACATTTAGAGCGAAATCATGATACTTATGTCCTACCTAAGACTTCCAAGAACCTTAGCAAAGACTCAGGCTTTTTATAACAAAAGACTCCTTTTGTTATATTGAAATTATCATTATTTCTAGATTAAATTTATCACACTCATTTCCACCTGTCTTCTTGCTAATAAAAACAACGAAAGTGAAGAACACTCCAGACAACTCAATATATTCATATACTCAAATTCTAATTGCAAGTTGTTAATCAAACATTAAAACACAGTGGAAGCACACATACAAGCCTGGAAGCACACGTACAAGTTTATGCATGGTAAAGACCTGCATTTTGTTTTGAAAACTGAAGGTTAACAAAGTCTAAGCATAAACTGAGCCCACAAAGCAAGCACAGAAAGAAATAAAAGAAACTTGAAAACCCAGAGCTGCCTAAAGAGACCAAAAACATCATGGAAGTTTCTAAGAATTACAGAAAAAAATTAACACCTAACTTAATTTGTTTTTCTGGATTTAAGAACCCAATTATCTGTCTCTTCACAGCTTGTAGTCACAACTCAATACAAACTTCCATTAATGTTAGTTTTCAACCGTAAGTTTAACACGGAAAAGTCTACAAAAAGATGGTATATCACTGTTTCCATTTACCCCAGGTACTACATAAGTATCCAGGTATTAAGTGGCAGAGTAAAGGTCTTTGAAGCCATCAGCTGTGTTCCCCCCACTTAGCAGGTGACCTGCTCTGTGACCAAGAGAGCCATGAGAACCTATCCCTCTCATCAGAATTACAATACCAAGAATATTTTAACCTAATAGGTATTTTAACTTGATGTTTAGATTTGAGAGTCCTTAGATATAACAATTTTTTTACTGTATGTTCCTGGATTTCTCTGGTGTGCTTTGTCACTGTTAACTACTGTACAGCTTCTAAAAGGCTTTAATCAGAATCCACCATTATCTCCCAGTTCGTATCATTTGCTCCCCTTTATCATTAAATATAACTCAAAGCTAGTCTGACTTCCTGAAACATCAGGGACATTAGGTGACAGCATTTTTACAAGAGCAGATGCTTTATGCCAGTCCTGGAAGTCCATTCAAATAATTAGCTTCTTAGCAGGATGCAATCCATTTGTCTTCTGCCTCCTGGCTGAGATGACAGAAAGCAGAAATAACTAAAACATGCCTAGAAGTTTGGTAGGAAGACAAATTGCTATTTCTTTAGAACATGTTCCCTCACATCTAAGCAACACAAACCTGTAGTCAACATTTTGCCTTCAACCATTTTAGCATATACAAAGGTTCAACAAATAGATAGTAACACAAATTTGGTGAGCAAGGATGCCAGTAGCAATGGAAAAAGGATGGCAGAAATAACCCCTAATGTCAATTCAGAGTGAGCAATCTGGAGACCTATCTCTCAACAGGGGAGATACCTAAGGAGATACACAACTGCTCAGAAACTCAAGGAAGAAATTCAACTCACGACTCAACCTAGAGAGAAGATAAATCCCTAGAACAGAGAGTTAAAGAAAAAGATGGCAGAAATGCAAAATATATTTTAAAAGTTAATAAGAGACAAAAATTGAAAGGAGAAGTTTGGTGATAAAACAATGTCTGAATGAGGAAGAGTCCTAAAGTCATCCCAATTTATTTTTTTAATTTTACTGAAAGATATATCACAATATCTGACAATGCATAATGACATTCTCTCAGAGCCAGTCAAATTCAACTGGAACTTAGAAAAAGGACCTTGTAAACAAGCACACTAAACATTTAGTTTTTCTTGTGCTAACTCATAGATGTTAACTAATTCATTTCTGCCAAGCACTTAAGCACATACTTGACTCTGAGAATAACCTCACCCCTATTCAGTAAAACACTTAAAAGCACACACTTCTTCTAAAACATAAGTGATCCCATTGACTTCAAATGGGACACAAGCACAATGCCGAGTGGTTTGCTGAATCAGTGCACAAAGACATAATTTAGCCCCCTTCACTGGATGAATTGGACATTCTGTGTCTTGCCATTTCATAATAAAAGACCAAAAACAAGTAAAGCAAACCTTAAAGAGTCAAATTAACTATGTAGTAAATGTAACCCAAATTGTCCTGTTCTGAATGTTTTTTATGGTTATTGTGAAAGCTGGAATGAATTCTCAGTATACTTTATACACTAAGAACAGATGAATGCGTTATTTTCTCAAATTTATGCACAAGCCTAATTGCTATTGCAGGCACAATTAAGAAGATCTAAGAAATGCAAAACCAAGATACCATATGGTTCTCAGTTCCAAAAATCAGAGACATAAGAGCAGATTTCACACGCTTGTATGTGAACACAAAACTCAGATTAAAAGACAGCTAAATACAGCAGGTCTCCAGTCTTGAATGTATAAAAGAGGTGTGAAAAAACAAATATGGGTATTTCCCAATTACCTCAATAAGTAAACAGTTTGCACAGTAATTATTTAAAGGCTAATAATATCAGGTTAAAAAAATTGGCTCAGAGGGACATACTAATTCATTTCTACCTGTATACTTACAAGATACCAACACTGGTATAACCCTGACCTCTGATTTGACACAAATCTGAAATTTTGCTGATTTAGTTATGGGTTTTTTTGAGATAAGTGAAATGAGTGGTTTTCACGTATTTCATTTTACACAAGCATATTTTGTCTGCTTTGGTAGCACTGCATGAGTCTGAACAAAGTTGCAGGGGAGAGAGATAAGTAAACAAGAGGGAAAACTCATAAAATTAGGCTTTGCAATCTCAGTAACTACATCAGCACTCAAAACTCTGTAATTATAAGCTCACAGCTAAAAGTTTTGGACAGCTTTAAGTTTTAGCTCATGACAGTGTCTAATCATGACTTACTCCATCACACCTAAGCTTTTCAGTACTAAATAGCAATAGAGCTGCCACACTCTCAAAGTTGCCTACAAATATCAGAGAGCATATTGTGAATGCACATGTAGTCTCACTGTTGCAAAAGCAGTAATTCAAGACCCATCTTTCTCCATGGCCCTCAATCATCAGATAACAAAACTTACTCTTGGCAGTAAAGACTATTCCTATTGCAGCTGGTTTTACAAAGACTGGCCTTTTCCATTTTAAAGGTTTGCTTTGACAAAATCAGTAATTTTAGATGCTTTTACTTATGTGTATCTTCTTCACAGTGAAAAATGTCAGCCAGAAAGCTTTACTGCACCTGAAAGTGAAGCCAACAAATGATTCATTACAGTCAATAACTCAGCGTCCACATGGACACCGCCAACCAGTCATGTCCCCCAAGGTCTGTACTGGGACCTGTATTACTGAATATCTTCATCAATAACAAAGACAGCTGTCCTGGAGTGACAAAAAGCAAGTGCACCCTCCACAAGTCTGTGGATGACACCAAGAAAGCTTTAAAGTGGAAGTATATAGGTTTAGATTGAACATGAAGAAGAAACTTCTTATGATGAGAGTGGTGAGACACTGGAATAATTTGCTCAAAAAATGTTTGTTTCACAGCCTGTTTCACAGCCCTGAAAGTATTGAAGACCAACATGGGTTGGGTTTCAAGCAACATGGTTTTGTGATAAGTATTCCTGCCCATGGCAGTGGGGTTGGAACAAGGTGGTATTTAAAGGTCCCTTCCAATCCAAACCATTCTGTGAGTCTGCCCAACTACTAGAGCTGCAGTGCTAAAAGGCTATAAGCTGTCAGCTGCATAAAGCCTGCTAAAATAACTCTCTAAAGCAAGAGACCTCTCATACTAATGACAAATGTAAATTCCAGATGAACCTCAAAGGTACCTCAGAGCTGATTTTGGGATGGGTGGTGCTGGCAAAGTCCCTTATGAGCAACAACAACAACAACAACAACAACAACAAAAAAAGAAGAAAAAAAGCCTGCACCACAACTCAGATTCTGCACACCCTGAGGGAAAACATCCTCTGTTTAGAACTGCTTAACACAGTTGCTGAACCAGGCCCTCCTACACTGCAGCACAACATGTGAATGAATTCCCAAAACACAGCCCATTTACATCTGATTATAGAAACATATATAGAAACTGAACGCCACATATTCTAATTCTCATGTCTGCCTTGATCTGTTTGTTACATAATAAAGCTCTCAAACTGGAACCTACAGGTCAGTTAAGGGACTTTTAAGCCACTGATATTACCAACTTCTATGAATAACAACTCATGTTACTAAACAAAATGAGCAACAGTGAATCTCTCTGCATATTTGCTCTCCTTGTAATTTCATGAATTTATTTTCCAAAATTGTATGTGTTCTTGATTATTCTTCTTTAGGAAAAAAAAAAAAAACCCGACAAAATTATCTAACCAAAACACTCTGCTACGTGTTAAATACATAAACGGGGAATGTTCTGTGAGAAGATGGGAACTGCAACCAAAATCCAAAAGAGTAACATCACCTGAATTCCAACAGCAGTAGTAAGATTAAGCAATCTTATTTTGAAAACTTAAAGCATGTTCTGAAGCCTGGTAGAGTACACCTACTTGTTATTCTTGTGAGGATATACATAGATGGCATATACACATCGCCAAAACACAGATAGCATGAACACACAGATAGCAAGCACACACACTCTAGGAAGTCTCACCAGGATAGTAAGTCTATTAATACTTAGTCTAGTAGCTCTTGTTAGACAACAAGCAGTCATTTTGCACTTGTAAATGTCACATTTAAGCAAGCATCCTGCTTGCAGACTCTCTCTCCACACTGTAAAAACACTGCTAACAAAATGACACAGAGAGATGGAGTTAAAGTCCACAGAGGGGACATAATCAGAAGTAATAAAGGAGAGCTCTGTTCCTGGACAGCAAACTGCCAGATTCAGAGCCATCAAACCAACCTTCTGCTTTAGCAGAGCAGGATATATTTTGCATGAAGGTTCTAGAACTTTAAAAGTATTACCAAGAAATTGAACTAGTGACAGCACTGTGCCATTCACCAGCCTGGATGAGATGTTCAAAAACATCTAATGCACAGCAGTCTTAACGAGTCAGTCTTGCTGAGACCTTTTGAAAAATCACAACTCTGTGCAAAGGGACAAAGAGGACTTCTAAAAATCTACTGCATCTCACTACAGCTTACACGGACAATAGCAAAAAGATGCATAAGCTTCTTGAGATAATTTTCTAGAGTGTTACACTCAATGTCTCTATGTTCAGTGATGACAGACGATGGCAACAGCAAATGTCCATCATTTTCTTCTGTCAAGAACATATGTCACAAAGGCAAGTACCACATGCAGGAGATGTCTAAGAAATGAGGCAATAATCTTCCAGCATCTGACAGCGACCAGACAGTGCAGCTTAGTAAAGTAAAACATTGAATAGAAATGAAGTCTTTTCTTAAAAAGAAAATGCTGCTACAATAAGCTTCAAGATATTTTTATTACCACTTGAAGTAGAAAAACTATCTTGCATTAAAAAAAAAGAAGGTTCTTATTTATTTTGATTAGATCAATGCTTGTAGGTCCTGTCTCAGCCAACTTATTTAATCACATCCACATTTAAGAAAATATGGTCAATACTTCCATAAGCTTCCAATTCAAATACAAAATTGAACAAGCAAAGGTGAAGGATGAAATTTAATAGATAGCGTAGAAGCTAGTTATTTTGTGATAGTATAAAGTTTTCTAGTATGGTTCTAAATTAGTCTTAAAAATAGGTATTACACATTACATAGACCTCTGATGGAAGTCAGTAGAAACTGATTTTCCTTCTCCTCTGCCTTGACTTGAGATACTATAGGTATTTTGCAACTTCTTTAGTTAGCCACAGTCTCTTCTTTCATGTTAACATTAATTTTTTTACTCATCATTTATAATTGAATTGAGGATTTCTTAGGTCTTCCACAGTGAAGCGAAAGGCTTAACAGAATAACAGAAATCTCTCTTGGTGAGCACACTTCTTGGTCTTAAATTTTCCTATACACATTCACTGAGTACACCAAGGAAGTGGAATATCACTTTCCTTTAAATCTTCCCCTTGTTGACTTTTGCCAGCTCCTACCAAATCTATTGTGTAAATCACAGTCTCTGAGGATTTCCAAAGTGTCCCATCAGACATACTTGTAAAGGGTTTGTCTGCATTGCTTATTTAATGCCCAATTATCAAATCAATTTTAAAAAAATATTGTAATTGTTTTACACTTATGAAATTTTAAGTTTTTATTAATGTTTTTGAAAGATGACAAATCATATCTGTGCCTCTCTCTTTCTGTCTTCAACCCAGCTGCAAAGTGGATGGAGTTCTTTAATTTACATCCCATGTGGAAAATTACACTACAGCTGTATTACTATTCCCTTAATGATATCAATAAAATTAACACCTCTGATTTAGTCCTAAATTCCCATCAAGAAGGGCAGAGATTGCACTCTCTATTACCTCTTCAGGTCATTATTGCTCTAATAATTATGTCAAGGGTTACAACACTTCTTGGCTGTGAGCCAAAGGCTGCCCTGTAAAATATTATGATGCGTTCTCTTTCAGTCTCTTTTTTGGATCCTATCACAAACGATTTCAGAAGACATGGCCAGCTGAAAAACAGCTTAAGTCCAACAGCAGCCTCACAAGTTACTTTCCCTTTATTACATACACAACATAAACAAACACACAATTCTGCATCCTGCTGAAAAAGTGAATACATACATTCTCAGATTCCTATGGTCAGGCTCAATTTCTCTCTTATATTAATCTCTGATTTAAAGCAATGGGGACAGGCTTTCCTCATGTCCAGACTCCAGCTGACTGCTTTTGTGCCCTATCTCATCCTTGACTCAGAACTCGTTTGGGTTCTTCACAACAAAAGTCAGATAAAATGGCCAGGTACGATGTGTACAAGTCAGGTAAGATGGACAGCTCTCTCCACAGCCACTCTCTTCCCCAGCAACCACGGCCTGTTCAGCCATCCCACCTGGGCCATGCTCATGCAGGATGTGCCTCCCCAGGGCCCGGAGCAGCATGGCCCGGGCACAGGGAGCCAGTCCTCCTGTGCCCAGCTGGCTGTCAGAGGGAGGTCCTGGCAGGTGGCCTGCTGCAGCAGCTCAGCAGGGTTTGGCTCATCTCTGCCTTTGCAGGAAAGCCAGGAGACACTCGAGAGCGCTGAGCGATGGGGCTCAGCCAGGTGGGACAGTGCCAGGCGGCTGCAAGCCAGGACATGCCACAGCCTTGGGCCAACATCACACAGGGCAAGGGCTGAGAGCCCACGTGGAGGAAAAGCTTGGCCAGGCACTAAGCTCCCCAGCCCTTTGCCCAATCCCAGGAGGCAGAGGTGGGTTGCAGCTGCTGCAGAGGAAACCAAAATAAGCTGACAAACAAGACAAAGCATGCCTGAAGTCTTTTCCACACGGGACATTTGTCCAAGAGAGGCCAAGCCCAGACAGAGGGGTCTCAGCCCCCTGAGGCCATGCTGTCCCTTGCATTTTGCTCCCTTCCTTGTGCCTTCCATGAGGTGGGCGAGACACCCTCAGCTTCTCCAGGAACATGCTGCCAAGGCAATTGCTCCTGCAAGAATTATGAGCTATCTGCTGACTTTAGGAAAACCCTGACTTGATGAAGAGGTACATAAGGCACCTGCACCATTGCTACCCTGCATTCTCCATAGACAGAAAAAATGTGGGAACACTTGGAAGAGACATTTCTACTTGACATACCAAGGCTTGGGGTGGGGGGCAGGACATTGCAGGCAAGGTCACGGGTACTGTAACTGTGTCTTTGACCAACTTCCAGCCAGTTTAAGTATTACTACAAACCAATGCAGGGATGTGGGAACCCATCACTAGACTTTCTGCTGTGGACAAGGAAAATTCATCCTACTTCTGCTCAAGACAGGATACAGAACTTATAACCACAAGGTATGCTATGGTTTTACTTCTGAGACTACAGAGAAGATGGGAGCAACTGGGATGAAAAATCAACCCAAGAGACATTGGTACATGAATTGCAGGGCAAAACAATCCCAAACGGGAGTTCCTTCAGGAAAGCTGCTGCTGCTCCAGTCTGCAGCAGGCAATTTCCCAGGCACAGGGGTAAAGCTGACTTTACTCTGATCCTATAGAAAGAAATTCTAACCTATTTCTACAAGATATAAGTGAAGGATCCTACGATGAGTATTAGAGGGGTCTCACCTCCAGCCAAGAGGCTATGAGGGACAGCAGGATTGACTGGACTGTGTGGATCCAGTGGCTTGGATCATCAGAAACACAGGAGTACAAGGCTCTAGCAGATACCAGTACCAAGGGTACCCTGATGGCACACAAGCTTTCTTAGGCATTGTAGGTTTCTGGACAATACATATTCCAAATTACTGTCTGATTGCCAGCTGTATCAAACGACCCAGAAGAACAATTTCACATGGGGCTCTGAGCAAAGACAAGACTTCAAACAAATCAAACAGGTGACAGTGACCAGTTTAGACATGACAAGATGTAAAAAAATACACAACAATCAGTAAGAACAGACCTTCCTGGAGCCTCTGGCAGAAAGCACTAGAGAAGCCTTGAGGTCAGCCAGGGATTTGGAGTCAGGAACACAGAGGATCTGAGGCCTGCTATACTCCAGATGGAGAAATGTTGCCAGAAAAACTGTTTTAAGTATATTGTGCTAATAAGGAAAGGGAAGCACTCAAGTTTATGAAAGCAGGTTTCTCCTGCTGAAAAGATGGGACACCACTTCTTCAATAAATAACTTTAAAGACAAATGGTTTCATACCTGTAAGAGAGCTGATAATCTTCAAATTTGAAGCCTAGGAGCTTTGCTTTTTCATCAAATAAAGTGATTTAGACTCAAAAGAAAGAGATGTGTTTCAGAGTCACAGCTATCTGACTGTCCTGCAAAAACGTAGAGCAAAGCAAAGGTCAACAGATGCCTGTCATAAAATTACAGAATAGCCCGAGCTGGAAAGGATCATGGGTCCAACTCCTGGCCTGCACAGGACAACCCCAAGAATCACACCACGTGTCTTTAAGCAGAGAGGAAAGTTAATGACACAGCAACTTCATTTTTAACAAAACGGACCTTCATTAAACTGCATTCTTTTCTAGTAATGGTCAGAGTTAAACATCTGCAGGGCCAGGATTTCATGTTTGCATCTAATAGAAAGTCAGCTTAGAGCAGCAGCACGTTGCTTGTATATTTCTTGCATTTTTAACTCCTCAAGGGACATCAGAGAGACTGGATACAGGAAAAAAACTCCAACCTTTCAAGAAGTAAAAAATTATCATTGTATGAATGCAGCTGTGTACTGTAAAAAAGCAGAGGTAATGAAGAACAAAAATCCCTTAATTTTGGTGAATCTTATAACTGGACAATTCAAAAATGAGGTCAACATCCCTAGAGGCAGTTTCAGGAAGGTCCAGGAGAAACAAAAGCTAACAGCATGGCATTTCCTTTGGAAAATATCTGGAATGGTGTCAGGAACTACAACAAAGTGAGAGTGACTTTGAGTGGTTGCTCCTTCAGATCCATTAGAAAAAGCAAGAGCAACTCCAACTGATAAGATGTGCTGAATGCAAACTTATTGACTGCCTTCATCATGAAAATAATATCCAGGCTTCACCACCAGAACTGCAGTCCATATCCCAGGAAAAGTACAGAACATTAATGCAATTAACTCACTCTCTTTTCATCGCTCAACCAGATCATCGAGAAGTATCGCTGAACAAAGGAAGGACCTTTTCTTGTATTTTACCCTCAGAAGACACTTTGAGTAACACCGTGACCCAATAAGGCAAAATAATTGAAGAGGCAACAAATAAATCTATTACAAGTTTGTCTGTGTACAAAACATCTGCCATTTGTCCTCATTTACTGTATTCTTTATAACTTTGTGCATTAAAAGCAAATGAGTCTTCAGCCTTGACTCATCCTCAATTAGATAAGGGATAGAGATCAAACATCAGCCTACAAAATTACTACCAAGAAAAGATCTGACAATTATTGATTGGCTTAAGTAGAATTAAAGGGGGGAAAAAGAAAAGATCATGGACTTCTAACGAACTGTAAATAAACTGTAGAAAGAGACAACACTTTGTAGAGAACAGATCAAGTTTCACACTTGATAAAACTGCTAGAAAAGCTTTTACAGTTAAAAAATAGTCAATAAAAATGAAGCATTTTGCTTCCCTTACAGCTTTGCTGCTATTTTCAAGAACTTAAGAACCAAAGTCCCATAAGACTACATGTCTCTAGCAAAGGGCACTGCAAGAAGGTTACAAGATCATCAGTTTCCAATGAAGGAAACATTATACACACTTCTACACATTATACTCATATTGGATATTCTTCCATAGAACTGTAAGGCTGAACTGAAAAAAGGAGGTTAGTCAACACATTCCTCAGGAGGCTATAAAGGTTAACATACTACTCACAACAAACAATACAAGATCCCTCTTAAAGAACATGACCAGACAGGAACAATTTTAACTGACACTTTTAAAAATATATCCTATTATAGCTGGTCAATCCCCCTTTGCTTCCCAAAGCAAGGCTGATTTTAGTGAACTTTTAATTCAGATTACATTCTACTTCAAACATAAGCTGATCTATCAAAACTTGCAGTGGAAACTTGGTACTTTTACCCCGGTTTAATTATCTTGCACCCTGGTCTGACGTCACTTTATACCTACCTTCCACAGTACTGGAAAGCAAGCTCCTTCTATCAGCAGAGAATACTAGAATTAACATCCAGTTCCTCAAATTCCCTTTCTTAATGAAATATAAAGTATTCAAAAGGGGTAAAGAGAGGGAGGAGACAATGTCTGTCTTTGAGCACTGCCTTCAAGGTGGCAATTTGTCATTTACCAGATGCCATGCCCTTGGCAGCCCCCCATCGACCCTGCAGCTGTGGCTGTCTTGACAGAAACATCAGTCTTCAAGACACCAGTGATGCCCCCTGCATTCCTGTGGTGCCTGGTGTGATCTTGGCAAAGCCACCTAGTCATCCAAGCATTGAAATGGATAACGCTTTCAGGGTTACTAGAGATATAAGGAAATGCCTACATAAGAGTTTTAAAATCTTTAAGTGACAAGACCTTCTGAAACAAATAGGCACAGCAAAGCGGGGACAAATAGCAACAAAAAGAAACTGCCTTAAGAATGCCAAAGATTAATAATTCATTATTTTAGTATTATCCCAAATGTTCAAATGGGAAAGTTCCATTGCTAAATGTTAGACTGTACATCTGCTGCTTGCTGAGAACATATGGTGCAATTGTAACGGGAACTGCTGTCTAAGGGAATACAGTACTTTATTTGGAAGCCCTTGCATTGTTCATCATCTTTCACTAACCACATACAAGTTGCTCTGTTATTCAGAAAACCATAGAGTGGGTTAAAGGAGACCTTATGTATCATCTGGCTCCAGCTCCTTGCCATGGACCAGGACACCTTCCACTAGACCAGGTTGCTCAGAGCCCCACTCAGCCTGGCTTTGAACACTTCCAGGGATGGGGCATCCACAGATCCACCAGGCAACCTGCTGCAGTGCCTCACAACCTTCACATTGAGGAATTTCCTCCCAATATCTAATCTAAGTCTACTCTCTTTCAGTTTAAAGCCTTTACCCCTTGTCCTACCCCTACATGCCTTTGTAAGAAGTCCCTCTCTGGCTTTCTCGTAGTTCCCTACAAGATATTGGAAGGTGCTATATCATCTCCCAAGAACCTTCTCTTCTCCAGCCTGAACAACCCCAGCTCACTCAGCCTGAGTAGGAGATGTGCTCCAGCCATCTTTGATCATCTCTGTGGCCTCCTCTGGACATGTTTTAACAAGACCAGATCTTTCTGGTGTTTGAAGCCACAGAGCTGATGCAGCACTGCAGGTGGGGTCTCACCAGAGCAGAGGGACAGAACTCCTCCCTCACCCTGCTGGTTGTGATGAAATCCAGGATACAACTGGACTGCAAGCACACCTTGACAGGTCATGTCCGACCTCTCCTGCACCAGCACAGCAAAATCTTTCTTTGCAAGGCTGCTCTCAGCCCATTCTCCACTCACTGCGTATCAGGATTTGGGCACGTTTGCATGGCCCTGTTTTGAACTGTTCTATATTATACATCTATATTTTCTTCTTTTCTAAATATGAAGCTAGGACACAAAGTCATTCAACAGATCAAATAAATCCTGAAGTAAAGAAGATCTCTCACCTCAATCAGGCTAAACTCCAGAGAAAGTAAGTATTTTCAGAATTATCTTTGTTTCAATAATTATTTTTTTGAAGAGTCCCCAGGTGACAGCATCAGACTTACAGTCTATTCTGGAAGTTTACAACAATCTCTGTAAGTAAACTAAGCCCATGAAAAGCCTTCTAATTTCTGTTAGATTAACCAATTTAAAATGCATAGGCAAATGTAAACAATTTCGTATTTACTTGAACTTATTACTCCAGTTCTGGAGACCACCACCCACTCTTTACCAAGCAAGACACTCCTGTGTGTGTGTTTGAGCAGATGAATTGCCTAATTTGACAGAAGAGAGTGGAAATGGGGACACTGGATTAGTCCTACTGTCTTTCATCTGCTTTCAACAGATAAAAGGGATATTCAGCATCTTACTGCTCCTTTTACTAAGACTTCTGTTTTCCTTGCATTCTTACAATGAACTGCAAAATACTCTTACTCAGCTTTGACAAATTAGCAGTCTGAATTTGCCAAGCACAGGGATTCGGCATTCCACACTTTATTGAATGAGGAAGTCATTAACAGATCAAAGCTCAAGTGCTGGTGTGCCCGCTTAAAGTTATTTGCATTCTACGCAAATACTTCACAGGCATGCAGTGCACAGGCACGCAGTGCACAGGCACTTTTACACACTCACTCCCTGGCTGATTTGAGGATACCATATTCAAGGAAATATTTGCAATATTCAGGCCAATGGGTTACATTAACCATTATGGCCTCGTCTTTACAGGCTCTGACTGCAGCTTTAAGAGTCTCCATTTATAAGGAGGATCTGAAGAAAATTATAAACAAAATGCTGACACACCCATGAAATGGAGAAAGCAGCTAATGACTCAGACTTTAAACTTTGTTCAGGAGGATGGCTGTTTGAATACAATGAACAAAATACATAGGCATTGTAAACAGAAAATACAAGGAAAATAGAGGTGAGGTGGAGCCAAACTGTCAAAGTATTACCTGAGATACACAGGAGACAGGCATGGACAGACAATTCAGATTGTACTGAAAATGTAATTATAGTTATTTAAAAGAAGCAAGTACTACAGATAGCACATTACAACCCAACACAAAACCTTCAGTCCACAAAAAATAAAGGATTCCTGGGAATATCCACACCAAAGACACTGGCAAAAAAAAAAATCCAGAAGCTCAATGCCAGCCTTACCTCAGCTAATTGTAAGCTATTATACATATGTTATAAGCTATTATACATATATGTACTATGAGCTATTATACATGTATGTATTGCAATACATGAATCTGTTCTTTAATCCAGACCAGTTGAAGTTACATGGAAAGAGCAAATCATCCAGTGCTAACCCTGCCCCTGACCACCCAGATCATATGTGTCATCTGCAACCACTAAAGCTGTTGTGAAAGAACAAGCTTGTTTGAAAGAAGAGGTGAATCCGTGTATTTTTTTAACTCTCTGTCCCCCAGCTCCTGCTCTGGCCTTATTCTCTTTAGGATAGTAGCTCATGTTGTATGAAGTTTTCAAGATGGGGACATGAGCACAAGGCACACACCTGCATGGCTGCCCCTGGTCTGGCCCTGACACCTGTCCATGGCTCCAGCAGAACTCTCTGACACCATGCCCAGGGACCAGCTCCAAAATTCCCCAGCTTCAGCCTGTAACATCAAAAAGACCTCCAAAAGCTTCCCAGGTGAACAGCCAAAATGACAACTATAATCCCCAAGCTCTGACAAACAGAAATGACAGAACTGACCAAAGAGCACAAACCCAGGTTTCCCTCTACAGTTTCTGAAGCTGAGAATACCAGGCAGCACAGTGAGCTTCTGGACAGGCAGTAAAGGCAGAATGTGCTGTACCAAGGTAAAACCAATGCCTCGAGACACAAATTCCAGGGCAATGTGGACTGTGCACAGATGATAGCAGCATAACATAACATTATGCTATGCTTATACTGCTCCTCTGGAGCTTATGAAAATTCCAAATCTCAGTGCTGTGAACAGGAGTGCTGAAATACGTAAGGCAAATCAAGTGAGAGTTAGATTTTATAAAATGTCTCCTCTATCTTTATACACAACTAAAACCGTTTAATAGTTTCAGAAGTTACTGTTGCCAGACAAAAGTAAAAGGCAATGTTGAATGAGAGAAGAAAAGGCTTGTAAGGCTGACCAGGAATACCTACTTGAGTCATTCCCCCATTTAGGAACGAGCTATACAGGAGTACGATACCTAAAAGAAAGCATTTCCAAAGGAAAAACTACAAGAATATCTGGAAACAATTCCCTGATGCTCTCCTTTGGGCTACACGAATTATTTTGTGTCTTTATTTGAGGAACATAGAAATATGTGAGAGAAATAAAAACCCAAAGACAAGCTCCTATTCTGATAACCTCACTTTAAACTGCATGGGAAAAGCCAAATTAAAAGTGTTTAATTAATTTGGTCGATAAACAGTCAATTCAAATTCTGAGAATATACTTCCTCCTTCCCAGTATGAGGAAAGAGGAAACATTCATTGTCCTGACAAATATCTGAGTGTAACAGGTGAGGTGCAGTGATGGCACAAAGATGTGAACAGCTACAATGCTCCCAGGAGATGATGGCCACAGCTGTGTCACAAGAAGGTGACATCCCACATCAGCTGAAACTACGTCAATCTCACAGGATTCAGCTACAAGGGTCCTATGAAGCTTCACCTGTAAACACAATACACAGATGACAACCAGAAGTGCCCAAGGCACAACAGGTCCCACAATAACAGAGTGCACAACTAAGTTATACAAGGAAGGACAGATTATTCCCAATTATATCTTGCTTGCCCACCTACCCACATAATTTAATGTTACTGTGTTATTATATCACTGCCACTTCAAAATCTGGAGAAGCTTTGTTTAGTGGCCAGGCTTTACTGGACTCCACCTGGAACACATCTGTTCATTATCTATTACCACAATGGCCTGTCTGCTTATTAGGTGACAAAAGAAGTGGGTTTCTGCAACATCTTTGTTTAATGCTGGTTCTGTCAGTAAGCTGCAAATAGCACCCATCACAACAATCAATACAGGACAAACACAGAAACAGTAAGAAAACTGCACAGCACTTGTCTGTTAGTGGTTGTAGGGCACAGCACAGCTTTCACTTTGATGTCTCTTTCCGAACTGTTATTTTGGTGGTATCAGTATCAAAGCACTAGAAATAACTGACTGGTATGAAATTGTGCAGGGACCCACAGCCCCTAGCACCTAAAAACAAACACTGTTATTTAGGTTTGCAGCAAGGAACCGCACATTGTGCCCCTGGGCCAGACCCCAGGGTAACCACCACTTTGCCACTGATTTTTGTAACAGCATAAAGATGGGTGCTAGTCCAAGGCAGCCTGCAGATACCTCAGAGGGCTCCTCAAGCACTTGACCTGAAGAAGCAGCTGTCTATGAGAATTCAGCCTGTGACCTCATGCCCTGCACCTTTATTAAACATTTTCCAGGCAGTATTCCTCCCAAACAAACATTAGCAGCAGAAGACATGTGGTAGCATCAAAACCAGATAGTGGCCTTTTTCTCACTTTATAACATAAAGAAAAGGAGATTTTGCATTATGAGCCATTAGAGCCACGTTTTTGAATCCACCTGCAAAAAAAAATAAGTTCCTTTCCCCTCCAAGAAAGCCAAAGAAATTTATTCAGTCCGTACCTAACAAATTACCTCCAAAAAAGAAAAAGAATTTTGATTTTTTTTTTACTAATGAAGTAATGTCAATTAAAATTTTATAACTACTGAATAACAATTAAAACTGATTTTTTAAGTATCGGTCAAGATTTCTTTATTTTTCCTGACACTACAATACTTGAAAAATAAAACTGAAGTTTATTTTATATGATTATTTACCCCAAGTATTACTGAAGCACAGTATATGCCACAGTAGCAAAGTGATCAATATGACCAGATTAAGTCTTCTGAAAAGCTCTTATTTTTAAGAGAATTCCCTCCTTGAACACACACAAACACTACCATGACTTATCTCAAATTCCTTTACACAAAATTATTCTAAAAGGTATTTTTTCATACCATATTGCAAGCGTGTTTTTAAAAAATCACAGACAAAAAAAGAAGTTTGTCTTTAGCAGCAATCTTTTTTATCTTTTTCCTACTCTGCAAGTCATGTTGCAGATGAGTATGACATTTAAAGCCCAATTAAATCAACTGGATTGGATGGACAATGACAATAGAGGTTTCATCACTTACCCAAGCTGAAATATTTTATAAACAAAGAAACAGAATAGCTAAGAATCACATATAAAAATACCAGTTGTTCATGAACGCTTTTTTAAGTGCTAACAAACTTAATTCAGAAACATCCATGCTAATTGTCAGGTATTGTACTGGCAACATGTTCATGAGCCAGGAAAAAAACTCCAAATATGAGCCATTCCTGGAGACTCAAAATAACCATGGTTCACCTACTTACAGTGTGACCCAGTGCTCACTTCTGGCTGGCTGTTCACCTAGGAAAGGACTTCTTCCACAGATGAACTGTCAGCACCAGACATTCAATGCCAGCTCACGGCCCTTGCTCTCACAAAGTTAAACTTCATTAACTCTTTTCTGTAGTCTGAAGTAAACAAGCTGAGAAAGTGTTTTTGTATTGATGGAGCAGAATGGAAAAAGGGTGGATCTTGATAAATCGGGTCGTTGGTGTATCATTTCCATACTGTGTGGGCAAGTATGGCTAGGAAGACTTTGGCACAATAACCTATGCATAAATGAAACGTCACTGCTTCAAAGTAAAGTTTGCTGTAAAGACATTTTTAGCAAAAATAATAATTACCATTCTTAACAGTGTTAATACTTCCGCAGTTGCCACGAACAACAGTGGTTTTTATCTAGTCTAAGAATGAAATGCTTTTTTTTCTTTTAAAGAAGCAGAAATAACTGCAAAAGCACTAAGACGTACATTCTGTGCAGCTGTAATTCATACATTAGCTGATGTGCTCATTGAAAAGAGCAGATGCAAGTCCCCCTTGAATAGCATTACACCACATTTCCACTCAGAAAGGGATTTTTGTGAGCCTGGATTCGACAGCTGACACAGCAGCTCAAAAACTTGGGTGCTGCCTTATTATTACAGGTTCTATTATAATCACTGTAATTAAAGAACTGACAGCACTTTCATTATGAATTCTTATCCAGGGGTTAATAACTGAGCTGCAAAATTAGCTTTGGGATGGAATTTTGCATCTAGGTATGCCTTTCTCACTGCATGAAAAAAAAGGGTTTGAGGTTTTTCCACTCTTCTCTGAATACAGACAATCATAATGCCTAAAAACACCTATAAGCATTCTGAAATATAGTGCCTGTAACAACAGAGAAGCCCTTCCAGAGATTTTTAAGAAAATCATTCAATAAAAATACCTTATTTTGGTTCTGCGGACATAAGTCAGACAAGAGGTTTACGAGACATGGAGCCAGCACGTGGACTCACTTGTGCCTTTAGGCAGGTGATGTCTCTGTGCTTCACCTTCCCTGTCTCTGGAAGGAGAATAATGGGTGTAATGATCTGCACACGAAATGCACTCACTGAAACACGCTGTGTAGCTGACATGTCTTTTTTAATATAATACATGACTGCTGACCCTTGCACATCTGCAGACCTCATATTCTTCCTTCACATGGATCCACATAGATCCTGTGCGTGCGACAAGTCAGGCCACCTACAGACCTCTGATGCCATTAAATACACTTGTCCCGTGTAATCAGTGAGGGCTAATATCAGAGTTTCAAGATCCTGACTACACCTGAATGTTGAAGGCTTAATTGCAGGAGTCTAGAGAGCTTAACATGCATACTACAAGAGCCTAATTGCTTGTAACTGCCCACTTAACTCTACACAGAAATTTTTTCTAAGCTGTATAATCAATCATGAAAAAATGTGAATGAAGCTTTCCCTTACTCCAAGATTTTAAAGATCCTATTACCTTTTGCCATCTCCCTCCATATACCTGATCAGAAATCTGTGTTATAAAAACTCAACTTTTTAAACTCTAAAGAACCTGTCAAAAGCAGAATCTCTCACACGAAAGATAAATCAACAACAGAACAGCTCTTGGAAGTAGTACAGTTAGAAGAACTGCCCTACTTTCAAAACTCTGAACAAATTAACTCTACTAGGCATAGGTGTATCCATCTCTTTCCTGAGGGTTTTTAAACAGGATTCACCTCAAGAGACCTGAAGTCTGATGTTGCAAGTCAAGCCATCAATAGAATTTCAAAGCAGTTTGCAAACAGAGATATTGCAGTTGTAAGTCTCTTTGACATTGTATTTTCTCCGCTTGACTTAATTCACAGACACTGAGGATTGTGGTATCACAATCCATGGCATAATACTGACCAGAATAAAGTACTGTTAGAGCTGTACAGGGAAAATGAGCTTTAGGCTTTAATCCTCCGACACTACGTTCACAGTCATTTAATACTTCGAATGCTACTACTCTAAGACCATAATAGGACACTTAAAAACATCAAAAAAGCTGTTCCATAGTATTTAAAGCATGAGCTAAATGACAGCAGAAATCAGAACAAGGGAAATAGCTGAAATTAACACTTCATTGTAACAGTACCACTTATTATGTACACAAGTTCTGTCTTTAGATATAGAGTATATTTTAACACTATTGGTTTTAACTTCGGGAAATATTAAAAACTGCCGTTCTATCACTACTAGAATTACATTATTCCTTCAAATGAACCCAAATAAGGAAAAAAAGTCTTTGTTTTCCTGCAGGTACATGGCACCAACACCATTTCAAACCATCAGCATAATTTTTTGCTGAAAACACTTGGCATTTCAATCAAGAGAATTAGACTGTGTGAACTGCATTGCAGAGCCTGGAAGATTGTTAGCTTGTCTGAGCCTCTTCAGCAGTTTGCCCAAGACTGAAGAGGAACAGAAGAGCAACTCCCAAAGGTCTTGTCCACAAGAAGCCCATGCCAACAGCCTGTCTGTCTCTGCCTGCTCTAATGCAGTTAGCTTACACGGTTTACCAAACACTAGAGTTCATATTCTAACCAAACAAGATGACCCAGCAATTTACAGCCAAAAAAAACCGTTTCATGCTTTACAATCGAAATCAGATTCAGAATTAACTTGGCAAACAACAAAGAGCCTCCAAGAAAAACTATTTCCAAGAAAACACACCTAGAAATAACTGTACGAGGTAAGATAAGTACATTTTATCACAGTTTTAAAGAATGTTTCAGGAAGAGAGAAATTAAAAACATAAAAGAAACAAACAAAAACCCAAGCAAAAAACCCCAACAACCCACAACAAACACATTAAAAAAAACCAAAAAAAAAACACAACCCTCAAAAAAGCCCCAAAACCAACAAAAACACAACACTCAAACCTCGAAGTGCTGTGTTATAAATGAATTTTAGCCAATCGGATAGAAAGAACAAATTTTATTTTTCCATTTCAAAATCTATCTGGGACAGCCATGAAAACAACATTCGAATGTTGGGTGAAACAGACGACCGACAGCAGAGCTGCTATCTCGCACTGTTCCACCCTTTGCTGGTGTTTGGGCCCGGGTTCTTATACTGTATTTTGTGCCTCCCGGCAGCAGAGGTATTGTGTTTCCAAATTCAAACCCAGTCTTTTCACTCAGTGATGAATCCTGAACAGATTTCCCGGCACTGGACCATGTCTGAAAGGACTTTCTGGGAATCCTCTTTTGGGATGTCGATTCAGGGTCCACCCTTGAGATTAGTATGGATGGGTTGACGGCCCAGGTGTCTAAGATCTGATTAGCTCAAGGAGCCACATCCTGGCAAGCCACCCTTTTTTTTGGTGTAAATCAAGGTGTTAAGCTTGTACATTTACAGTTCACAAAGCATGTCCCGGTATTTGGAAAACGCCTGCCCCATTCCGGGGACCAGGATTAGTTTTATATTTACAGCGTTACAAAAATATAGATTCTATCATCTACTACATTTATTATAGTTCCTATATTTAATTGCACAAATTTATAGTCATATCTATCACAGCTGTTTTTAGAATTACATTGTAAAATCCTCATCCATTTAAAGACCTCTCAGAATTTTTCCATACAAATACTGTGGTGGTTTGTAGGTGTTCTCTGAGCCACACACCCATCTTACATATAGTGACATTACAGAAGAATAAACAAAGACAAAGGAGACAAGGTTTTCACTGACAGTCAAGCACCAAAACCCACAAACATGATAAATTTTAGAATAAAATTTGTTCATTGTTAAAAATAAGAGTATGTGTACATGTCTATATGGATTTCCAAATAAATTTACTCCTTGTACATCAAAGTACATAAAAATCTCCATTTTTACAGTACCTTCTTTCTTCTAAAAACTGGTAAGAGTTTGCTGAATCTTACTGAGGGAGCTCAAAGTTCAGACAGCTCATTTAGTCTTACAAACTTCACTACCAAATTACAGCTGCACTTGGAATGAAGGAATGAATCACTGTGCTGCTTCGCCTTTCCCATAAGCAAATAAGGTAAGAGGTTTATCTCCCCAAAATCAATATTGATAAAGAAAATCCATACCAGCAAAGAAAGTTAATACCCTGCTGATTTAACCAGGTGAAAAATTACATCTTCATTTTCTGCCTCTAAGAAAATAAGCCAATTATTTGCAGTATGAGTTGTCTGTAACTGGCATTAGTCAGCTGCTAAATTTTGTACACTGGTTCACTCTCTCTTAGTAAATATACAGATGTGTAAACTGCATACTTCTACAAATGGTAACTACTCAACTTCCCAAAGAAGCCAATTTTGTACAGCAAAATCATACTCTATCTCAAATAAGAAAAAAGAGCAAAGTCTCTCAAAGTTCTACGGTAAATACTGTCATATGATACTCTTTCAAGTTAAAAACTCTTGTGAGATAAGGAAATAACTTTTAAAACTACATGGCCTTACCCCTTAAACAGACTGTCACAGGATTTACTACAAAATTCAGCAGAATAGGATAGTATATGAAGAAGTAAATTAATTGGAATCATAACAGTAATCATGGAAAAAATTCCTAGAATCAGTTTTAAATTTAAATATAACATTAAATATATAAACAAAGAATCAAGACATGGGAAATTAGGCTACTGCATTTCTGGTTTATATACTTCATTTCTTAGAGATTTTTTACATTGAAAGAAAGCATTTCTCAAACAAGATCCAGGAGCAGTGTTCTCTTCATGGCCACCCCAAGGCAAACAGGCTAAGAACTGTTCATCCAGGTTTCAGCTCCAGACATTCAAAGTTACTTCTGGGTGGTGCCAGATAGGTTTGTAGAAATTGAAGGGTAAGCATCAGAAGCACAGTCATCAATCACAAGTCAGCAGGCAAAAAAACCAGCAGAGTTAGCAAGAAAGGTTACAGCTAAGAATCCTACAAGAACCCTGAGGAAAAGAAGACGACTAGAGAAGAGATAAGGGAAAATAAGTTTTGTAGATAAAAAGTGAGCTTACAAAGAGGAGAGTGAGGAACATCAGAAGAGACAAAGACATTTGAGAGATGGAAAAAAAAAAAACCCTTACTGCCAAGAGAAGTGTCGAGGCAGAATTTTGGTTTCCTCATTTTATTTTTGGAAGCTCAAGTATCTAAGTATCTCCAGTCTGCCTCATTTCAGCTGCCTGTGCACACATCCCAGGACTTAGATGGAGCTTGCACTAACTTAACTGAACACTGCACTTCTGCACCTGGGCAGATTAGACCAAAGAAAGAAAGCCTGATTCATTTTCTAAACGACACAGTAGTTTGATCAATTTTAGGGATGTGAAAGGCATTACTAAAACTTTATTCAAGCATTATTAAAACTGTATAACC
Organism: Trochalopteron elliotii; assembly: GCA_024734555.1. Taxonomy (NCBI): domain Eukaryota; kingdom Metazoa; phylum Chordata; class Aves; order Passeriformes; family Leiothrichidae; genus Trochalopteron; species Trochalopteron elliotii. The sequence goes on along the minus strand of JANPWX010000008.1, from coordinate 4,816,621 downwards.
TTACTCCATAATTCCGTATCATCCACCTCCTCCTTGTTCACTTGCCATATACACCCATTCCTTCCCCTTCATCCCAAACCTCACAGCCCAATAATTTTAATTAGTTCTTCATTCCTATGGCCTTTAATTCTATATTCTAAGTGGTCTTCTGGGCACAATTTTTCTACCAGCAACTGCATTGCTGTGGAAGTTGCAATCTTTTAAAGTAAAATCAGATCAAAATTCCTTTTTTAAAAACTTGTCCATTGCCTTGCAGGGAAAACAAAGCACTGCTCACATCACAGATGTTCCACCTTCCTGAACACAAATAAAAATTTACCCATGGTCTGTGTTGAGCTTCCTACCTCTTCCCACAGCATCTTCCCTGATGGATGCAGTCATCTGCAGGTGTAACTGATGGAGTAACCGAAGGAGGCAGGCAGGCAGAAGGGTGTTAGGACAGGGTGAAGGACCAGCTGGCCCTTGGCAAGGTTACAACTGCCTTCCATGAACTAGAATCCAATCCAGTTGACAGGGACAGAGAAGATCAAGACCACAGTTTCCCTCCCTGAGTGATTCTGAGCAGAGATGTGAACGAAGGACTCTTTGCCAGGCAGTGTCTCATTGACAGGGTGTAATAATCCTGTCAACTCTCAGCATCAGTCTCTCCTGTCAAACCAATTCCATTTTGTACCAAATACAAACATCTAGTCAGCAGGAGAAAAGAAAGCAAGCTATCCCACTGAATTGACCAATTCCAGAGTCACCTATCTCACGAAAGTCAAATCAGGACACCTGAGGGAGAAAAGTAGCAACAGTCCCATCTTTTTCCTGCAAACTCTGGGAACCTCAAAGGTTTTGTTTCTACTCAAATGTCGCCAAGACTCGTAATAAATATTGATTTTTCTGTCTCAATAAAACAATTTTTCCTGGTTTATTTCAGTCTGTCATATAATGAAGCAATAATCCTTGACTAGCTGTTTTTTTTTTAAATTTATTTTACAATTCAGCCTCCAAACTAAACATCAAATAAATTTCAGACCTCAGTCTTTTAACACCTCAGGTACAACTTCTACAGCTAACAATGACTAAGACATACAGAAACCAAATATCAATAATTTGGTGAAAGCCCCACCTCTGTAACAGCCCATCAGACTTCTTTTTTTGTTTGACTTATGCATTTTTGAAAGAAGAACACTCTATAATAAATGAAAGGAGAACAGGCAGACACACAACGATACAAAAGCCTAAAGTAGTATAAGGAACATTGCTGCACCAAATGATAACAGAAATCAGTCCACATCATTCTTAAAACCTACCAGTCCACTTTCCAATCTTTAAAATACACAAAGCTCATTTTACAACACACAAGCACCATCAACATTAATAAAAATGCATGCCTTACATTCTAAACATACGTAGTAAGTGCAGTCATATTAAACTGAAAAAAGTACTGCTGTAACACAGGCTGAGGTAAAGCTCCCTTTTACTGCAAGAACGGTTTCTAAAAGGGTGCAAAAATCTCAAATAAAATTAAGTGGAAAGAGTCATGTGATGTTTTTATATGCAATTACACTCTGAAGTCAACAAACTCCAATAAGCAGAGTGATAGGTGTTCATGTAACAAAAATGGTACTCTTAAATTACACACACGAACAAAGATTGATACTGAGATTAGCAAAACTGTGTGCATTGTACACATATTAAAGAAACAGAAAGCAATGCTCACTCTTTTCCACTTCTCATCACTCACTGTGGAACCGTGAAATTGGTTCTAATGAATTACAGCATTAAAGTAAGTGAAATCAACAGAAGAATCTGGCACCAGGAGAGTCTCAATACATATATGTACTAATGTACCTTCCTACCCTTCCTAAATAAAGGTGGTGTCAAAATACACCTTAACACTACTCCAGCAGACCTTGCACTGACAACGTATCATGAATTGGACTGACAGATCACAACTGCTATATCATTTTGTAAGTCTTCTAATTGATCATGGTGCAACTGTACTCCCACTACAAGGTTCCTAAGGCAATAGACATGTAAAGACCTGACTAAGGGACAGGGTGGACCCTGCATTCATCAGCTACATCATCCTGTCAAAATGAAGTTACACATATTAGCTAACATACACAATACAACCAGTAATCTACTTCAGAGAGATCCCACTTCTGACTAAAATGTTATAATTTTGAGATCTGCTTTCTAGAATCTGGACCTAGATTTCTCCCAATTCAGGAATTACTGTATTTCCAAAGATGTAAACTGCTTTTAACCTTAAGAGATTTTGTTTGCTGAATTTACATGGCAGTTACAATAGAACTGCATGTAGCAGAAGCACAAATCACCTCCTTCCTAGAAATATTCACAAAAGCTGGAAACAAAGATTTTTTGCATACATCAATGAACAGGAAATACATATTGTTAAGTGCATCACTTGAATCTATTAGAAAAGGACTCACTTAGTGTTCACTTTAGTAATTAATGTAAGAATTATCCATGTGTTGAAAAAATTATGTTAAGAATTTTACCCATTCATTGTGCACTCTTTTATATGTTTTCCAAAAGCTATTTTTCCTCATTCCTTGTACCATTCATTCATTCAGGAACATGCTTTCTGAGTTGTAATTTGGCATCTCCAATAAGGTTGAAACAAGAGACTCCAACTGTAATTTATCAATTAACATTAATCACAGAAAATCATAATGTAGCTGTGTTTCAGAGAGAAAAGATTTCCATGGGTGAGACAAGAGGCAGCAGTTTCAATTAAAAAAAAATTCATAAGCATCACCACCGAGCTTAATGCACATTCTCAGAATTTAATCAGAGTGATCTCAACGTGCAATAGGTCTGAACTACTGAACTGTAATTAGCAAAACCCTTTTCAAATGTCTATGGACAGAAAAAGATACAGAATACATACCAGATTTAGAGACGGACAGTAGCTGTGCTTTGTAAGGTACTACAATAACTGGAAGAATACAATGGCTAGCTGAAGGACTTGTTTACCAAGTGTTAAATACATTTTACATAACTTCACTGACTCGTGGAAAGAATCCTCAAATTAAGCAATGGGAATTCTACCTGTCAGCAAAGCACTGGCCACAGAGAACAGTCAGGCACTTGGGAATGTGTTAAAACACAAAAGCACAGGTCAGATAAGCCCTTAGGTGTTAAAAAAAGAAATTCCCCTGGAACCTCAAATTCCTCTACTGTAATCCTTCACACAAGGCCAGCTGAGGGAGGGGGTGTAAAGCCAAACACTTGAAAGTGCAGTCCAGTCAGAAATGCAGAGGGAGTCAGAACAACATAGGTAGCAGGATGTGCAACCTGCATCCTAAGCAATTCATGCTACTAGGCTGGTGCACCAGCACATTTGGCAGCAGTTGGAAATTCCTCCTGGGTGTCACACTGCTGTCTGGACATGCTGCTTTCCATTAAGATAGCTCTCCATCATAAATGTGTGTGCCCCAGCAATATACAGAAAGTAAAGGAGAGTAATTGCAGATCAAATCCAGCACTACAAATTTCATCTTTGTTTTTAGTACTGAAAGAAATGCATTAGTAATTTTTCTTTATTTTTCTCCTTTGTAGTTACTTCCTTTCTTAAAGCAGAAACAAAATACACCATTAATTTTTCTTTTTGTTTGTTTTCAGACCTGTCAAATCACCCCACAAACAGCTGAGATACACTTCAACCCATCCTCCCATTGCAAATAAGCTCTGGCTTCCTCTCCCACTAAGCTGGATCTCACTGCACCATCACCCTTTCCTCCAGGGATGGGTGCATTTAGAGCACAGAATAAATCAAATTAGAGAATTTAACTGTTGAAATCTAGTCAGACACAAGCACAGTGGTTTCTCCACAAGCTTAATTATGATGCTGCTATGATGAAGAACAGCCAAACAATGAATGCTAAGGCCTGGGACAAAAACAACAGCAGGAATATCCTTCTGGTGGCATCATAGATATCTCAGGAATTTAAGTAATTCTAATCATGGCTGCAACACATAATAATGTCCAGTAGTCAAAAATGAGGTGGCAATACACTCTCTCATTATACTTTTTACACAGTTTAATTCTACAACATGTCTCAAATGGTTTATTCACCCTGATCCTCCAGGGGTTGACTTAAGTAAGGCTTTGTCAAAAGCACTAACCATCAATATTCTTTGCTTCTAATTTGCTACCCTCACAGAAAGCACCCTGCTCCATCTTAACCCAGTGATAAAAAAGGTTTTGTAACAAAATGAATAATGCTAATGGTTAGAAATTATCAGTGTACACCATAGCTAAAAAGGTGGTCATTACTCCTCCAACTCCAAGCCCAAGAAAAGCTCATTCTCCTATTCAGCCTCAGAGAATGCCCAAAGATATGCAAAACTATACACTAATATATGGATAGGTCACATTCCATCCAGGAAACACCTGTGTACATGTAAGGGAACTCTACCATTTCCGCCAAGTTTCAAACAAATTATTCCTTCCTTCCTTTCAGAATGAGTGGCTACAATTTGTTCTCCTGTGAGATGAGTAAAGGATAACATTTTAACCTTTGCACGTTTCCAAATTTTCGCAGGAAGCTTTTCCACTGCTCTCACCACCTCCTTCCTGTAACCATAAGGCTGCACAAAAACCTTCTTCCCCTTCACACGTATTCTGCAGCAGGGAGACTTTTGCAAGCTATTCTATGCTGATTTGCAAAGAGAACTTCTCTGCACACAGAAAGGCTGCGCTGTCACCACTAATAGTGCTCCCGGGACAATAACTGTGTGGCCACCACCAGCCAAACCTGGGACACACACGTCCTCCCACTTACCCTAACCTGTCAGATCTTATCCTACATTCACCTTCTACCCTCGATCGCACTCTGACTAGTTCCAAGGAGGGGGAAGGGGAAGACTTCACAAATTTTCACATCATTTCCTATTTAGGCCAGTATCCGCTCACGCCACCTCAAGAGAACAGTGCATATCCCCTTAAATGTAGTGTTAAGAAACAATGTATGAGGCTTTGTGATAATTCTTACACATCTTCTATCCTTTAGGGATGAACACAGGACAAATTTCCACATTCCAAGTCTGATTTTGCACCTCATTTCTGGTGCTTCCTCTATGGGAAGAGGCTGAAGGACTGTCCAGAGCAGTTCCACTCCCAGGATTTGAAGGAAAGAAATATTTATTGTCTAATGCTAGATATAATTTCATAGAAAAAGTATATTTCTGGAAAGCTTTTAGGGAAATTAATTCCACTCCAGCCTCCAATTTTAAGCTGTCCATAGCATTCACTTTTGTATCTTGCAACTGTAATTTCCACTAGTCAAAATATATAAAGAAACTGGTTTATTACATTATACCAGTTCGTTTTCCAAAACAACCACTTTTGTGCTCCAAGAAAATCAGTTCTCTAAAGAAAAACAGGCACCACAAAGAAAAGCAACATTTTCCTATGTATATTCTAAAATATTAAACTCTTAGATTCTAAACTCCCTCCTTCTCAACCTTCCACTGCACTTTGATAAGAGATGCATCTAATGAATTATGTGCTGGCTCTGGGTCCAAAGCACAAATGAAAGCTATTTTCTTGAGAGCCATCTGCCAGAGCAAGCAGAGAGGAAAAAAAACCCTGCTCTTGTCAGAGCTTCAGCTCCCCTTGGCCAATGCTGAAGGATGGCAGGAAGATGGCACAAGAAAAATCTGTGTCAAACAGATTTCTGGAAGCTTTTATCACATTACTGTTAGAAGCAAGGGAAAAAAAGGCTCCAAAATTGCAGGAAAATACCCTGAGGATACATCATCCTCTTCCTGTTCTATTGCTACTAATAGAAGCAATAATAGAAGTTCTAATAGAACGTCTCTACAGTTTTGCTGAACCTCTAAGGATAATCAGTTTATTTACTGTTTATATTTACAGTATTTTACACTGATTTGAATACTTTTTTCCACACTACTTCCAATAAATTAGAACAACAGAACCAAAACAAGGCCAATTCCAAGTCCTATGACCATCTCTTACATGTATTGCCCTTTTTTTTGCCATGCATTTCTTTTTTTATTCTAAATCTATGCAAGGTTTCCATTAAAAGGTAAGACTCTTGCAAATATTTTTTTTTTGCATGTTCAATCTTACTTATGAGTTCCTTTTTCTAGCTGTAAGAAGACAAATTCATTATACTTGAAGCTATTTCCCTCTGAACAGGGAATGCAGGAAGGCACCAGTTGCCAGAACACTGAAATAAAGCCCCCAAATGTCACTAAAAATATATATCAATTAAAATTAGTGCTTTAAATAGGGAGTGAACAATATTCCACTTCTGAGACTCTCTTTGTATAGAAAAGCTGCATCTACTGTGACAGTGCCTTTAATTTTAACATTCACCTTCTTTCTGAGGGAGGGTTAATAGCCCCATGACTTAAGTGACTGTCACAATGGCATTTTTTGTGAAGCTGGAACCTGAGAGTCTGTTTAATCCCACCAAAGAATTGCAGAAATTGGAGGATCCTGCTTTCAAACAAACACCTTTCAACTGTGTCAAGAAATTTCAGTGAAATAAACATATTAGAGTGATGTTTGAGAAGCCTGGTGTTCCCACCAATGGCTATAAAATGCGTGTCATTAACTATGTTTGATCAACCCCCACACCCTCACTCTGCACTACCAAACAGAACTGACATCACTTGATGTAAATGCTTCTTGAGGGGGAAAGAACCCTGCAAAGGAATGGGTTTGGAGTTACAAGGAATGAACAGAATACTTAACACAAGCTGGACTCTGCAGGAGGAATGTTTTAAAGCTCCCACGCTAGCAGAGCCTCTCCTTTGAAAGGCAGGACCTGAGCTTTCTCTCCCTGCAGTGCTGAAACACAGTGCAGCTAAACAGCAAGGCCTGGAGCTGATTTTTATTGATTCTGGACCGTTTCACCATTGCATCTCTGTGTTCAGGCTGCATGTTAAATATGGATTTGATACAACATATACATCTTTGTGATTGATTGAGAGCACTAAACAGAAATCGAGAGGTCACAACGTGACATTCAGTTTTCACTCATTTTTTTGAGAATCTGAGAAAGAAAGCATTGAAGAAAAAGCAACATAATTTAATAGACACAGCTTTAAACTAAATGAGTATGAGAAAACAACCTCAGAAATAATTCCAGTAAGGGGATTACAAATCACTTTCAATTACATTTTAAATTCTCTCAATCTCAACAGTGGCTACATATGCTCAGAGATGTGATCTGATACGCCACTTCAAGCAGGGGACAGATGCCCTCAGGGTACAAACATTCACACTGAGTATAATTCAGGCTTTATCAGAATCTAGCTATTGCTCTGGGAAGGTCTGGTCCTGCACTGCATAGAGAATGTGCTTGTAGAGATTGGGCTCATCTCACTGCCCGTCTCTCTGCTCACACAGAGGAGAAAAGGACTAAAAATCTTCCATAAGAGACCAAACACTTGTTCAACAACTTGTAAAAATGTGTTGAACTCAAGACACGGCACCAGGATATGATCACCCAATTAGATGCAATTAATTATGCTAATCATCAACTTCGTAGGCAAGCAATGTCTCTACCAGTGAATAGTAATAGTCAACTGGGCATTCCAAAGTCGTCTTGACAACTAATCTTTAATACAATAAAAATATTATGCTTTCCTACAAATTGTGACACTCTTATTTAAAAAAAAAAAAGGCTTACTTGAACAAAGACACCAGCTTTTCAAAACTCTGATCTCTAAACTAAAAGCAATAAAAAAAGCTTGTACTCTTTTCATCCTCCCTACTTTTTGGTTTTAGAGTTGCCACAGACAGAATCAAGTAAAAAACTTGAGTGATTTTCCAATTCATTTTTACTTGTGACTTTTTTTTAAACGTCCCAAGTATTTCTGGCACGTATTCAATATTTCCAAGAAAATATCTTGGAAATATCATCTGTATTGACTGCAATGAGATGCATGTACATTTTGACTTTTACCCTTGAAAACAGAAGTGCATGGGGATGACTAAGCACGACAGAGTATAATTAGCCCTGTCGTTCCCTGTTCTGTCTTCAGAGATTGGCATAAAATAGGAAGCAGTCCATATGATTGAATCTTATATGGACTGATTATGTTTGCAAATAATGAACAGAAAAGAATATTCCACATGTGGGATAAAATTTTCTACTTAAACATTCTCAAAGTAATGAGTTTCTAAGTCAAAATGCAATTATTTACAGAAAATACCTGTTCCCAAGAAAATACTAGTGCCTTAAACCTGAAGAGAGATGACAGCTAGTCTGCCTTTCTTTCTGCTAAAACAGTTTTTAATTTTATCCTACAGTAATTTATTTTCAAGTAACAGATCCATAAAACTTTTTGTCAAAAAAAGTAAGGATACAGATTCCATCAAAACATTCTGCAAAAAAGACACTACTGCAACCCAAACTTATACCCTGTTTCATGTTTCAATGTAGCAGACTGTGTTATCAAGTAATTAAAAAAAAAACCCACATGGTTTTGTGACCTTTTCACAGTTGTTGCTCTGACTGTGGGAAGGAGTGCAAAGAAGACAACAGCAGCTGGAGCTGAGCCCTAAATGGAGCCAAGCAAAGGCTGTGCTGAGCTCGCAGGGGTGTGGCTGCCTCGCTGAGCACTGAGGGCCAGGTAAAGCCCCACTTCCACAGCAGGGCTCTCCCATCAGCTCTGAGGATGCTACAAGTCACTGCCATGCTGCACTCTGAGCTCTCAGGTCATTTTCCAGTGTCATGCACCACATTTTTTTAGCATCAAGTTATTTCATAGACTGGAAGGAGGCACAGAATAAAGCCAAAGCCTGTGGAGTCTGCAATTAATTCAATCTTCTAAGTCAGACAGTTGCTTTCTGGATTTGAATTCACTAAATTTGAAAATCTGTGCTTTTGACAATGGAACAGCTCTTAAATTCAGTCATTGAGATATTGTATTTTTATCTCCAGATATACATATGTATTATTCTCCAAAGGGATGAAGCCTTGCAAGTCCACTGCAATCACTAGCCTAGCATCATATAAATTATTCTAAGACTATTTTATTTATGCTTGCCTCTACTGTAAACCCTAATATTCCCCAGAAAGAATTATAGTTCATGAAAATATTTTTCTGGTTTATGTCCTTTCTGACAAGCCAGACTTGTCCACTGAATGTAGCACTCCCAGATTTATATGTTTGATTTCACTTTCATTATGGGATTATAAAGCAGTATGTATACATATTTCAAACCAACAACAACGTTCTAAACATTCTCTCATTTAATACAGTTCTCTAATGTCAGCCAGTGTCTTAGGCCATTCTGCTGCTCACCATGGCACATTTCTTTTGCATGAAAACACCCTGTCTGATCAAGAGCACTAAGAATATGCTACTGCAAGAGATAGGAACAACAAATAGTATAAAAACTGTCAACTTAGGACTAATTTTTAACGTTTCTTATTTCATAGGAAAATCACTGAAGCAAGAAGCTCCAAGAACATATTTTTGCATCTCAGTATGTTTTATTTCAGCTGAGTGAGAAACTCTTTTCTTACACCAAAGAAACTGAATCAAGATGCAAATATTTATAAACTGAGCAACTTTATGATCTCACTGCAGCAACCTTTGGGTTCCTTTCCCAGGCCTGGCCAACTGAACCCTGCCTCCCTGGTTCCCATTGCCTCCTATCAGGCTGCAAGTCCCAAGGACCAGGAACTTGCTGCTTGTACTTTAAGGAGCATAGACTTGAAAGATGTCACCTCATTGCCAGGCATTTGCTAATAAATTATTTCAGATTTTTCTTTTTGAAAACAAAAAATAGAAAAAACCACAACAAAAAAACCAAACCAAACAACAAAGCATGTCCCTCTAGAATTGAAAATTATAGAAAATGAAAAAGACAGATTATGGTAGGTAGAGATAGGATCCCTTGAGGAAGTGAACCGCTGACCCTGATCCAACAAGGCACTTCACCAATGATTAACTTCAAGTACACAAAGTGATCCTATGCAGCTCTCCCATGCTACTAAAAAACTGCTTTACTGTCAGCCATAGAGAAAGCTTGACCGCCCACAATTATTCCTGCAATTGTGTGCCAATTCTGCAGGTCAGTGATGGAGATCCAAAAGCAGTACTTCTGTACATTGTAATTGTTACCACTTTAACATATTAGCAAGTCAGATAACTCCAAACACTTGTACCACACACTAGAGAAGTTTTACTCGAAGTCAGTCAACTAATTACCTTATATAAACCCCCAAACATATGTATAATACTTTAAAAAACAATCACTGACCATAACTCCAAACTACTCATTTGCAAGACATCCAAAACTGAAATACCCCAGACATCATCAAGACTATTTTTGCAGAGATAAAATCACACATCCATTACTCAACTGACTAAGTTATTTTTGTCCCCTCTTGTTGTAATAAATTTTTTCAAGCATGTACCACAATACTTTATTATCCCATCTTGAATGAGATGTTTGAAAGCATCTGGAGTTTGATACTTTCAAGGCAATATAAATACACTAACACATTTTGAAAGTACTATTCTATAGTAACTGCAATGTTTGCTCATGATCACCAATCTTTTATGGAAAAGTTTGTCTAAAACATAAAGGAATGATACCAAATTCCAGGTGGTTTTCCACCATGTAATGCAAATATTAATGAAGTTGGGTAGAGGAGTTCTACCATAGCTGACATGAGGGAGTATATAATGACATTAGCTTCCCTAAGCCTCCTCTGTGCAGAACAGTGGGCTCCATAAGGGAACAAATCAAGGAAGTAATCCAATTTAGATGCTCTGAATTGCTTTACAGAGTAGTCTCTCAGTGTCCACTGACCACAGAGAAAGAACAGACTTCTTATATAAGAATCTCAGTTATGCGGTGGAGGTTAGAAGATGTGACTGCTTCTTCCCCTCAAAAAAGCGCATCTTGAAAATCAAACCATGTTCTGAAATACAACTACTTACTGTTTGATTTGCAAAGCTGAAGACACATGTCACTTTCCCTGAAGAAGAAACCAACCAAACCATCTCCCACTGATACCGGTGTTAACAGGACCTTGGCAACTGCAGGTACACAATTCTGCTCTGTAACACTGTAATAACTCACAGGCTTGTTCAGTCACTGGCTTGTAAGCCAAGACGGCAGCATCACATAAAACCCTGCCTTCTTCTCCAAGCAGGCAACCCAGGATAAGTTCTATACTATCTACACTCATCTCTCACTAGTAACATTAGCAGAAATGCCACTCTCACTTGTTCCTCACTTCACACCAACCCCAACCTGCAGGAGATGACCAGAAGGCCCCTCTTCTCCACAAACTTTCTGTCTGGAGTCACTTGATGTTAGTTCAATAAAGCTAAACCACTAGCAGCAAGCTCACTGCCATTGTGGTCCTGGCTGTGATAATGCTGTAATAAGGCACCATAGCCCCAGGGAGGTGCAAGCTCAGAGCCTGTATTTGCTGACACAGCAGATTAGGAAGGGTTATGGAGAAGACATCATTTCCAGGAGGCTGTTCAACTAATGTCAGATTATTCATTATCTACAATGCAGTGCTATGCAGGATTACCCTAAAAATCTTACAAATATGTCCTGCCACATTTTGAGGGTAGCAGAAAATACTCTGAAGTTTTTCTGACGCATATCAGAGGATTAAACCCGGAAAATTAACATGTTTGGCCATGTTAAGCTTAGTAGGCATTAAGCTAACCATCTGTTCTTAATCAATAAGAAAAATTAAAACACATCTAAAATGCGAAAATAAAAAAAAATCCAATCTGCAAAAATGTCATGAAATATAATCCATTGCATAAAAGTTTGGAATTGTTGCCCATACAAAGTATTTTCAGTAAAGTTTCTAAAATGAACAATTGCTACTGCCAAAATATTTAAATTAACAACTTTAGAAACATAAGGAAATTTAATTCCTTGGTAGAGAATTGTAAGGTTTCCATTCCAGGGCTGTTTCTGTGTAAATTACACACACAACGAACTTCATGCCAATTTTCAAGCAACAATTTCATTTGATTTTTTTGAGTTTATTTTAAAGAAAAACATAACAGCAGGTACTTTAGGAGGAAAAGGAAAGGAAAAGAGTTGATGTCCTATTTTTATTTCACCTGAAGCATGAGCTAATCAAGATTTTTCAAACTGGTGTTCATACTGTAACTTGCACATTGACTCTAAGCTAGCAATTGATGGAGTTTTTACCAGCTGTAGCCAATTCTAGAAGCCAGTTTGTTTCTCCACAAGTGGGAATTCCTGCACGCTAAATTCACATATCATACAAACCACTATAAGGCAGGCAGTCTTTCCTCCTGACAATGAACTTAAAGAGCATTACAGGTTTTACTGTTCAAACACGAGGCTGCCTCCAAGTGAGGCGACGGTGCCTGCACTTTAACCTGCGGTCAGGTTAGAAGAGATGAGAATCTTCCAGCCCATGTGCCATCAATATAATTTCCAAGGGAAAATTTACACAGGCAGCTTAGTAACCATCCTCAGCAAATTCTAAATAAACTGCTGATAGGCTTTTCCTTCACAAGTGTCAACTTACGACACTGGACTTAACTCTTCTTCATGGAAGAAGGTTTAGCATAAACAGAGAGAATGCCATCACCTATTGCAATAATTAACAGAAGTTCTACTTAGTATTCTTCCAACATTAGTACCATAACTGCTACAGCAAAAGATGCACGCTTAGAAGTTACGCCTTCATAAATATATCTGGCATTTGACCTTTCCAAGGCTATGCCATACTTTTGTTAGAATAACTTCTGGATAAGTCAGTTTCTCCCTTCCTCAGGAGGCATATAAAACATGAAATAATTTTCAGTTTTTAAAGCAGTTTTTTAATCATTATTTCTAACTAGTTCTCACTAATTAAAGAGAATAAAAGTGCAAATATTAATAGTACCAGAGGACTGGTGTATAGCAATACAGTCACACTCAAAACCAAGCTTTCTTTCTGTCTCCTATGCCTTTAATCTAAGCAATCAGATTTAAAAGGTCTCTGCAATTTCAAAGACTTCGGTAAAAATCCTTGCTGAAATGCTGATTTCTGTGCATTGTTCCTGGCATTTTACATCAGCACCAGACAAACTACATTCAGAGAGATCAGTCACAGCTGTATAAGAAGTCATTTACAATGTCCCATAACAGACAGCTAAACTAATTTCAGAACACAAGAATTACAGTAACCACCAGCATGAGAACGGAGTTAGCTACTCAGAGAGGGGATTGTTTTTTGCTCTGCAGCTTAAGGTTGAGAAGGGGGGAGGGAATCCCTGTTATTCACAAGCTTAAGACATCTGCACATCCCCAGCCCGTTTTTTTTGTGACTACAAGATCGAAAAAAGGTGGAAAGGGGGGACCCCTAAGTCCCTCTGCAATCCTCTTACTAGTCTTCTGTAAAATGAAAAAAAAAACCTATCTTTTTTTTTCCCCCCTTATCCTTTAAATGTGCACAGCATTAAAGCTTATCTTACTCACACACCAAGTCTCCTTGAAGTATCTGTTGATCAGGACAGAGAGTAATGTTAGGTGGGCCTGTGGCCCCAATGCACCAAATGATTAAGACAGATGTGCTGCAGAGCAATAGCCCACACATGTCAGGGTATTATCTCCAATAAAGCATCTCAGCCTAGGCAGGTTCCAGTGTTCCAGTTAAATATGCAATGAGGGATAAAGTTCAATTCTAAATGGCTTGAGACAGAAGATAACTGAGGGTTTTTTTCATTATTGTTTTCATTTGGTTTAGAAAAAAGCCCGTATTTCAGTTGACTGCAGGGTCAGTAGAAAGTAAACAATGATTCAACACTTCCAATATTCCTTCATCACCCCACTAATCATGGAAACGTGGAAGAAAAAAGGAAATGTAAAGAAGGAAATAGACTTCCAGCAAAATGTGAGTAGCAATGTAACAAAGAGAGGAATAGACTATGAGATTAAATATTTTGAGTGACAAGGTAACTGTATTTTAGGCCAATAGCTCCCTCCCCCCCTAAGCATTAAAAACCAAACTATAACGACATCTTCTTTATACAACGACTGGTTAAAAAGTATAATACATTTCAGCATATACTCAGCTGCTGGATCAGTGTGTTTCAGCATCAATTAATCTCCAAAGAACACGGTGCCTTCTGTTCAGTATTCTTTCCTTAAGTCCAGATCAACAGAGAATATGCTTAAAAACTGCAGCCAGTCCTGAATAAGCAGATAGTAAAAAGCTGAATGGTTCTTTCTCCCAAGCTGACTGTCAGGTGCATGTACCCCTCCCTTCTCTCACACCATTAATTGACTGCAAATTTTGTTTCAAAAGTATGATAAATCAACAAACAAGAAACATTTTACTCACTTTTAAGTTCAATTTTTATTTTATGTTTCCTTGTGTGTACTTTTTCAGCAGTACACAAACAGACTAAAGGCATTCAGCTCTGATTAGCTTCTGTAATAGTCTCAATTCTGTACATCTTTTCCAAAAACCTTACCAGATTCCCTCTATCAGGGTATCCATCTGTACTGACATGGAGATTAGGAGTTCTTAATCCACTTGTAAATTCTCTAACTCATACGAAGCTGCTCCTATTCCTTTACCCTAAATAATGCTTTGGGCAATAGTCAGGCAGAGCACTTCACCTCTCCGTGATGCTGCACCAACCCTCTTGTAACACCTTTGCATTTCAAGCATCTTACTGGAATAGACAGAATGATGCAACATCCACTGTATAAGCTGAGATCACTGAACTTTTAAGTCTACTATTTCTATTTTTACAAAGGTGATTTGACTCTAAGAGAGTAGCTCTTACGCTGCTCTAAAGTGAGCAGAGATGGGAAGAGACCTCACAGGTCCCACTGCAATCAGCTTATAGAGAAAAGCATGATAACCTTTATCTTTGCATGCCTAACTGCTAATGCTGTTATGGGTTATTAAATTATCCAACTCCCATATTTAACTCACTGACCTCAAGCAAGCAGTGTGCAATGACATTTTCTGCTAGAAAACATCCCACGATTTAAATTGCAAAAATTGCTTGGGTATGCAGTGTTTATGCTCAGTGCTTCCACAAGGAATGTCCCAATACAGATGCAAAACACCTACCTCACCATTAAGCTCTCAGTAACATCCAGATGGCTAGAAAAAAAGAGGATGTTCTTATCACTTTTTTTTCCTGTATTAATATTTTAGTATTTATATAATATATAAATATAATTCCTATAATTCTATATAATTCCTGTATTATATTTTAGTATTAAACCCTGAATATCACAACACCCTTGATAAAGCCAAACATCTTCCAGTTCAGTGGTTTCTAGTCTTTCTTCTACTGAGCTAATTGGATAGTCATCTATTTGGACATACACAGAATAACCCTACTGTCCTTGGCAGAGTTACTGCAGGCTCATAATAGCCTAAATTTGAGACTAAATTTCACCCATTATCAGTCTTTCCTCTGTCTGAGGTGTTTCAAGCAGCCCCTGTTTGACCATTGATTAACCACATTGTACCTACTTTGATATTGGAAATCATGTGATTTGTATGTGCAATAGCCCAAGCATGTTTTTTGAGATATCTGATACTCTATCTACTCTCCTGGGATGTATATTTTTAGGCTGCAGAGATGTTTTAACTTCTGTTAAGTTTCTAGGGCTACTATCCGCAACACTATTCCGATAATTTTCTAAAAAATTGTACAAACAAATCAGATCTGATATTCAGATAATTAAAAAGCTTAGGATTGCAAGTAAGATTTCAGCATAATGTCACTTTTTTTTAAATTCCTAGCTAATATGGAAATCCAACCTTCTTAATAAGCAGCAATTAG
The DNA here is from genome assembly GCA_024734555.1 of Trochalopteron elliotii. Taxonomy (NCBI): domain Eukaryota; kingdom Metazoa; phylum Chordata; class Aves; order Passeriformes; family Leiothrichidae; genus Trochalopteron; species Trochalopteron elliotii. The sequence goes on along the minus strand of JANPWX010000008.1, from coordinate 4,800,808 downwards.
AGCCTTACATTTAAAAAGAACTTCAGAATTCCTCCTCTGATCAAGGATTTACCATTCTTGCAAAAACTTCTGCCAAAAAAAAGAAAGAAAACCCTATGTTCCAAAAGAAAGTTTTTCAGTATAAATAGATAGAAAACAAAGCAGAGTTATTCCTCTGAATTAAGAGAAGACTAAAAGCATAGGCCTATGTGTAACACTACATTGCTTATATTCATATAAGCTATGCATGAATTTAGCAGTCCAAAGATCAACTCAAGAACTTCACCACTGCTCAGACCAGACGTTCAGATAACATGTTCATCAAGTGTGCCCAGACACTGTGCAATAAGATACTAGAACAAGAGTAGAACTGCTACCTACTGAGGTGACAAACTGGGTGTTTAATTACACCTACTGAGACCATCTTTATTTAAAAAAATTATTAGCCGCTTCAGCTTTTTTCTGAAAAAAAAAAAATCCTAAATATTAGTATGTACTATTGCAGAGAAAGCTATGCACACAAAAATGGAGAGGACTTGAAAAGAACTGGAAAGCATCATTAAGCAAAGAGCAGTATTAAAACTAACATCTAAAAGACAAAGTGAGCTTTTACCTACAACTAATTTGTGTATATATATGTATATACCTCTACAAGGTACCTCTAACAAATATTCATCCATCTTTAACTGCCCCTTGAAGTAAAAGTACAAACAGACCAACACTGAAGATAATCTGTGCTAATTATGGTGTTAGAGTCTAGCTGTCTTTTTCAATTAAAAAAAAAAAAATCCTACTGCCACTTAAAGGTAATAATTTTGCTGCACATAATGATCAAAATCTGTAGTTCCACTGGATTTTAGCACACTTTTAGGTACTTCACAATACAGTGATTTATGTCTCCAGCTCTCATTTCTTGAGGATACAAAGAATTGCAGATACCTGGTGCATTAACAGCTGTAAATTAGACCAGAATTCAGAATGAATCAAAAATTGTGTTCAATTCTATGAAGAACACACTGATGACGGGGGTCTTTACTGTCAATCCTGTCCAAATATGTTGTTAAATCTCAACTTTCAGGGCCTTTAGCAAGTCATTTCTGACTTGCAGGAAGGGACAGATTCTCCTGGAGCAGGCCCATCAGAGTGACAAAGATGATTAAGGGGCTGGAACATCTCTCTTACAAGAAAAGGCTGAGGGAGCTGGGCCTGTTCAGCCTTGGGAAGCGACAACTGAAAGGGAACTTTATCAATGTCTGTCAGTATCTGAAGAGAGAACATCAAGACGGATCCAGGTAACAAAACTAGGATTGAAACAGATTTGTGCTGACTCTTCTGCTGCCAAAACTCAACACAAAGTCCCCTGCAGTACACGGCTGTGGTCTGAGACAATAGTTTTGTCTGTTACTACTCAGTTAACTTACTTGGCCATTGATAATTAATCTATTAAGGTAACTAAACAGCAATTAATTTCCACACAAGTTCTCAGCTGTATGCACTCACTATCTCACTGTGAATCCAATTCAGCATGCATTTGGCTTTTCCTTTCTCTGACCTAAGCATGGGATGTGAAATATATCGCATCTCTTAATTCCTGTAATCTTACCCTTTTTCGTAATTCAAAGCACTTCTGTTTTCCATATTAAGACAATTTTATTCATTCACTTAAAGAGAAGCTATTTGCCAGAAGTCCAATATGCTATTTCCAATTCTGTCTCCTCTGAACTTTAATTTTTTTATACATCTTCAAAATAAGGAAATGCCAACTTCATTAGACTCCTCGAGATCACTATTTGAAAAATACCATGCAAATGCTAATCACTACATAGTTTGAGGCACACTATGTAAATACAGCAGTACTAATTGTTTTCCAATGAAAAACTTAGTGGGCCTAAAATTATATATGAGGCAAGACTACATGGTGTGTTCTCAGAGGAGAGATTCATTAAGAAACATACAGGGTGGACTCCTCTGGGTAAGAGTTATCAAGAAGGAAGGACAACGAAAGGTGGTTGGCACCTTTGACAATCATCTTTTCAACAGGAAATAACGAGGTGTAGCAAGACACACTGCTCTGCTGGCCTGGCTGTTCCCAGCTGCTCCCACCCACACGTCTGCACAGTGAAGCTTCTCCAACCCAGGAAAACAATTAATTAATATTTGTAAAGTGCTTCTGGAAAAGTCAAGCACTGTGTAAGCACTAAAAAGTTATTGCTATGCTAAGGAGATGGGAAAGGTTTTAAGTGGCTGAAAAAATATACACTCTTTATTTTAATGAAGCATTATTTAGTCTTATAGCAGAACAGGTATTTTTTCTTAAGTTTTAAGCCACCTTTAACTAAACCACAGTTCACAGAAAAAAATAAATTTACAAAAAACCCTATTTCTGAGATTACTACTGCAGAAATCCCAACAAAAACATCTATTCAAACTGAACCTACAATTTTCACCAGGAAGTAATAAATACCTTTATCATAGAAATCATGCATGCAAAAGAATTGAAGCTTATGTAAATATGTACATTTTGCACAGCATATATGCACAAACATTGGCTGAGTTATGTTTATTTAGAATTTTTTCCTGATAAAAAGAGAGGGGAAGCAACACTCTCTGCCAGCTACCCATCTGAGACTGCCTGTTCTCTGAAAGCCTCTGCTGATGCCCAGCTGAACTGGTTAATTCCAAAGAGCAACAGCTGTCCAGCTGTGATAAGGCAAAAGGAGCATCATTCAAGGTCAAAAGTTCAACTGTTATCCCCTAAAGACATCAAGCTCCTAGCACACAACCTGTACATGTACACCCAAAACATCCCTCTTCCCTTGAGGCCAAATTTCTCCAGTTCCTCCTCACAGGCCCTTTAACACTGTCCCTCTCTAGCTCTATCACTCATTGTCCACACTTTTCCATCAGGGCACGTTTCCATTTCTCTCACAGGCACCACCAATGTCCTGAGAATTCCTCTTTTGCTATAACATGAGCTATGGTATTGAAGAGGATGATTCAAACCAGACCTGGATTTTATCCACCACAACTGACTGGGCACAAACAAGGACAGTCCTTGGAGCAGGGGAACCTCACCAAAATCCCTCAGTCACCAAAACAATTACAAGCAACCACTCAACCAGAAACTAGTGCTTCCCACTATAGTCTCTTGCTATGACAAGGCATAACAGCAGTTTTAGCTGATGCACAAAAGGCAGCCTTTAAACACACCTTTTGCTTACAATATCCTCAACATCTCAGGCTCAGCTTTGACACAGATGCTGTATTTTGTGGTTTCATCTTTGTCATATTTCATGAGCAGAGACTAAGTATTAAATAATATTTTAATAAAGAAATAAATGGATGGTGCTTTACACTTTAAGTCATTAAAACATTTAATTTCTCTCTATGTCATTAGCTGTATATGTCTGCTGAGTCTTTAATTGTACTTTGAAGAACAAGAAATCACAGACATGAAAACCACATGAGAGGAATGGCCTCAATCCAAAATGAATTAATGTATAATCCTAAACTACATAACTCGGTAGCAGTTTACTGATTGCTTGTCTAATTATACCTTACAACACTTACTCTGCAATAGGGTAGCATAAAATCAGCTCTCATATACATATATATATATACACAAAATATTCACCCACACAGACACACAATACCTATATAAAGAAAGCATTATGCCTTTGCTTATCCACAAGAACATCAGAAGTCCACAGTCTGTCAACAAACATGCCACATGTCCTCCATACACTTCATCCCATGAAATGTTTCCATGACAAGCTTCTGAAATATTCAGCTGCAGCAAAGTTGAGGACAATGTACAGTATTCCTCAAGCACCTGCACACTTTTTCAGTTTGTGTCAATATGTTTGACTACAACCCTCAGCACAAAGATTTCTTTCCAAGTATGAAGAAACAAAAAAGAAAAAAATATCATACGCTAAGTTCCTGAAAATACAGAGAATCGTGGTGGAAATAAAGGAGAGAGACCTGGTTAAATTGGGGTGCATGTATAGGACAGCTCAGATAAAAGACTGGTAATGCACACTTTCATTTTCTGTAGGTTCAAATGTATAGGCACTGTATTTACATACCCACTAGAGTCCAAGGAAATATCAATATGGTCACATGCTCATAACAGTTTCAAGATATGTACTGACTGCATGAAGTTTCTTATAAAACTCCAGGTCAGCACTGAACCCCCTACAGAAACACAGAGTCAGTACAGCAAAGTATAAATATTTCCCTCTTTAATCTCCAGATGATAATGGACTTATTAAACAGATGCCACCCATCTTTCAGTTAGCTGAAAGGACCAATTAGATGCACATTTTCATAATGAAAGCGTGCATTCCACGTGAAGCTTTGTCTAACAACAGGCTTGTACAACAGCAAAGCCTAAGCAGAGCTAAGCCATGGTCTCCGAGGGCTCCTCCCACCACAGAATGCTAATGCGGGATAGGCACTGACTAACTGTGTGCATTCACAGATGTAAAAGGCAAAAATCCAGCAGGTAACATGGAAAGAAGGTGCAGTCATGAGTGGGGGAGAAGAAACCCAGGTTTCTGGTTAGTAAAATCCATAATCAGTCAGTTTCTGAGTTAGAAAGATGTCTGATCTTTTTCATTCAGTATTCTCAGCAAAGCAAGGCTTTTAGGCGTACTCACAGTCAACAGCATTACAAGCTTTTAGAAAACTCACTCATGCCAGCAGAAGAAGCCACCATGAGCAATGGCCAGCCATGTGGACTATCCAGAGGACAGCCTGTGGGCTCCACCAGGCACAGGAGACACTTCCATCTGGCCTGTCACCTTGCAGAGACGCAGAACAGCTGCTCAGTGATGGCACACATGGCAGCTGAACACCTCTCCCGAGCACAGTCTGGCACACAACACTGGTGACACTTCTGCAGTGGTCTGGGGGATGACATTTGCTACCAAGGATGGAGGAAAGCACTTCTCAGGTCCTGGATCCCTCTTTACCCCAAAAACATGAGCCATTCTATCCCTTAGGCCACATCAAAGTAAGTCCCTCGAAACAGATTTTAAGCCAAATTTATCTCACTCTATTACGTTTATAGAAAACAGCCTTCTGTGAGAGAATGAGCTGTATCCATATTTATTTTTATAAGTCCCATGGAAACCAATTAAATTAATTAACCTCTCTCCATCAACTTTTCTATTAAGTCTGTCCTCATGTGTACGAACATGAAGATGGAAGAGGCTAGATCATTTCCCTATTCTATGCTGTAAAAAAAAAATAATTTAGAGTAATCATCATGTACAGTGAAAACCACTTCCATTTTTTAAATATTTTAAACAGAAAACACCTATGCTCTCCTAAAATAATTATTTTTTTAATCTATCCATCGCAGTCTTAAAAAAAACAACTACCATGTGATTGTGTGCATACCAGGAATAGCTCCATTATTCTCAGATTTTAGCAACAGAGTAACCAAAATGAGCACTGCTTCCGATGTCTTACATAACAGTCTACACAAATGAGTTCCAAGATTAGTTCCAGATTCCAAGTTTTTTAGAAGCACTTTTTATACTTCCAACTACTAAGCACCATTCTATTTCAAGAGCCTTCCTCTCACCTGCGCTTGCACTTGAATATTTATATTCATCAAGTTTCTTTTTTTTATCTCCTGTGAAATCAAACAAGCAGACCTTTTTTAACCCCCAGGGTAAAACACTTTCTGATTTTTGAATAAGCTTCTCTCATTTTCTTTAAACCCTCCATGAAAGGACATCCTATTTTTCAATGTAAGACACCAAACTGACTTGTTCCAGCAAGCCTCACCAACAAAACATACAGCACAAAAAACAGCTCCTTTATTTCTGCTCAATAGTTTCCCTACACACTGTAGCCTCATACCCTGTATGACAAGGGGATTGGTGACCCACGACTTCAGTGAGTCACTGTTTTTCTAATGTAGTTTAAGAGTGACCTAAATCTTTGCTTCCTATTCATTCAATGTTTCCTTTAGCTTATTAAAATGAACCCCATACAAGTCGGTTCATCTTATTATGCAGCACAGATCACTCTGAAATTGAATTCCTCTTATTATGTATACACTAACAACCTTTTTGTTCATGTAGAATCTCAAAGTTTAAGAACTAATTATTTAAAAGAAGTGATGCTAGTCATGACCACAGTGCTTTTCACACCTCTATCTATTAAAGGGTCAACCTGTGACACACATGCTATATGAAAAAGTGGGGGAGATCAGATGTAAAACACCAATACCTCTGGAGAGAGGATTTTTTCTTCCTGTGAATAGAGCTGAGAGGCTAAAATACCATTAGCTATGAGAAATCTAATGTTAATCTGAAGTCATGTTACAGAATCTGAAATTAATTCAGCTGCCAAGAAATTGCTGCCATCATTAGATACGTAGAAAACAAGATCTCTCTCCCTTGTTTAGCCACATGGGACAGTGGATTATCAAAGTCCAAAAAAACAAAAAGATCAGCACCATTCCCCGAGCTCATAAGATTGTCAGTTCATGCAATTTGCATTACCTTGGGCAGACATAACCAGCTCTCACAGAGACTTTCAGTTCTTAATTTCTACAATTTTAAACACTTTTGAGGATGCATTGTGAAGACAGAACTTGGATCTGGTGCGGCCATTCCTACGATGCAGCCAGGCCACACACCCATCTCATGCACATGCAAAATCTTATCCTCAGGAAGAATGTAAAACATCAACCCCCCAAAATATTCTTCCTACCATTTTCATGCCAGAATTTTTGCATACTTGGTAACACTCACTGGACTTCACTTCAACTCGTCCTGCATTCCCTTTAGAACACACAGGCTATTAACCATCGACACATTTTGGCACAAAGCATCAAGTTTACACACCCATTACATGAAGAACATGTTAAATTCATTTTTTTTATACTGGCTACAACTACTTTCATTTGCTACAGCCAGTGACAATAAACAAAAATAATATATATTAAGCATAAAAAAACCCTTACCAATACAATTTTTCACACCACAACTGATCTAGAGAGAATGTATACATTGTGGAGGCAAAAATTCTTTAGGCCAAATATCTTTAAAATTCAGTCATTTTTTTCTAAGAGCACTCTTTCCTCCCATCAAGTTGTGTGAATAACTCCAATTAAGTCCAGCCTTTTCTCTGAAAGCCACCAACTTTATTATAATAGATTTCCATCATAAAATTAAAATCTTTTAGGTCTCCATGCCTAACTCTGCTCAAGCAGTGACATCAACAATCTCATATCTTGAACTAATACTTCATTTCATTATAGCCTAAGGGGTGGAAATAACTGCATACCTAAAACCCCTATCATGAACCAGAAAGATTAGAAAGAAAAATCCAAAGATGCAGGAATTGCTGAAATGGTGCTTTAAATACACTTTAAATATTTAAAATATTTTGCTGAATTATTCATTGAATGTTTAAAAATACAGGGGTAGCTCTCGAATTTGGTATTTGGATTTATTTTCTTGATCTCCATCACTTGCCTGGTCTGCGCTTTCTAGGGAAGAGTCCTGAAACCCCATTAGCAGCCTGAATTACTTTTGGATTTAGGGAGAGCTTAACCCAGCTTTTCAGTAATGATAGTATTTTCTCAAAAGCCATGGTGGTTGTTACTAGCTTTAATAAACAGTGTTTATTACACTCAATACATGGACACAATGTGATCGAGATGAATGAATTACTTCAGCATGAACAACACTGTTGTAAATCGTGCACCCTCCTCAGCTCTCCCAAAGACATCATCCTGTTCCTCCACTCAATCACAAGTAATCATACTCTTTTCAACTACACTAACTCATGGACCAGTAAGCAGCCTAGGAGCTGCAGGAAAGCTATTGTCCTGCTAGAAGTACATGCTATTCCCCATCTTCTGTGGTTTCAAATCTAGGCAGATCTCCCAGGAGACAGAAACAGTGAAGTGTCAGATGAGGACAGAGGAGAAGCCTGATCCAGAGTGCACCCAAAGGGTACAGCCATCTACATGGCCAGGATCTGGAGACACACTCAGCAAACAAGGGTATGCAGTGTGGAACCATTCCACAAGCACTAAAATCCCAAGGAGGAAGGAGCAGGAAAGCACACTGTTCCTCTCTTCCTTGTGATAACTCCACTGCAAGCTGCTGTGAAGAGGTACATAGGAAAAAGAGGGTCCCAAATCCAAAGCTGCTAGGTTAAACAACCTGAAGCATAGGATATGAGGATCTGCATTGTTCTGGTAAAACAGAAGACCCACATGCTGCTCCATCTGAACAGAGTCCAGAGGAGAAACAGAAGGTAAAAACAGCCTAAGAGGCAGCTCAGCCTTCCACAATACAACCTCTTAAGGTGAATGAAGGGTAAGCACCAGGACAGATGGCAGAAACTTTTAAAGCCTACCAGTGGCCTTTTTTTCCTTTTGTAATCAGATGTAGCTGTAGAGATTAGCACAACATAGTACACACTTTGAGGATTACACTGAAATTCATCTCTGCATGTATCTGCTCCTAGGGAAATAAACAAAAACAAAATATATTCTGTTTCCTCTCCAGCCAGGTTACAATTTTAGTTTCCATCATTTACTGACCTCTTCAGTAAATGCCACTCTGCTGGCAATCCCTCAGGGAATTAAAGGGACAAAGTGAGACACGCAGACACTATTGCAGTGTTTGAGAAATACACCTGGTGCAGGTAGCTCGGCTTGCAAGCTGCAGATTGAAATGCAGATTGAGCTCTAGGTGGAAACCCGGACAAGAGGCCATGAACAGCCAACCCTTGGGATAACAAAGAGCATGATGATGAGTGACACCAGGCAGCTGGACGGAGACAGAGGGTGGCAGGAGCCAAAGATACAGGAAGAAAAAATATCTCCTGAAAAAATTTCACCTGTACATATCCCAAAACTACTGTCTTTTCCTTAATACCACAAACGTATGCAGAATATTTCTTTGTTCACTTACACAGACTTCACTAGGAGCATACTTTGAGAAAGGATTGTAGGACAGGGAATAAAGAGAATCACATTTTGTTCATAATAGCTTTTGACTTGGGAATCCAGAAGACATCCACACAGCATATTCTGGTTAATTTATTTTGATATGTGAAGATTAACTCCAGGGAAATAAAAATAATACATTCAAGGATTCTTTCTACCACCCATGTAATTGTTTCTATTGTTACAGATTCATTAAACCCCTCTGTTAAACTCGTAAATATTATAAGCTGCTGCATTCAAGATAATAAAGTAGCCCATGAAATAACTTTCACCAATAACCACCATACATAATAAATAAAATACAAAAGATCTTTTTAACACACACATACAGTAACCAGTGCTCAACTGAAGTACAACCAGCACTGACTGAAGCACAACTAACAGGAGCAAAGGCAAAACTATCACAGTGCCAAAGGAAGAGTCCCAGCTTAAAAAAGGATGGCTCACCCTTCAGTCATTCTGCTGCATCCTGCATAGCAGTTTATCTCAGCTGAAATTGTCATTCCCATAAACAGGTGCATTTTTTGCAGACAAGCCCAGTTTTTTACTGGAACGCAGCAACACCTGCCTGACAGAGCAAACCAAGCTTATTTTATATCCAAACATGACCTGAATAATCACAGTACTGCCCTGCCCAAACTGTTTTCCAAAATAAACAAACACAATGAGGAGGGTTTTGATGTTGTTACTGTGCCAAACACTTACACAATATCATTGTTTTTCACAGTCGCTCTCTTCAACATTTTTTCTGTATGTTCTTCACCATAATTTGTGCTCAGGTACAGCTCAGAAAAGCAATATGCTTTCCAAATCTTAGCATGAAGACTGAAGTACCGAAACATAACGTTCCATTAAGGTTCTCTTGACACAAAGACTCCTTTGCTTTATTTCTAAGCTCATTTTCTACTAGAGTAACAAACCACTTAAAATACTTCAGTAGGAATGCACTCCATTTGAATACAAATATTTGGATTTTGCATTCAAGATTAATTGCTAAGTGTTTTGCTATTGCCCAGAAAATAGATGCTTCTGAAGTTTTCTCCTACTTCCCTATTTTTAACAAACCTTCTCAAACCAGAGGTACCAGAGAGAAGCTGAATGGCAACAGAGCATAAATTACTGGTTTCCCACCTTCAGCTGAGTATCTGTAACTGGGATCTTTCCCTCAGTTATTACACTACGGCCAGCCAGCCCAATACACACTTCACTAAGTAGGCAGTTTCTGTCCTTTCAGACAGAACAGGTTAGTTCAAAGCAAAATAAATTCAACTGTGCCTTCTGCACAGCAAGGTTTCTTTGGGCTTTCCATTCTTTTCTGACACCACAGAACAAAAAGAAGTCTGGCCTTCTTTGCTTCTGCTGACAGACGTGCTGAGTGTCAATGTGAACAGACCAATTAAAAAAAACACAATACATGCTATCTTTCCAGTCAAAAGCTGAGTTAAATAAAAGGTTCATGGTTGCAATATGCTTGCCTGAGGACTTCAGGTAAGTAATTAAAAAAAAGAGAGGCAAATCTTCAGGTGTGTTGTAAATGGATACAACATAAGGGCTTAAACAAATCAATTCTCATCAAGCAGGCGTCATCCAACACCCTGAATAAGTGCTCCACCCCACATTTTCAAAACAGGTGATATAAAATAACCCATGGGAAGGGACGAAGACCATTAAAAAAAAAGAAAAAAAAGCAAGCCCCAAACAAACAACTTAAGAAAAGCACCCTTTTTTTTTTTCCTCATATGCCATTAAAAATGCCATCTATAACAACAGGCCTAGTTACTTACAGATCTGCATGTTGTGGTTGGTTCATTTCAATGTCTAAGAAGTTCCCAGCAGCCGGGACACAAACAAGACTCCTTTCCTAGGTGGACTCTTTGATACTGATCATAAAACGCAGCCTTTCTCTCAGCCAGAGAATTTACATGAGTGCCTCTCCTCCAATTTCTCAAAACTTAATAAAACTTGAACTAATTTTTAAGACTTCCACTCTTTTGTCAAATAACACTGATTTACCGAAAGCAACCAAGAAGTTCAAAAACATCTGGTGCAGCTTGTGCAGTAGGATCCTTGGACAGTAGGATAAACAAGTATTGTTTCCATACAAAATCAGGAGAAGTTGTTTTCTCTGTAATGTGTTCTCATTTTTTGTCCAAGCAGCATAATTTACCAACGGTTCACAAGCTTCACTTTAGCTACTAGGACAGAAAACCAGTCTGAAGAGGAACAGAGGAGAACCAACAACATACGAATGAAGGGGTGCTAGAGGCACTGTAGATTATTGCATTTTCTGCCTACACCATCCTTCTTTCACTGCCATCAGCAGCCACTGCTCAGCCTAATAAACACGAATAGGAGCTACAAGTAATACGTGTGTTGAGCTCCACTGAAGGAAGCAGTTAACAGTAGCTGAGGATCCAGACCCACAAGTGTACATTTGACAACAGCTTTAAATTACTTTCTTATTTACTACCAAATAAAAACTTCTGTATATTTCATACACTTACTGTTTTTATTATCTGATTTAGAAAGGAACAGTGGTTTCTAAAAACCTACTAATAAAAAAATAGGCAACAAAAGGAATTTAAATCCTTTTATTTTTTTTTTAATGGAGGGGGCGGGCATCCTCACTGTCCTTCCAAGCCTTCCAAAAATCCTTCACTTGAAACAGTTGTTTAATTTCTCACAGTTCCTCACCTATAGCTCACATGCCTCTTTCTCAAGCTGTTCTGTGTCATGTCAAGTCTCGTTTTGTTTTAACTGTACAAACCCTTCATGACAAGGATTTAGTCTATATTTAGAAAATGCTGCAGAAGATAGTGCTGTGTAAGTGTTTTACGGTTTCTCTGGTGTTGAACTTCAGCATTTTGGAAGTCACATGCATTGTCCTATGCAAACTATAAGAATCATTACTGTGATTAGGGAATTGCTTCTTTTATACATACATTTCCCCCCCCTTTAACTATTTTCAAAGCATACAGAATCACAATTAAACATTTACAATGCAAGACGCCAGTAAAATTCAAATGAAAGCGTAAGAAAATATACAAATCTAAAATTTTCACACCCTTTTCCAACAGTAACTTCTTGCACCTTCTTCAATAAACAGTATAATCCTAAGGCACTCTCAAATCAAGGCTACAAATAATGCGTGTATTGCAATAAATAGCTTTGAGGAGCATCTTGCCCACAACAAAATAAACTTCTGAAACCAAGATAAGTAGCAATTTTTTTGCTTTTGTTATTTTCTGCCTACCCCTGCCCCCAGTTATTAACTATCTGGATATCTGAGAGTGGATTTCTGTTTCAATTTTACTGTTGCTAAAGCAATAAATCCTTTCTTTTCTGAACCATTCACTATTCCATATTAAAAACAGTGTAGCTTTCAACCGAAACCACCACTGCTAACCACCTTTCACTCAAAACATTTGTATTTTATATACACTCACACAGGTGCATGCAGTATTTACCCCAGAAAATTTATCCCCACAGTGTCTCGGGAATATTATGTATCCCTGTAAGCAACTGGCAGGGTGGGTTAGCTAAAAACCTCATTCAAGTCATATTAACATCCTAGTCTTCTTCACCTGCTAACACCCTGAAACTGAAACTATCACAGGTAAAAATGATAGGCATCTCTTGACAAAGAGGATGCAGATGGGTAAATTGCCTTTAGCTAAGCCATGTAAGATGATTATTTGCACGTTCTTAGCTCGTGCCAAATACTAAATAAAAAGAGCTAACTAGCAAAACTATTAAAAATAGACACAAGCGTTGCAGAGCTGCAGATCTGACAGTGTAAAACAGCCTTGTAGCCTCTGGTTCTGATTTCTGCCTGTTAGAAGTTTAATCTGTAACAAAACCTATCATTAACAGACAATTGTACATTACTCCCTTATTAAGGCCCATGAGCAAGTACTAGAGACTGGAGTGAAATTTGCTGAGATGCTGCCACAGACAGACACCAAAACCATAATTGACCAAGATCAGGATGTTGGGAGGAGGATTTAAAGACAATAGAGATTACCTTCCGGCTCATGTTGACTAATCCCTAAATTTCTTCTAACATGTTTTTAGTGGTTGAGTAGAACAAAGGCAGAGAGCTGGGAGAACAGAACTGCTGATTTTCCCTTCATTCCCCACCACCTCTCCTCTGTGTCTTTTTCTTCCCCATCTCAGCAAATGCCCAGAGTTTGCTAGCTATAAAATAAAGATTAGCAGATAAAAAGAAGCCATTTGTGGTGTCAGCTCTTATCACCTGACAAACTAATTTCTTCATATTTCTTTTATTTCCTCCACATCTACTCCATATACATGTTTTTCCCAACTCTCCAGGATATATTACTTTGAAACAGTTTTCCCAAATCTTATATTCTTTCTTCTCTTCCTTCCTTTCCCATTATTCATCTATTTCTGAAAATTTTAAATACAGGGAATCATTTTAACTACCCTGGTCTTCTGAATTTCTGCTCCAGCTGGACTTCATAAAAACTCTAAATGCCTTGTGCTGTCCCCTCACATAATCATCATTAGTATAGTATAGGTCCTACAGGTACAAAGCAGCTTTTTCAGACACTGAACTTATCCACTTCAATTGTATTTGCAGTCTTAAACATCCAAAAATTCCTATTCTTTTGGACTTACTTTGTAAGTAACATTCTTATAACCTATTTTTAGAAGTACTAAGAATTTAATGATGTAACAAAAACCATCAAAACTGTAAACGCTCGGTAACTTTTGAAAATCACTCCTTGAAAAAAATAAATGCTGTACAGAGCAAACAGACACTAAAATATTATTTAAGGGTATAATCAAGGCTTCATTAAAACCAGCAGCAGTTTTGCCACTGGGCTAAGGGGCCAACATCTCTCTCTGAGCTCACAGCCACTATACTGAAAAAATGTGTTCAAAACTGTAACAAATTAGTATGCTTGAGTGTCCTACTCACAGTATAACCTCTGTACTAGCCAGCTACAAAACACTACATATTCACATAATTCAAAATGTAAATTCATGTAAAACAAAACCATTTTATTTTGCTATTCACAGTGAGGGCAGAGCCTGCTACCACCTTCCTCATACCACATCTACTTTTACACAGGGAAAGAGCAAAACCAGAAGAGAAAAGGATATACCTATGTGGCTCTCCCAGCCCAGGATCCCTGACAGCTCATTAACCTCTAACAGAAGAAATCAACTGGAATGCCTTCAAAGGCTGCCTCTGGAAGACACGTCGGTGGGCCTTCACGTGCTGGCTGGGTTGTTTTCCAAACAGCCAAGCAGTCACGCAACAAATAAAGGCTCTGGAACGTAAACCCTATGAGGAGAGGCTAAGGGTTCTATGGGCTGGAGAAAATGAGTCTCAAGGGAGGCCTTATCACTCTCCACAACTGCCTGAAATGAGGCTGTGGCTGAGGCACCCCAAGGCTGAGGGTCAGCCTCTTCACCCAGGCAACTGACGGCAGGACAAAGGGAGACAGCCTGAAGTTGCACCAAGGAAGTTCAGACTGGATATTAGGAAAAACTTCTTCACTGAAAGAGTGGTTATGCATTGGAACAGTCTGCCCAGCAAAGTGGTGGAGTCACAGTCCCTAGAGGTATTACAAAAATGAGACATGGCACTTCGTGATATGGTTTAGTGGGCATACTGGTGCTTGATAAAAGGTTGGACTCAATCCTGGAGGTCATTTCCAACCTGTGATTCTATTATACCACAACGTTTGTGCATTCCACATGCAAACTGAAACTAATGTATGCTACATGATATCAACTTGGACGTGGCATTTCCTGCAGATGCTGGGTGGCCCAACTTAAAACATACTTGGTCTAAGTATCAAGAAATATTAAAAGCTTAACGTGTCACAATTTATACCTTACATTTACACCTGAAGGCATGATCTGCACTCAAGGTATTTGAGAGGTCTCAATGAATCTGAAAGAGTGTACATCATCTTGCAGCATCCCTTTACTTGAAATAAATATGGAGAAAGCCACATCATTTTTCCTATTGCCACTTTCTCCCACTCACCTCCCCTCAGCAAAATCAAGAGAAAAAAACATGAATATATTATTGCAGAATTTGCTTTCCAAGGCAGTTTATTAATATTTCTGAATACTCCAAATGAAATTAGTTTCTTAGCATTTTCACCCTTCCAATATATACACTATATTCTTATTTAAAGCTTCAGTGTTAACAAGGAAATAAATATTCTTACACAGAATAAAGTAATAAGTGTGGTGACAACTAATAAAAAAAATGAATCTATTCTTGGCAGGGCTGTTACTCTATTTCCATTGCCTCTGTGCCACAACATGTTCAGCTGGTCATCAAGAATCTAGCCACTATATTTTAAAGTCATAAAACCTGACAAAACAGTTACCAAGGCTCCTATTCAAATCACTAGCGATTCTGCCACCAGTCATAACTTCTTCAAGAATACATGGTAAAACTTCACTCTTCTCCTCTCTCCTTGCCAGTCAGTTAGTAAAAAAAATGAAGACAAAACACTCCAAATTAATAAATAAATGAGCCAGGATAGTTCTGAAATATAGCCCCTGGCACTGCACTAAATTAAAGCTAGAAGACACTGTAGAATTTGGAATTAGTACCTAGCATACAGGATGAAATAAAAGCACAAACTGCTGGTGTATTTGGATATTAGCAGGGTAGCCAGAGACTGCCACTGCCACCTGAGCACAGCATACCTCTCTCTCTGACCACATTTTCAATGTACTGGGTGACTCCATATTTCTCTCAGTGTGAGATCTGGCTGGCACTGCACACAGTGACAGTTTAACATCATTGGGAGGTGACATCTGAACAGATGTCATTGCTTCTTAGGTAAATGACAAGGTTTGGACTATGCCACAGGCGACACACAAATGAGAAACCTGTTGAATACTTCTGTACTCTCACCCAAATCTAAATCCCACTGTACTATACAAAATCAGTACATCACTTAGAACTGTTATTTTCTCATTAAAATGTTTAAAGAGATCACATAAAAGATGGCACATCAAACTAGGATCAGTAAAGGGGCCCAAAAACAAGCATGAAATTAGCAAAAAAAGTCAGAGCTGGATATGCACTAGAACCAAACAATATATTTTCAGAAGCAATGATATGCACTACCAAAATTTATAAAGGAGTGTTTTTAAAAGCTTGCTACCAGTCTGTCACAACTGGTTCTTCATATTGGAAAACAGCTGTGAGCCTCAGAAGCATTACTGACTGAGCTGGATCTCAAATTCCTGATATGCTAGAGCATTATGAAAAATTAAGTGGTATTTCCCTAAATAATGTAAAAGCATCATTACATTCTACGAGTGCAGAACTGCTTTCTCTCAAACTTAACACAGTGAAATCCAGGGAAAGCTCTTTTGCCTAGACTGAAAAAAATCATCTGACAGTAATTAGTCTTTATTGAGAAAATGCTGTATAACTCTACACACAATTCTGTAATTGGATCTGTAAGAAGTTTCCACATCTATGCCAAGTTATCAAACAAACTATATAAACACAGTTAATCCATTAAGATAAAACTGTGGGACTTGGCATGCATATTCCAGTTCAACTGTCTTTATCACAAATCAGCTGTGTGACTTCCACATATCACTGCTTCAATGCCCCTTGTATGAGGAAAAAACTACACATCCATACCTCAACACTCATGTGGGCCTTCATAGCAATAATCAGGCAAAAACATAGCACCACGGACAGGCAACATACAGTGTTTGGATATAAAACCATCAGTCAGATCTGGTAATCCCTCTCAACAGTGTGTTTGTAATTTTTAGGTTTTAGTTTTTGTGCAGAATTACAAACCACACACAACCAGACAACAGTGCACATTGAATAAAAATCTTGCTTCTTCCACATCTAGAACTTTACTACTTTTACTTATTGCCTGCCTGCAGACTCTTTTCCCTTACTATAAACCAACTCTCCTGTACAGGACAGTCATATTTCATGTAAAGGCAGCAGACTTCATACAAAGCATTACTACTACTACTATTATCATTAGTATTATCATTTCACTGCCATGCAATAGACAAATGATACTAGAGCCTTCAGTCATGGAGTGAGTTTGTATTATCTAAGTGACATACCCCATGATGTAGTAGTGCACCGAGAACAAGTCAAGAAGCAGTAAATAAAAGTACCCACATATTTAACTAGCAAACAGCTATAGAGATTTAATCCTGATGCCTGTAAAATATACAGCTGCATCTTCCATACTCTTAAAGTTACAGGCCCTTGCTAAAGCACAGGAATATATATGAAGTCTTACCAGTACAAATGAAAATACACATTTTAGATACTTGCAAGTTCTGTTATTTTACATGCCATCTCACACAGCCAGTACACTCACAATAGCTAAAGTCTAATACAAAAGTCTATTTACTTTATCAAGGTAACCCAGTTTACTGTCACTGCAGAAAACTGCCAAATAAAGGCAATATTGAAAGAAAAACCTGAGGAAACTGCAGTCATTTTTCAGGAAACAAACCCAGCCCCTACTTGCCATTATTTATGTGTATATTTCCTTTTGCTTCCCTCCCTCCCACCGGCTGATGAGCCCCTCCAATTGCAGCAAAACTATTTTCAAGAGGAAGACCTGAGGCACTAAATCTTACAACAAAGAATAACTTCTACAAAACAGAAAATACAGTTCAGTTCCTCACCACAACAAGCTGGTAGCTATTTACTTTGACTAAGTGTTCATAAGGTTTCTTTTCCATTGATATGTTTACTGACACATGGATGTTATGTTATTTCATGTCATGCTTTACTAGTACCATTCAACCTCAGACAAACCACAGTTCAATATTCACTTCTTCCCTTGCCTCAAGGGAAGGTAAATATGCAGCCTCCTTTTATTAGGAGGCCTCCAAAAGTACAGTGAAATCCAATTAAACACTATGAAAGCGTCCTGGTTCTAGAATATGTAGACAGATTTGCGATTTTTAAAAACTGAGTTTAATTTTACAAAATGTTTTTCTCAGTAACTTACTTGTATCTGTATAATTCCCAACATCATACGAAACATACAGTCACCATTCTTCTTTCCAGTACTCCAGATGGGCTAATCCAACAAAGCCATAGTATCTTCCATGAACTTTCATGCAAGAGTGGGAATTTTTCCCAATGGAACAACTTCTCTACGTCTCTCTTTCAGTTTATGAAACACTCTAGCCAAAAAAAGCTCCAAAACACTGCCAAATCTAACCTCTTCAATGCCAACTTCAAAGGCTCATACAACATCATGTTTGAACCAAAAAGGAGAAATCTAACCACACACATTTCACACAGCACAGGAGATCACGCTCTCACACAACCACATACACAGACCTGTGGCTACAAGATGCTTTCACAGCATCTTCTGTTACTAACAAACTTAAAAACCAAACATTAACTTGTCTAAGTCAGATATGATACATGCCTTTATGTGCTGTTCCAGGTGATTCTTCTGGTACAGCTCCCAATATCTGCTGCCCTACTCGGGATTGTACCGAGCTCTCCAGAAGGCAGGCCTGACTCAAGTCACCAACTGCTCCAAAAAGTCCTGTCCAGGGTTAGAGCCAGGGTTACAAGACCTGACTCTGTGGGCTGACTCTCCCACTGAACTAAATTCCCTCACCGAACTATGGCAGAAAACTCCTGCACTCAGTTTCCTTCCAAGCCAAACTGAGGAAGTAAATGAAACTACAGGGACCCCCGCACTCCAGACTCAAAGAGGGAAAAGAACCTCAGTTTGTAGAAGATACCCCTTGCTTCTGTCTCATTTTCAGCAGATCCTGAACAGCTGTATATTATTACCTTCTCCTGAGACAGTGCTGTCTATTTATGGGATGTTGGTCTCTGGGACGCAAGAGATGAATAATACCTCAGTCGTCATCATGATGTCTCTAAGAGGACTTTCCAAGAGTAGTTGTTCCTCTGGGTTATTCCAGGTCTGAGTCAGCCCTTCCCATTTACATTCCCAAGAAAACATTCTTGAAATATTTTTTACTGTTTCTGTAATAATTCCCTTTCTTACAGCAGCCTCAAAAATCACAGCTAAAAGAGGCTATTCCAGAGATCATCACTAATGCGAAAAAAACCCAAAATGTACTATTACTATTTCCAGCTAAATACAAACATTACCATCCTTTATACCAATTACATTTGTAGTACAGGCACACATACAATGAAGAGTTGCAAAGAGGACAAGAACCCTCTTGAATGATTAGGCACAATGTCTTTGCTATCTGAGCTTTTTCAGTTCATTAATATTTCACTTTTATATATTCCTCAGCTGCTTTTACAGCATGTTCCTTTCTCTCCTTCTTAAGTATGAGCAAGGAGAATTGTTTGAAGTAACTAGTAGACCTTGCCTCACATCCCCACCTCCGTGTCCCCTGAGAGTTTCACACTTCAAGTGCAATATATACTAGATAGAAAAACACATCTGGCGTAGAGAGGAATAAGAGAATACTCTAAGTCTCCTTTCTAGTTACATTCAACTATAAAGCTGTGCAATAAGAAAATAAAGCATACTGCAGTTTGTCTATGCCAAGACACTTAGTGCTGTCAATCCCAAAGGAGAGACAGAGACATAGGAGGAGGGAGGAGGGATCCCTTCTCTAAGGAAAAGCAAAATAACCTCGTTCCTTTGCAGGACAACTTACAGCAACATCCCTTCCTTGCCAAAAGTCAAAGACAACCTCCTTAGCTAGGAAAAGCAACACAAAAACTATCTAGACGAAATAAAGGATTCCCACGAACCTTTTCCATAATAAGCACTACCATCACCATCTGCTCCACTTTTTAAGCTTGCCATGCGATTTTGGAAAGCATATGCAGCATCCTCCAGCTCCTGCCTCCAAATCCATGGCAAGGGTCACACATGACCGCCAGCGGCCGGGCTCTACCCATTCCCATTTCTGAAAACACTTCTTGTCGATTTCACAGGTTAACCACACTGCCTAACGCATTCACGCGGAGAGAAAGGGGGAGAAACGGAAAGAAGAAACGCCAAAAATAAACAAAAAAAGATGTAATTTCTTTACCCATCACCTGCAGCAGCGAGGACGGAGCGACGGCCGGCGAGGTTCAGCCGCCGGCTGCCCACGCCATGCTCTCTGCAGGCCGGGCCCGAGGAGCCCCGCGATGCCCCC